>BLSH010319555.1:236927-255163 GCA_018402905.1 Glandirana rugosa | reverse complement strand
GTGATTGGGGGAGAGAGAGATGAATATGGGAGTTAGGCTGAATATGGTTAACTGGGGTAAATGGTATTACTTAAAAAAAAAAAAAAAAATATATATATATATATATATATATATATATATATATATATATATATAATAACTTTAAAAATGGGTACACGCCTCCAGTACATACTGCCTTCTCTAATATCCATAGTCTACGTAAGGATGAATGGCCGAACAGGGTCATGGTGGGTGTATTGATTCAAGACAACTCCCCTGCAACTCCTAGAATGGGACCTGGTAGGATCCACTCACAGATGTAAGAAAAGAAACACAAAGGCAGGGCGTTGGGGTTAGTAGAAACTCTAAATCCAGCAGCTGCTTGACAAAGGGGGAGTGGGGGGGCTGAAACTCATCCAGTCCATCTCTGATATCACTCCTGTCATTCCGGTAACTCTACCTGCGATCATAGACACCACTGGTTCTCTCTTTTTTGGCAGTCCCCTGATGCTCATAGAGGCTGCTGTTGAATCCTGCAATGGATTCTGATATGCTATGTTCCTGGCTGCCACTCACGCTGGATTTTGAGTTTTTAAACTGTAAATTTGCTATGTTTAATACAGCATTGTTGCTTTGATCCTACTTTTGATACTTCTGACCCCAGCGCCCTTTCCTTTTCAAAAAATCTAACTTGTAAGGTTTTATCAAGTGATGTTATACGCAGAATAAAGGTCTACAAATAAATTACATTTTTTCATTCAAGCTTTCTTTATTTTATAAACAATGGCTTCAGGAGCCAGTCTGTATGATGAGGCCACAAATAAGTGCACTCAGAACAAGATTAGAGATTTTTTGGATAAATTCTGGTGTCTCTTTTGCGGACTTGGGAAAGAAGTAACAGATGCGGAAAAATTGGGCTTTGGGTGTCGGAAGGCGCCTTCACATTGTAACCCTATACAGGTACTCTTGATGAAAGCAAGAATTGGCCTTGCTGTCAAAAATTGCAATGATATGCACCTGTCAAACAGGTGCAGAAAAAATAGTCTTTGGGTGTCGGTGGTGCCTGCATACCTTAACCCTATAGGTGTGGAAAAATTGGTCCTTGGGTGTTAATTATGCCCATGAAACCTACACCAACAATTTTTTTCCAGATGAAATCAACACCCACAAAGCTAAGTGGCCTAGACAGTCTGTCAGAGATTCCAGATTGATAGCTGCTGCTAATCCAGGACTGATTCATTTTGATAAATGTCAGCCGGTCCACAGAGTCTGGATCGATGCATTCTCTTATCTGTCACAAAACCTCCGGTAGCACTGAATGCCCGTTCAGAAAGCATGCTGGATGCAGGGCAGTCCAGCAGCTCTATTGCATGCTGGGCAAGTTCTGGCCAGTGGTCTATTCTCGTGACCCAGTAACCCAGTGCATTGTAAACTGGAAAGCTCTCCACATCTGTTTTCACCCCTAGATAATCCCCCACCATATGATGAAGACGCTGCCAATGGGATGTGGAAGCTGTGCACCGAGGACTATAAAAATTTTTGAAAGCATCACTGAGGCGATCCCCCTTCTCCACCGCTCTTCTCTTGACCAACAGAAGCCTCAAAACAATGTTTTCCACCAGACTGTAACTTACCAGAGTTAGGAAAGGCATTACATAAACTCTTTAAGGTGTCCTCAAGAGATTTCATCTTCTGCTCCCTCTGTGGGAATGGGATGAGTTCAGATACTTCTCGCGGTCACTGAGGATTACAGTATCTGGAAATGCCTCCTCCCAGCTACGTACTACTCCCAAGGGATCTGGGGATGGAAAACCATCTGTTAAGTGTTGACGTATGCTTGCTTCAATGCCTTCAAAGCTGCCAGAATCCTCCTCCTCCTTTCACTCCTATTGTGTGTTCTGTAGCGTAGGAACAATGATGTCTGCACAAAGTGGGCCTTGAGAGGAAAGGAAGTCCTCTTCCGCCTGCTGCTCTGCCTCGAGTGCCCTGTCCATAATGCCATGCAGAGTCTGCTCCAGTAGGAACAGAACTGGGATTGTCACTGATGCATGCATTGTCACAGCTCACCATCCTTGTGGCCTCCTCAAATGGAGACAGTACAGTGCATGCATCCTTTATCAACAGCCATTGGCGTGGGGAAAAAAAAGCAGAGCCGGCCTGAGCCTGTCATGCCATACTCACACAGGTACTTGTAGACGGCCCTCTGCTGCATGTGCAGCCACTGCAGCATTGCCAAAGTTCCACTTGGTGGGCAAGTCACAAATCAGGCGGTTTATGGGCAGGTCGAATTCCCGCTGAATTGCAGCCAACCGATGGCTAGCTGAGTATGACCACAGACTCTTCTAGCCTGCTTCAGCAGATCTTCCAACCCTGGGTGCCTGTTTAAAAAATACTGCATCACCAAATTGAGGACATGTGCCAGGCAGGGCACGTGTCAACTTTCCCTGTCTAAGGGCGGACAGGAGGTTTGTACCATTATCGCACACCACCATTCCTGGCTCTAGCTGGCGTGGCATGAACCACCTCCTGGGCCTGCCACTGCAGAGCTGCCAGAATCTCTGCTACGGTGTGGTTCTTGTCCCCTAGACACACCAGCTGAAGCACTGCATGACACCTTTCACCCTGACTCATTGAATAGCCACTTGAACGCTTAGGGGGTACTTGTAGTTCATGGGAAAATTCAGCAGAAGGGGGCATGGAGGAGGGGGTGGAGCTGAAAAATCCCACATCATCCCCACTAGTTGTATGGAGATGTGGCGGCACAACAAGCTGCAGCACTGTAATTAATTCAAGTGCCGCATTATATTAACCAATCCTGATAAAATAATTCTCAGTGCATGCTTGTGAAACAAAAAATCGTTTCACTCAAAATAATTAAACAAAATGATCATGCAATTAATACGTGCTGAATAAGTTCATTTAAAGTGCAGTGCAAATCTTCCGCATGTGACTTGATAAATAGATCACAATAGACGATAGACTTTGCAATCCAAATACGTGCTTCAACCACCGCTTTATCATCTCACGTGCACCCCCAATGGGTGTAGGCTCACCACAGGGAGTGTGACCCCTTAACTAAGTTGGGTCAAAAAGTGCCTGTGAGCCACTCCATTGCTCAATGAGATGAATCCAGATCAGCTGGTTCCTGCACTCCTCCAAAAGCCTCCCCCTCAGTTGTCAGCAAGCGTCATTTCAGGGTAGTTGTGGCCACTTCCACACCATCCAGAACAAGGTTTAGGGGGTACAGGCCAACTCTATTCACAGAATTCCAACTCTGCCTGTTAAGGTACGTTTAGGTATGGACATACACACACATTACCCAAGGTGGTGCTGAGGTAATGCGTGTGTTTGTCCAGGCCTGAATGTACCTGAACAGGCCTTGTTTAATTATTATGAGTGAAACAATGTTTTGTTACAAAAGCATGCACTGAGTATTATTTTATCAGGATACGTTAATATAGCGCTGCACTTGTATTAATCATAGTTTATTTTGCACATGAGTATGGGTATGTGATCAGTGCTAGCCGCTTGTAAATTCTCTGTTTATTTTTCATTTGTATGTTATACTGCCGAACACGTATGGTAGGTTGCAAAGCTTCTCAAGGCCCTGCCCTGCATCCTTCTGAGTTGCAAGCAGAGTTACCAAGTGTGCTGTGAACGAAATATATTGTTCCTGACCATGCTTGCTGGACCACGTGTTAGCAGTAACATGAACCTTACGGCTGATGTCCTTGCCCAACGATGCCACAACATTGCCTTCCACGTGATGGTAGAGAGCTGGAATAGATTTATGTGAGAAGAAATAGTGACTGGGAACCTACCATTGTGGTAAAGCACATTCTGCAAATTCAAAGAAGGGGGCGAAATCCACCAGACGGAAAGGCAGGAGTTGTAAAGCCAGCAGCTTTAACAAGCTTGAATTTAGATGCTGGGCATGTGGGTGGCAGTATATTAATTCAAACTGAGTCGCGTTAACGAAACCCTAATGGTTTATATTGAACAGTGCTGATATAGTTGATTAGATAACTACGAAATCCGCCACCAGGTTATGAAGAAATCCTCTTGTGATAGCACCACAACCAGGTGCAAAAATGCCAGCTTACCAGCTGTTCACCCCGTATTACAGGAGGTCAAACTCACTTTGGCTTAATATCCAGCCTTGGCCTTTGAACGCATATGAATCCTCGTGTATGCCTACATTGGTGCTCCCGATGGCATAAGCATCCAAAAACAAAAAGAGCTCCACATAGCGTAAAACCAGATAAACTTTTATTAAAAGCGAATACAATCGCACTTGCATCAAGTGAAGTATAATGCCTTAGAACAAAAACGCCGGCCGGCACTCGGGTGTGGGTGGCAGTGACTGTTTTTTTTTCTCTGCAGCAGATGGGGCAGAGAGTTTTGCCTGTAGTTTACAGCCGGTGGTGTGCTGCTGGCAGACGTGCTGCAAGGACCTGGGACATCCTGCGCTATACCATCATCCCTGTCATTGGAAGCTGCTGAGAGGTCATGAGGTATAGCAGGGGTAGACCAGAAAGGTGATTTCAGGTGCTCTTGCCAATGGGATGAGTGGTGGGAGGTTAAATGCCTTGTCAAGCATGTGATACTCAAATGGCTGGTGTTTTTGCCACGCTTGTTGTGTTTGAGGCAAAGTTTGCAAATTTCAACAGTGCGATCGGCTGCGCATGTGCTAAAAAGGCCAAAACAGCTGAGCTGTGGGAAATGGGCCGGGAGAGAACGGCTCCACAATTTGGTGGAATAGTGTGGCTACTCTCTACTCTTCCATGATGGCTGCCTCTTTGGGGTTGTGCTTCACCCTCACTTTCCTCCTCTGCTCTATCCGGCACCCAGGTCGCGTCAGTGACCTCATCATCATCCTCTCATCCATCCTCATTACCATTGGAGACAACTTGGCAATATGCTGCAGCTGGGGGAACATGACTGCCAATTTGTTGTTTACTAATGTTCTTCCCTCTCTGTAGGCTCACGTTCCTACCTTCCTCAACCTCAGAACAAAGATCTGAATCAAGTAATCGTTGTACATCACTAAGGAGCAAGTGGCTGATGCTGTCTTCAAATAACTCAGCTGACTCCTCCATGCCTGATGCTGGGGATATGGCAGAAGTAGCTGTAGACAAAGAGACAGAATAAGCCACTCTGGCAGCTGCAGTGGACTGCACACTAGTCTCTGCTTGGGTGATGGAAGATGATGATGTTTTAGTAAGCCAGTCCAGCATCTCCTCTGCATGCTGTGGCTGGATGGCACAGGCAACATCACTAAACAGAGGAAATGATGTCCTGACTGAGGACAGACCACGTACACCTTTGTCTGTGGACACATATGCTACTGGTCCCCTCACAGTGCCAAGGGGACCGTCTTCCTCTCCTTGTTGTCCTCCCAGACATGATGGAGGGGGAAGGGGGCACTTATTAACCAAATGTAATAAAGATGTAGAAATGTGTACGTGGATTCTTTTTAATTAATGGAAAGTGGTGTTTGGTGCACTTCAACTTGAGTACTCACTACACAGTAGTATACTGCAGTAAAACTGCACTGATGCACTGCAATATACTGTGGTAAACGTGCAATAACGCACTGATGTATACTGCGTTAAATGTGCAGTATAGCATGGATATATACTGCAGGAAACCTGTCCTGACAAATTAAACTGACACTAAAGTAAAAATCAATGGTCACACTACACTCACACTGAACTATCACTAGATTCACACTAAACTGATATTCTACACTGACAATATGAGCACAATAGTGCACTAACTGTCTAGTAGCACTGAACATAGCCCTGTTCTATCTCTCTCCACTCCAATATCACACTGCAAATGGCCGCTATTGGGAGAACATTTATATAGTGTGGGGTGGGACTAAGAGCAATGAGCCATGATTGGATAGAGTCATCATTGCCTTCTCCAATCATGGCTCTGACAGTGCTCTGTGCCCTGATTGGGCAAAGCTTTCATTGCTTCAGCCAATCAGGGCACTCCAATGCAATGCAGTGCATTGTGGTCATTTGGCAGGTCGAACGCCCCGATAATATGGGTGTTTGTCAAACGGGCGAACAGCCAATGTCTGGCCTGAACTTATGCTCGCCCAACTTTACAAAGCAATTAACAGCTGTCATTATGACAGCCGGTAATTGCCAATCACAGCAGCAGGGGAAGCAGCGCAAGGGGAAGAGTAGCTGGAAGCAGCCGAACAATTTTGCTGACATTTTATAGGAGGTATTTCTTTTTTTAAAACCATACAAGCTATTCCTACAATAAATTATTATTTTTCAGTACTGTATAATATAATGACAAAAAAAGGCAAACCATCACAAAAAAAAAACAAGCACTGGCACCAACAAATGTCTTGGATAAAAAGTTAAATATGTATTTTCATTACAGTCGGCAGCTGTAAAACACCTAACAAAAAATAAACCGGATTTATTGACCTTTAAATAATATGGAAAGCCTCCAGAAACCACTCTTGTTATGCACACCAATAAAATATTATGTTATTTATTACTGCAATAACTACTTGAACAAGTACCGTGTCTGAGATTGAGTCAGGGACTCGGACCTATTGCAGTAATGTACAGGAATAAGGAATAACCCTAACAAGCAAATGTCTTTTTTTTCTTGCATGCCATTCTGTTCAGGTTCAGTTTCCGTACAGTATATTATTTAATGCGATTACAATGTCTGCCTAGGAACCAGAATGAAACAACGAGGTGTTCTTCTCAATAATACATCTAGGAAACACAGCTGAAGGTGTTTTTGAACTCAACACCTCAGGACAAAGCCATAAAATAAGACTTGTATGCCATGATTTAAGGAACGTGGTTGGAGTCATACATTTTACTACTCCAAAGTCTACGTAAACCCTAAAATGCTTTTAGTCAATCTACTCAATGTTGTGGTCCCTTAGGTGCCCAACTATTAGATGGGCACCTAAGGGACCACAACGTTGAGGGATAGACGTAGATTGACTAAAAGCACACACATAGGTTGGACTTGATGGTCTTTTTGCAACCTCACAAACTATGTGACTATAAAATAGATCCTCCACTTGATGGTGTGTATTCTCTGGTTTTCAGCCATGCCATCTAATGATCATTACTCATCACTGCAGCTCAAAGCTCTGCTGTGCACACCTGCCCTCATTAGCAGACTTCCACCACTTCCCATCCGTATGATGTCCTGGACTTGAAGTGGAGATATCTGGATGATGCCAGCAGCTACAGGTATCTTTATTTAAAGCCGGCGACTCCCTCACAGGTAAAATCCATCCTAGCGGTTTAGCCGCTTGATTGCTTTAAAAGGTGGTGGGAGGGGTCCCCCCCCAACTCCTGCTGCCCATCGGTGCCTCTCCAGGCTCTCCCGTGTGATCAGAGAGCCTCAGATCTGATCCGGTAGCAGGTTACCACAGAGCTGGCTCAGGACTGAATGGACCCCGGCCATCTTTATGATCCTGGGAGGCCGGAAGCGGCGTCATGACACCACTTTTCGGCTCTGGCAGATGTAAACACTGCCTTTTTTTTCTCCTAGAAAGCTATGGAGATGTTGTTTTTTTTTTTTTCTTTCTGATTTCATTCTTTCCAGGGTAGAGGAGATATCTGGGGTCTTATAGACCCCAGATATCTCCATAAAGATGACCAGTCATCCCCTATTTCTTTCACAAGGGATGTTTACATTTCTTGTGATAGGAATAAAAGTGAAAAAAAAAATTAAGGGACAGTGTAATTTTTTTTTTAAAAGAGTAATGAAAGTGTCCCAGACCCTAAATGCTTGCATGCAGTAGTTAACACATAAGTAGATTGCGCCTGCATATGTAAATGGTGTTTGCACCACACATGTGAGGTATAGGCGCAAAGGTTATAGTGAGTGCAAGAATTCTAGCACTAGAACTCCTCTGTAACTCTAAACTGGTAACCTGTAAAAAGTTTTAAAGCGTGGCCTATGGAGATTTTTAAGTACCGTGGTTTGCCATTCCATGAACGTGTGCAATTTTAATGCATGACATGTTAGATATCTATTTACTCTGCGTAACATCAACTTTTATATTTTGCCAAATAATTGGGCTATGTATTGTGTGTTTTTTTTACATTAAAATTAATTAAAGTGTATTTTTTCCAAACGACATGTGTGGACATAAAAAACTGCATCAACCACCATTTTAGTCTTTAGGGCCTCTGCTAAAAAAAAACATATATAATGTTTGGGGGTTTTCAGTAATTTTCTAGCAAAATAATACTGATTTTTACATGTAGAAGAGAAATGTCAGAAGTGGGAACTGGTTAACCATTTGCCGACTGCCTCCTGTAGCCTTACTGCTATCACGTAAATATACATGATTTGCATTCCTGGGTAGGGGGAGCACACGAGTGCCCGCTTTGGCTGTGCTGTCATTCGCTACAGCACAAGCTGATCAGCGGGTCCCAGCCAGTGATTTATGTCCGGAACCCGCTGAGAGGCTGAGCAAAAGAAGAGAGCCCTGTGTTGGTAAACACAAGACTGTACAGACCGCAGTGACATGCCGTCTTTTTTCTATCACTGATCATTGAATTAGTGTAACTGGTGATGCCCGTGTAAGTTATTTCCCAAAATCAGTCATTATTGTTGTCCGCGGCAGTACCACAGTCCCACTATAAAAAAAAAAAAACTATAACTTTCATGCAAACCAATCAATATGCACTTATTGGGATTTTTTTACCAAAGAGATCTAGCAGAATACATTTTGGCTTAAATTTTATGAAGAAACTTGATTGTTTTTTAAAAAAAACATTGGATATGTTTTATACGAGAACGTAAAAATATTGTTTTGTGTTTTTTTTTTTTTCAAAATTTCCAGTCTTTTTTCACTTGTATAATAAAGAATAAAAAAGGCAGTGGTGTTTAAATACCACCAAAAGAAGGCCCTATTTGTGTGAAAAAAAATGATATAAATGTAATTTGGGTACAGCATTGCATGACTGCGCAATTGTGAGTTAAAACAAGACCGTGCTAAATAGCAGAAAACTACATGGTCACAAAAGGGTTAAAACCTTCCAGGGCTGAAGTCATTAAAGTGAGGTTATCACTTTAAACCTGCTTGATGAGCAGGTTCAGTTTGCTAACATCCTAGATCAGCCCTTTTCAAATTTTCACCGCAAAGCAGGGTTGCCAACCGCCAGTAAATTTACTGACCGTTTGTAATAATCTGATTTTTACAACTCTCTATAAATATCAAGGTCTGATAATTTGTCATGCTGTGCTGACTTTTTAAGTGTAAACCAGGCAAATGACTTGATATGGGTATTGTTAGTGTTTTCATGTTGTGTTTAAATATCAATTGTCTTAGTTTTTAATAGGAGTTCTGTTATTTTTCAGATTGTCAGTAAAAAATGTGTTCCGCCAGTAAATTTCCCATGTTTTGCCAGTAAAAAAACACTGCGGGAGGGTGGCAACACTGCCGCAGAGGAACCCTTGAAATCATGTTCAAGTCTCAGGGAACCTCTGCTAAAATACATTTATTGGAGCTCAATGAGAAAAATGATCCTTACATTGGTGGACAGTAGGAAGAATGGTCCTTACATTGGTGGACAGTGGGAAGAATGATCCTTACATTGGTGGTCAGTGGGAAGAATGCTCCTTACATTGCTGGTTACAGTTACATAGTCAGGTTAAAAAAAGACACAAGTCCATCTAGTTCAACCAAAAAAAAACATTTATATATATATAACCAAATAATTCCATATACAATCCTTCACCCACAGTTGATCCAGAGGAAGGCAAAAAACCCCAGCAAAGCATGGATCCAATTTGCTATAACGGGGGAAACCGAGAGGCAATCGGATTCACCCTGGATCAACTTTACATAAAAATGTTAGTACCCAGTTATATTATTTACATTAAGGAAAGAATCCAGGCCTTTTTTAAAGCAATCAACCGCGCTGGCCAAAACCATCTCTGGAGGGAGTCTATTCCACATTTTCACAGCTCTAACTGTGAAGAAACCTTTCCGTATTTGTAGATGAAATCTTTTTTCCTCTAGACGTAAAGAGTGCCCCCTTATCCTTTGTGATGACCTTAAAGTTAGTGGTAAGAATGACCCTTACATTGGTGGTCGGTGGGAAGAATGCTCCTTACATTGGTGGTCAGTGGGAAGAATGCTCCTTACATTGGTGGTCAGTGGGAAGAATGCTCCTTACATTGGTGGTCAGTGGGAAGGATGCTTCTTACATTGGTGGTCTGTGGGAAGAATGCTCCTTACACTGAGGGTCAGTGGTAAGAATGCTCCTTGCATTGGTGGTCTTTGGGAAGAATTCTCCTTACATTGGTGGTCAGAATACCACCCTCACACAAAGCTAAAAAGACCTGCAATGTAGCGATGGACCTGGAACTATCCAAGGACCATTATATGTGCGGTCACTCAGCCACAGCTCTAGAAACCTCTGGAACCCTATGGATCTACAGCACTCAAGTGGAGAATGGCTACCCTAGACAGAGGTCTGTCTATCTCTAATTTATGTCTATTTGGACTATGTTTGAGTTCTGTCTGTGTTTATCCATATCATCATCCTGTTATTTCCTTTGTTAGTCATCAACCTGTCTGGAACCTGTTTTATATACCTCAAAGCCACTGTCCAGCCTGTCAGTAAGCTCTGCCCCTGGAGAGTCCACTCCGTGACACTGTGTCTTTCTCCTTTTTGTCTTGTGTTCACCTTGAGATCCTGCCAGTTATAGCCTGGACATCCACTTCCTGTGCTAGGATGACAACACTCCCTTAGCAGCTCACAGTTAAGCTTGTCTACACCAGGGGTCTCCAAACTGTCTTACTATAGGACCACTTTACCATCCTTAAGACTTAGGGGAGGCCAGACTGTGGGCATTGGGAGCAGAAAAGGTCCTGATGTCAGAGGGAATAAAGAATGCCCCATCTTTAGTGTCAGTGGGAGGAATAGTGCCCCATCGTTGGTGTCATTGGGCACCATTGTTGGTGTCATTGGAAGGAATTCTGCCTCTTCATTGGTGTCAGTGGGGGATATTATTCCCCATTGTTGGTGTTAATGGGTGGAAATAGTTCCCCAAGGTCCACATTTGAGTTTGGAGACCACCGATCTACATTGTAGTCATTAAGAGAGATTCAGGAACACGTGTCTTCGTTTTTGCTGGTCTTCCACAATTTCAGTGAAAGATGGACCAGCATAAAAAACGGACCCAATCATGTCTCTATGTGACCGCGGCAAGAGAAAAGGAACATGGTACATGTAGTCCAGTGCATATTGGCTGCATCGCAACTCAAGAACATGCACCCTATATTTTGATACTTATAATGCCATTCACAGGTATTATTTTATTAACAAGAGTTTAGTTCTACTTTAGTTAGACTCTATCGTCAACCGTGCATCTGGGAACACAGATACAGCTTAATATTATAAAGCCATATTCCCCATGGTAGATGGTTAATTCAGGCTAGTTGGCCATCCTTCATACAATGCATAGAAGCTCTAGGACTTGAAGGAGAAAAGACTGGAATAGGCATGACATAGATATTTGACCCTGGGTGTGGCTTACAGTTTTTTAAATAGCGAAGATCAACATTATCTGCGTTCCATTAGCTTCATTGGAGGGCAAGGTGAGACATCATTAAAAAGAACCTGTCATCGAAAAATGCATGCATGTCCCCTATGTGATGAAAAAAAAAAGTAAAACAAATTAGTTACACCCAAGGGCTTAAAATTTTACCCCCAAATTTTGTGCCCCCCCCCCCCCCCCAGAGCACAGGGACCACTGCCCATTATGGGCCCATTTTTCACAGTCAACTCTGGAATGTAGGGGCTAAAGAGTAGCCTGTGGAGAATATAGGGTGCTGAAGTTTGTTCCCATTTCATAGGCACAGGCAATTTTAAGCCTTGGCATGTTGGTATCTATTTACTAAGTACAACCTCATCTTATTGTTTATATTTTACTGTAAAGTTGGGTAAGTTATTGTGTTTGTGTGCCTTAAAACTAGCTTTAGTGTATTTTTCATTGAATTTTTGCGTTAAATAAACGGTTGCACTAATGTTGTTTGACATCAAAAATTGGAACTTCCACTGTTTCATTCTCTAGGGTATCTGATTTCAGAAAATATATAATGATTGGGGGTTTTATGTAATCTTCAGGCCTAAAATTTTTTTTTTAAAGTGTTAAAAAAAAAACAAAAAAAGGAAGAATGGCAAAAAGGGTTAAATAAGGTCTAGTAGTAGGTTAAACTACCTGTGATTTGCACATCAGCCTTCGTTGCATGCTTTAAACCTGTATAATGTATCACTGGGAAAGACAATTTTTGTATTCGGCATTACTTTTTAAACTAAATTCTCGAATGACAGCTTTGGAGTTAGAAGACACGCTTAAACAAAATTATGAGCCACAGGATTCACATGTTCAAGCAAGTTGAGGGATAAGTGATCTCGAAGGAGCTCTCCGCAGTGCCGATTGCCCATCCCTCTCCACTGATGGAGTTCTGCTCGGTCTGTCAAGTCGTCGGGGTTAACACGGAATAAGTTCTTTGGGTCGTTATTTTTGTCACCATCTCAAAGTTAGTGTTGGATGAAGTTCTTTAACTTATTAGGTGGCGACGACCTACAGTCTCCACGTAGTAATCAATGTATCACGTTGACATTATAAATTGCGTTTTATTCACAGGGCACATTTCACAAATCATAAAGGCGAACAGAGAACACTTTTTTTGTGGGCTCCGGAGCATTCTAAAAAGGAACAGTGCTGTCAGTGCAATGTCAGACTTGTCTACGAGGTGGAATACTTTGAGACGGGCGGCTGAAAAGATTTTTTACGAACATGGCTTTAAACCTTTGAAAATATGTTAAAGAAATGCATGTGGGCAACATCATTGGCCTGGGCCCCTAGAACTGGCACCTGTCTCCTGTTCATCAGTAGCGTGATGAACCAAATAATTGCCACTTTGGCCTTTACTAAAATTTTTTCAAAATTGACAACCAGGTAAAAATTGGTTGAAAAGAAAAAAATGTACATTTTAACCGTTTTTATACCATGCTTTGCCATTAAACAGTGGATTGGTGAACAGTTATTTACCCAATGCTGTTGTCACGATCAGGGGGTCATGCTTGGAGACCAGTAGCTATAGCAGTAGAGAGGCTCCCACCAACCAGTAGAATAAGTATAAAGCAGGTCACCTTGGAGGATGACACGGGGTCTAAGCACTAACTGGTATACACCAGAGCTCCTGATGGTGAAAATGGGTTTTGTTGCGGGTCACGGTCCTTAGGATGGCCCCACCAGGAGGTGAGAAAGCTGGGGTCCAGTAGCAGATATAGCAGATAGGGATCAAGCCGAAACATAGTCAGTAGACAAGCCAAAGGTTGGTAACAAATGGTTGTAAGTTGAGATCAAACAAGCGTAGTTGAGGAACAAGACAAAGGTCGGTAATTAGTGGTAGCAAAAATACAGACGCCAGCAGGAGTAACAAGAGCAAGGTGGTGGCTAGAGAGAGCAAAGGCATGGTCTATATAGGAAGTTCATGGGAGGAGCAAGGGGTTCAAAAGAGATGACACAAGGCAAGTTTGTCTAAGGAATCAGGCAGGGAGCTGTCCTGTCTCTCAGGTGGCTCAGCAATTAGAGATACTACCAGACACAGGTTCAGACCCGGGTCCTGACACCCATGATCATCTCTTCAGTTATATGACTATTGTGATCAAAGAGTCAGCAGCCTAAACCCAAAGGTTGGTAACAAGTGGTGCAGGTTGGGATCAAGTAGAAATGTAGTCAATAAAGAAGCCAAAGGTCGGTAATAAGTGGTAGCAAAAATGCAGACGGCAGGAAGTGACAAGAGCGAGATATTGGCTGGAGAGAGCACAATAATCTGGCAAACAGGAAGTGTAGAGACATGGCTTAAAAAGGAAGTTCATGGGAGGAGCAAAGAGTTCAAGGTTCACCAGAAACAAGACACAATGCAAGATTGTCAAAGAAATTGTCCAGAGTGCTGTCCAGCATCTCGGGTGGCTCAGCAAGAAGAGACACTGCCAGACACAGCAGAGGCTGCAGGTGAAAGTTAAGGTTCTGACAGTTGTTTATATACGACACTGGGTAAAAAGCCATTGGGTGGGTGTTTCACCTGCTATATCAAGTTTTATATAGAAGGATTTACACAAACTTCATGTCCACAGTCAGTACCCATCTACAACTCCAAAATAAATCTAGACTAGAAATCTAATAAAATTTGTGTTTAAAGCGGTATTAAACCCAAACCCAAAAATGTGATAAATTGCAGCTGTGATGGCTGCATTCATTTTCTTTTTAGGCTTGCTTTCTTATATTTTCACCTGGTGATCTGGACACCAAGTCTGTTGTTTTATAAAAGCTGAAACTCTCCAGCAGAATGTATCAGCTTACAGGGATCAGACAAACCACTTAACACTGATAGGGGTGTTGACTACCTTTTGCCCTATAAATAAAGAATTTGAAAGAAAAAAAACAAAAACACTGATAGGCGTGCTTACAGTGATCAGCTTGTATCATTCACGTAAAAACCTTTATCCCAAAAGGAAAAATTGTAACTGATTAGAAAGTGTGAGCTGGAGTTTTGGCTTCAATTAATGTATTTAGATCTGCTAGTACATCTAACAATTCCCTCCCTCCAGACTGACAGTCCTGCCATCTGCTGTGCCTCCTGTGCCCCTTCATCCAGAGTGGGGGGAGGCACTGTAATACAGGAGGTGTGTCACTGGTCAGATCACCTGACAAAAACAGAGGGGAAAAAGCCTAAAAAGGGAAAACTAGTGCAGCCACCACATTTGATAATTGGTAATCTGCATTACTGTATATTACAGTTTTGGGTTCAATACCGCTTTAACAAACTTTATCTGATTCCATCCACTGTGTACTGTAGCGGTTGTTTTAATGAAGGCTGTGTTTCTAGGAATTAAGATAGGATCTCTGATTCGTTGCTAAGCCTTCCGCTGTGTGCGCACAAGAAATTGGACACTGCAGGTGACATGTTCTTGCTGCTGCTCTTACAGTACGAGTTCTTTGTTCAACAGACTATGAAGTGCAACAGAACCCGTTACAATAGTCATTTCTGCTTACATATGCAGTCCGCCAGTACATGGGAATGATGACAAACTGCAGATATATAGTTACCAGGCTACCTAGACACAATGACCTGAGCATTTTTTCCTGGAGGAATTTAAGGCAAATGATTCAATTTTATGGGCATTGCATAGGCAAAAATGAACTTTTCCATATATTCCTTATAACATAGCAATTTTTAATTTATTTTTCAACCACTTCAATACAGGGAACTTAAACCCTGCCAAGGCCAATTTCCAGCTTTCGTCGCTATCACACTTTGATTGACAATCGCGCGGTCACACCGTACCCATATGAAACTTTTATAATTTTTTTTTAGACAGATAGTGCTTTCTTTTGGTGCCAGTTAACAGCTTGCCAACCATGTACAGTACATATACAGCGGCAAGCTGCTCCACTGTGCAGAATCAGATACCTGTACATGATCCTACACCTCCAGGGCTGGGGCGCACATGCGCACCGCTGGCGCCCCACTGTGATTGGACACAGCGGGGCCAATTATTGGGTCAGGCAGACTCAATGTCCGCTGGGACCAGCCAATTGTTCCCGAGAGAAGCAGAGTGGCGCTCTATGTAAACAAGGTAGATCGCCATTCTATGAGAAGGGAAGGTAGTAATCCTGTGTTTCTGCTAAGCAGGAACACGGATCTCTGCCTTCACACGGTACAAGCACTCCCCCACACAGCAAGCACTCCCTAGGAACATATTTAACTCTTTGATCGACCCTGATGTTAACCCCCTTCCCTGCCAGTGTCATTAGTACAGTGACAGAGCATATTTTTAGCACTGATCACTGTATTATTGTCACTGGTCCCCAAAAATGTGAAAAGTGTCACTTAGTGTCCGATTTGTCCACCACAATGTAACCGTCCTGCTATAAATCGCTGATCGCCACCAATACTAGTAATAAATAAAAATTACATAAATATATCCCATGGTTTGTAGACGCTATAACTTTTGCGCAAACCAACCAATATATGCTTATTGGGATTTTTTTTTTACCAGAAATATTTAGCATAATGCATATTGGGCTAAATGTGATTTTTTTACATTTTTTTATTGGATATTTTTTATAGCAGAAAGTAAAAAATACTATTTTTTTTTCAAAATTGTCAGTCTTTTTTTGTTTATAGCACAAAAAATAAAAACCACAGAGGTGATCAAATACCGCCAAACGAAAGCTCTATTTGTGTGAAGTTACATAGGTTGAAAAAAGACACAAGTCCATCTAGTTCAACCAATAAAAAAAAAGAAAAATATATATAACCATACAATCCCATATACACAATCCTTTCACCCACAGTTGATCCAGAGAAAGGCAAAAAAACCCCAGCAAAGCATGGATCCAATTTGCTATAACGGGGGAAAAAAAATCCTTCCTGATCCCCCGAGAGGCAATCGGATTCACCCTGGATCAACTTTACCATAAATGTTTGTACCCAGTTGTATTATGTACATTTAGGGCCAGTTCACACCACATGCAGTCCAGTACATTTTTATTCTGCATCAAAAACGCATGGAAAGTAGGTTGTGTGGTTTCCAATGGCATAGTTCACACCAGTGCAGTCAGTTCCAGTCAGTTCCAGCTCCAGAAAAAAAAGTAGAACATGCTGCATTTTTCATGCACTGAACTGTACTGGAACGCGGTAAAACGCATCAAAAACGCACCGGAACGCACTTACATGCACCAAAAACACACTGGAATGCACCTACATGCACCAAAAATCATGCACATGTCCTAAGAAAAAAAGGGGGAAAAACTGCACTGGACTGCATCAAAAACGCACTGGAACGGACCGGAAACGTGTCAAAAACGCGCATGCAGAAAAGCATCCGGAACGCATCCGGACTGCGTTTCTATGGTGTGAACTGGCCCTTAGGAAAGAATCCAGGCCTTTCTTAAGGCAATCTACCTTGCTGGCCAAAACCACCTCTGGAGGGAGTCTATTCCACATTTTCACAGCTCTTACTGTGAAGAAACCTTTCCTTATTTGGAGATGAAATCTTTTTTTCCTTTAGACATAAAGAGTTCTCCCTTGTCCTCTGTGATGACCTTAAATTGAATAACTCAACACCAAGTTTACTATATGCACCACTTTTGGATTTGTACACGTTCATCATATCCCCCCCCTTATTCTCCTCTTCTCAAGAGAGAATAAATCCAATTCCTCTAATCTTTCCTCCTCCATGCCTCTTATTAGTTTGGTTGCCCTTCTCTGCACTTTCTACAGTTACCCGATATCCTTTTTGAGAATTGGTGCCCAAAACTGAACTGCATATTCCAGATGAGGTCTTACTAATGATTTGTACAGGGGCAAAATAATGTCTCTATCTCTGGAGTCCATATCTCTCGTAATACAAGAAAGGATTTTGCTTGCTTTGGAACCCGCAGCTTGGCATTGCATGCCATTATTAAGCTTATGATCTACCAACACCCCCAGATCCTTCTCCACTATGGATTCCCCCAGTTGTACTCCCCTAGTATGTATGATGCATGCATATTCTTAGACCCCAAATGCATAACTTTACATTTATCAACATTAAACCTCATTTGCTACATAGTCGCCCAATTAGACAGTGCATTGAGGTCGGCTTGTAAATTGGAGACATCCTGTAAGGACGTTATTCCACTGCATAGCTTGGTGTCATCTGCAAACACTGAAATGGTACTTTTAATCCCAGACCCAATATCATTTATAAATATATTGAAAAGTAAGGGTCCCAACACTGAACCTTGGGGTACACCACAGATCACCTTAGACCATTCAGAATAGGAAACATTAACCACTACTCTCTGAATTCGGTCTTTTAGCCAGTTTTCTATCCATTTACAAACTGATCTTTCCAAGCCTGTAGACTTTACCTTACACATTAGCCGTGTGTGGTTCCATTTCAGATGTCCGAACCTTTCTAGTCAAACATTTACCTATCTTTTGACCGATTTTCTGGCTTAAGTCTCTCATCACCAATTACAAAGGATAAGACTTACCAGATTCCACTAGACACCACATGGGGTTCCAAGTCACAACCCTGGGAATGAAAAGTTATATAAATATTTACTATAACCCAGACCCTAATTTTCATGGTAAAGTCACAAACGTCTACTGTGGTTCGATACGTCACCTTATTGCAGGAATGTCCTACAGAGGTTAAATGTTCGGCTGGAGT
>BLSH010319555.1:216985-230641 GCA_018402905.1 Glandirana rugosa | reverse complement strand
CCCTCACTGTGTATTCTAACTGTATCGGGCAAGGGCTGCTTGGGACAACACACAGATCCATTTTCCTGCATAGCAGAAAGACAGGATCTGTGATCTCCCCTGTTACAACGTAGATCTGTCTTGTTTACACAGGCAGATCCCTGTTCTGTCACTGCGGGGAACAATTGTGGGTGACGTTAAGTGTGCTGGACCCGCTGATTGGCTCCCCCGCTGGCCAATGGGAGTGTGCCCACAAAAGCGAATGCACAAGCCGACGTACACCTACGACAATTCGCGCAGCCAAGCCACCTTACCGCAGTATAACTGCGGCAGGTTTTCGGCAAGTGGTTAATCACTACTGGGTTTTTATTTTTTGCTAAACGAACGAAAAAAGACTGAAGAGTTTGAAAAAAATAATAAAACCTTTTTTCTTCGTTTCTGTTATACAATTTTGCAAATAAGTAATTTTTCTTCTTCACTGATGGGCACTGATGAGCCCGCGCTGATGGGCACTGATGAGCACTAATGGGCACTGATGAGGCACCACTGATATGAAATAAATTAACTTGCTGAACCTACCCCCAAAACTTCCACAAAGGTGTGTTCATCTAAATGAATCACCCTAATTAAAATAACCACAATGCTGAATACTGATAAATATCTACAAATCATACAGAAAACATAATACATAACCTATGCAAAAAAAAAAAATCATATGCAAAAAATGTGAATAAATACCTAATTCATATTTGTATTATGCATAATTAACATTCCTTATATGTAGAGTAGTGTTGAGCGAACCGAATTTTTGGGTGTCCGGGACCCGGACCCGAACCGGGACTTTTCAAAATTTTTGGGGGTTCGGGTCCGGGGTTCTGGTAATTTTACTAAAAGTTCTGAAAAGTGCTGTAAAAAAGTCCTAAAAAGACCTAGAGGTCTGCAAAAGGAAGGAAAATGGGGGTAAGGATCGGACAAGTGCCCTACAAAGAAATGGGGATAGGGAAATAGCTTAAAATAATAATAAAAAAAATAACACAAAAAAATCAAAAATGGAGGTGGATGTGGACTATCTTAAAACTGTGTGAGAAAAGTATAAATTAGCGGGGAGAAGCCATATCACTGTTCTAAGAACAGGGATATGGCTTCTCCCAGCTAATTTATACTTTTATCACACAGTTTTAAGATGATTGTACATTCTACAACCATCTTAAAACTCTGCGTGAAAAGTGTACATTATCATTCTTATGAGATATCACTGTTCTTAGAAGAAGAAGCAGGGAGAAGCGGGGAAGCAAGGAGAAGCCAGATCACTGTTCTAAGAACAGTGGCTTCTCCCCGCTAATTGATAGTTTTCACACACAGTTTGCAGATGTTCTAAGAACAGGGATATGGCTTCTCCCGGCTAATGTATACTTTTCTCACAGAGTTATAAGATGATTGTATAATGTACAATCATCTTAAAACTGTGTGATAAAAGTATAAATTAGCTGGGAGAAGCCAGATCACTGTTCTTAGAACAGTGGTATGGCTTCTCCCCGCTAATTTATACTTTTCTCACATAGTTTTAAGATAGTCCACATCCACCTCCATTTTTGATTTTTTTTTATTATTTTAAGTTATTTCCCTATATCCATTTCTTTGTAGGGCCATTTTCCTTCCTTTTGCAGACCTCTAGGACTTTCCAGGACTTTCTTACAGCCATTTTTGTGCCTAAAAGTTCGGGTCCCCATTGATTTCAATGGGGTTCGGGGTCCGGGTCAAAGTTCGGGTTCTGTCCGGACCCGAACCTGGACTTTGTCCTGAAGTTCGGCCGAACCAGCAGAACCCGAACTTCCAGAGGTTCGCTCAACTCTAATGTAGAGTGTGTATGTATCCACAGTGAAAATAATAAGTAATACGTTTAAAGCAATTCTTTAAAGACATGAAATTGAAGTATTATATAAAGTGCACATCCAATAGTAAAAATACTTCTTCCAATACAATCTTCTCTATATTGGTGCAATATATGAAAACCAATAGGATTCCCACCACCGGTCTCTATATGCTATCACCTCACAAGATGGACCTGCTATGTGCCAGGTCTAATCTCGCCTTCCCCTTAGGTAGGGACATATCCTGCTCCATTTGAGTCCTTCTTGTGAATATCCTCTTTCTGACACTCTAGGATGATTACTTTTATGATGGGTGGTATGGCCCTTTAAGAGCTTGTGTGTCTGTCCTGCAAAGGACTCACATAAAAGAGGGGATCCCCATAGTGCAGTACATTTATGCAAATGAGTTTTATTAATTAAAAACACACTTACAAGCATATATAATGCAACAGCCTATAGTTTTAACAGTGGGGCCGTGGCTCCCGCTTCACTTCTGGTTTCAGCTGTCAATCAGTAATCCGCCCAACATGTGTCGTTACGGTCACATGACTTCCTCAGGGGACACTGATATGCGGCGCTGATGGGCGACACTGATGTGCTGCAGTGATAATCGGGGCACTGATCAGTACCCTGATTATCAGTGTAAATGTCCCCTGTAAGTGAAAAGCTGGTTATTTTTCCTTTCCTTGGGCACTGGCAGCGCTGAGGAAAGGAAATGCTGATAACTGACATTTGTTTACATGTGATCAGCTGTGATTGGACACAGCTGATCTATCACATGGTAAAGAGCTTATGTCATTGACTCTTTAGCCTGATTGGTAATGGGCTGTGTCTGAGGGACACAGCTCATCACCGTTCACCATGCGAGCGGCGCAATGTGAAGGACATCATATGATGTACATTCAGAATGGTAAAGCTACCACCTGGCCATCTTTCTGCTATAGGCCAGGTGCGAAAATTTAAATTTTAGGTGAAAATTAGCACACAATAATTTTACATATGACACGTTGAAGGACACCTCAGAGAACTTGATCTTTGCCTGGTAGGTTATAGCACCACCTTCAGGAGTGGATGATCAGGAACAAAAGCTAAGTCCAAGGGCGACCCCTAATGGTGGCCCAGCCCAAAACTTGCCAGAGGCAGCTCACGGCTCTTATCTGTGCGTCAGTGGTTATTTTCATCATTGTATGGAGGTTGTTCGGAGTGGTTTCTTTGCAGTTTCAACTGTTTGGCCTTGCCCAGCCTTCTAGTGGGGGCCTTGTGGTCTTTGGGGTCAACTATCCTGTGGGACCCGACTATTGTACTTTCCTCTCTGTGGTCCTATCTTATAAAGGTGATCCCGTCTTCTGTTTACTTTTAGTGAGTTCTGAGGAAGGTTATTTTGTACTGTTCCTGCCTAGGGAGAAGTTTATTTCTTCCCACCACTCTATACACTAGGGTTTCTCAACCAGGGTTTCATGGAGCCCTAAGGTTCCTTCAAAGGTTGTTAGGGGTTCCTTGAGCAATGAGCAACTTTTACCTCTCTGAGTTACCATTGACACCACTGATTGTTTTAGCTATCCGTAAGGGGGTAATTCCTCCCAATGACCGCACGTGTAAGGATCATTCTTCTCATTGACCATCAAGCTAATGTATCATGAGTTGCAGATATAGTATTTTTTAGCAGGGGTTGCCTTCCTCTGTGTTGAAAAGGTTGAGAGAGGTTACCATAGACCGCTTCTTTGGAACATCCCAATGATTAGAAATCAAGATCTCACCTGTGTCCTTCAATGAACGACTGAGAAAATGGGATTTTCTTGGTAATCACCATATGAGTTTAATAAAAGACAGCGCACCAACCTCTCATTGTGCTGTCTGTGAGCAGAAGTTATTTCTACTTTGCAATTAACTAAGCTGCCTATAGCAAGTTGGGGGTTGGACCACCATCATGGGCCGTCCCTGGGCCATACTTTGTTTTCGTGCCTAGGGTCCAACTCCTGTAGTTGGCGCTATAACCCAATGTTCAGAGATCAAGATCTTCGCTGTGTCCTTCAATGAATGAAAGAGAAAAACGGTCTTCAAAATCTGAATACAAAATAAATACACAAGGTGTTGTATGGACTTTTTTTGAGAAGGAAGAGATCAGGATTTTATGGAGAGTACAAAAATAATCTAATTTTTCTTAGTTTCATAAGGATTAAAAACAATTAAAAAGAAAAAGCTCACATGGCAAGCTTTGTTTTAAAAAAACACATCTGATTTTCTCATCTGAAGATTTTGGCACAGAATTTCCCCAACTTGATAAGTTATCGTTCTTTGGATACATTCACCATGAGTATGGTGACAGGCCAAACCTAATACAAATGTGTTCATGTATAAATTCCTGAGATAGTGTATTAACAATTCTTAAAAAATACACTAGAATAATGCATGGGCCACTATTTTTCAAGAGCTGTGAACAAGCTAGGAGGAAACAAAGTCAATGAGACTTCCAAAGAGATAAGCTGTGCGGAGCAGTGGAAAATACCGTCCAGTTGTAAGTCCTGGTTAGTGGAAACCGCTCTCCAAATGCTCCTGAGAATCATAATTGGCACACAGCTGACCTTATGTAGGGTTTTGGTCACTGTGTCGTTATGAAAGTCATTACAAGGTGGACAGAAAATCCATTTAATATCAGACAAAATTAATTCTTTATTTACATAGGTTGAAAAAAGACAAAAGTCCATCTATTTCAACCAATAGAATAAAAAGTATGAAACCTCCATATACAAAAACAATCCTATTGCAGTTCATCCAGAGGTACCCAAAAACTCCATAAAGCATGATCCATTTGGTCCAATTGACCCCGTTGGAGATAAAATACTTGCAATATCTTTACAACTGAACCAACCGGAGAAGCAATATAAATCAATCCCCGGGTTCCATGTAATATAAATAAATAGAATAAATAGGTAGTAAATCTCCATTTACAGAATCCCATACCATAGTTGCTCCAGAGGAAGGACCATATAATTTGCTAATCGTTAACAAAGGGCTGCGCTAATTCATTCAAAAGTACTAAGATCAATCAGTCCAAATTAAGTTTTTCAATACACAGAATAAATATTAAATGTTCCAGATACAGATGGAGGTGATGCACTCTTAATCCACTTCACTGACATAGTGTTCACCCGAAGTGCTACAACACTGCAATCTGTGATCCACCACCAATATATTAAAGGCTTACCAGACAGAAAAACGAACAATGCTTGATATTGATAGTTTTCGTGTGATGATCGGATATCTCCCTCCTCAATCTATCCTTAATGGCACCACCATACACTCGGCTAGGCTCAAGGGTGAGCTGAATCACCTTCCCCTCCAAACAGAACACATCCAGCGAAATCACCAGCCAAGCATGTCAAGATAAAGGAGAGGCCGCATAGCGCAATAAAGTTTTGATAGTTTATTCGTAAAAAGTTAAAAACTACTCACACACATAGAAGAGTTCGTACATGTAAACAAGCAGGCATAAAAGAAGCGGTGACGTCAGCGCGTTCTCCCGACGTACGTTTTGTCATCAACAGACGTTATTGCGCTATGCGGCCTCTCCTTTATCTTGACATGCTTGGCTGGTGATTTCGCTGGAGGTGTTCTGTTTGGAGGGGAAGGTGATTCAGCTCACCCCTGAGCCTAGCCGAGTGTATGGTGGTGCCATTAAGGATAAATTGAGGAGGGAGATATCCGATCATCAAACGGAAACTATCAATATCAAGCATTGTTGGTTTATCTGTCTGGTAAGCCTTTAATATATTGGTGGTGGATCACAGATTGCAGTGTTGTAGCACTTGGGGTGAACACTATATCAGTGAAGTGGATTAAGAGTGCATCACCTCCATCTGTATTTGGAACATTTAATATTTATTCCGTGTATTGGAAGACTTAATTTGGACTGATTGATCTTAGTACTTTTGAATGAATTAGCGCAGCCCTTTGTTAACGATTATTTCTGATACTGATTGGGTATTTGGCTGCTGCTTTTATTTGAAAGTAGTGCAGTGTTTTTTTGATTTTTTTATATAATTTGCTAGTTTGTCTAATTTGCTCCAGGGCGGGGAAAAATAAATCCTTTGTGTTATTACCTACAAATGTTAATATCAGGTGATATTGTGTGGATTTGGAAATACATCTACTGAGCTGGCCAGAACCAGCTCTTGAGGGAGTCTATCCCACATTTTTACAGCTCTTACTGTTAAATAGTTAGTCTGCTTGAAAAAAGTCCATCTAGTTCAACCAAGGGGGGAAAAAAAACATACAATCCTATATACACAATCCCATATCTACAGTTGATCCAGAGGAAGGCAACCCCCCCCCAGCAAATCATGATCCAATTTGCTACAGTGGGGGAAAAATGTCTTTCCTGATTCGCCCAAGAGGTAATCGCATGTTCCCTGGATCAACTTTACCTGTAAATGGTAGTATCCAGTTATATTATGTACATTTAGGAAAGAATCCAAGCCTTTTTTAAAGCAAACTACTGAGCTGGACAGAACCAGCTCTTAAAAGAGCCTATTCCACATTTTCACAGCTCTTACTGTCAAGAAACCTTTCCATATTTGGAGGTTAAATATCTTTACCTCCAGACATAAAATGTGCCCCCTTGTCCTCTGCGATGACCTTTAAAGTGAATATCTCAACACCAAGTTCACTATATGGGCCACTTATGTATTTATATCCGGTCTAGTATAGATTCGGAGGAGACCCCTACACCAAACTTAAAAAAAAAAAAAAATGGCGTGGACCCCCCAAAATCCATATCAGAACCTTATCCAAGCGTGCAGCCCGGCAGGTCAGGAAAGGGAGGGGACGAGCGAGCGCCCCCAAACCATACCATGCCGCATGCTCTCATCATAGGGGCATTGGAGCTTTGGAGCCCCCTGTCCCAAAGCACCTTGCCCCCATGTTGATGTTGGCAAGGGCCTCTTCTGGTGCAATTCCATTGAAGTCTATTACACGCAAAACACGGAAAAAAGGCCGGTCGAAAAATGCATAGATGTGAACATGTACTATAGGAAACCCATGTTAAATGGACTGTAGTGTGTTCTGCAAACTGCAAATGCACTAAAAAAATGCATAGGTGTGAACCTAGGGTAAATCGCCTTTCCTTCAGACGTAAAGAGTGCTCCCTTGTCCTCTGTGATGACCTTAGGGCTTGTTTACACTTCGACTTCCACACACAGTAAAACTCCTACCGCTTCAACATGCTTTTTTGATGTTTTTTAATGCTTCTGCGATGCTTCGATGATGGTTCGGTGGTGCTTTTCTGAAGCTTTAATAAAGCTTGGCAGATGCACTGTGTGTGTTGATATCTCATACCTGCAATACCTCTATACAAAACAAAGCTAAAGCTGAATTAAAGCCTCTAAAAAGCTGCAGGTGCTTCAAGTGAGCTTTGTCAGACTTTTATGGAGGCTTTGGAGACGCTTTGAATCACCACTAAAGCGACATGGGGTATCATTTTTGAAGCAAAGCAAAAGCAAGATGTAAACAGGACTGTAAGCTAGCCATTTAATTTTGTTAGAGGGGCTTTGACTGGTGTTCAGAGAGCTTTAAAATAGTGTGTCCAAAGCCATGTTTTGAAGCAAGAGTAAACAAGCCCATAAAGTGAATAACTCTACATCAAGTTCATTATATGGACCATTTATGCATTTACTGTATACAAGGTAATCACATATCCCCCCATAATCTCCTTCTCAAGAGAGAATAAATTCAGTTGCTGTAATCTTTCCTCATCGCTGAGCTCCTCCATGCCCTTCTATGCACTTTGTCCACTTTGTCGATATTCTGTTTGTGAACTGGTGTCCAAAACTGAACTGCACATTCCAGATGAGGTCTTTCAAATTTCTAAAGTAGTTATATTAATATTATGATTACACCAGATTTATACGAGACACAGTACAGTTGGTCAATTGTCAGGACCTGGATCACCTGCTGGTGGCAGGTTGGCAGTAATCAGTTTCCATCTGGTGCTGGGTGCTGCAAGGGTGTTTAGGACGTCCCCTATAAGTGCCACAAATATAGGAGGGTTCAAGGGTCCCTGACTGTAAGAAGGTGAACAGGGTAGGCTATAGCCAGATGGATTGGTACAGGGAATTCCAAAGGAAGGCGGAGGCTCTTGAGAAAGTGAACATGGGAGGAGGTGATGAAGGCGCTAGAGTACAGGAGGTTCTGGGAGGAGCAGAGAAAGTGATTTGGGTGATATTTAAAATAGATGGAAACCCAGTCACAAAAATGTCAAATGAGCATTTAACTGACAGCTTTCATTCAATACCAGGTGATCCTGCCACGAATGTCATTGTTCAGGCACTTCCTGTTGTAAGGCAGCAATTTCCCTGTCTAAAAGCTGTGCTCCCGTATTGTCACCCTGTCACATGGACTTCTTTTGAAGACCTCAGGTTGCCATTTCAGCACCTTACACAGGCATGGTCCACCAGGGCTGTAGATATTTTTTTCCTGGGGGGGTTAGCCTTGAGTACCCAGAGGAGAATAACTAGCCTGCCACTCTGTGACCAATTGTGGGTGTACACATAGCACCCCCAAAAGGCAGATTTGTTGGTGAAGCAAATAGTAAACATGGAGTTAGGCTTCAATGTCTGGTTTCTAAAGAGGTCAGTCTGTCAGACTCTTTACAGAGGGGCTCTTCTTTATATTTAGGGGTGAGCTGTAGATTGCTGGCTAATTGGGGGGCATGAACTGTGTACAAATAGCTCTATGGCTGCTTTCAGATGGTTTTCCTTGCAGAGCTAGTCTGTCCCCTGACTTGTACTCATACTGTCTTCCTGTTTGGCAGTGCGACTCCCTCAGCTGAAAGGCTACACTAGCTTAGCTGCTGTGACATTAATGGATTTTCTTGGGGGATTTGAACCCCCCTGACCTACCTCCAGCTACGTACCTGTGGTCCACTGTTGTCACCATCAGGAAATCCACCTGGAGAAATGCCATGCAGCCATCGCTGGAGTGCATGTAGATGGGAAGTTGCTGCAAAGAAGTTCCAAGAGATTAGCAGCAAGAGATTCTTTTGGCCAGACATGAGAAAGGCAAGACTGGGGGAAACCATATTTGGGAGCTTTTCGGCCAGGCTTGGGAAGGTACATACTTGGCCTACACCAGGTTTCCATGGAACCGCAGGGTTCCTCCAGAGGTTGCAAGGGGTTCCTTGAGCAAAGAGCAATTTCTGCCTCTCATTTAAGTTCTCACTGACACCATTGATCTTCTTAGCTATGTGAAAGGAGGAAATTCTTCCCATCGACCACAAGTGTAAGGAGCATTCTTCCCACTGACCATCACACTAATGAATCATGAGTTATAGATATAGTCATTTTTAGCAGGGTTTTCTTGAGACTTGAAAGTTATTTCAACGGTTCCTCTGTTCTGAAAGGGTTGAAAAAGGTTGGCCTACACCTAATTGAAAGTACATTATTCAACATTATTTAAAGAGGGTGCAGTTTGCTTTTATCTACTGGTGCCTTTTTACTGCATAGGCAGTTTTCCTTTACAAATGAACTAACCCTTTAAGTTCGTAATTTAGCCTCAATAGGAGGAGGTCATGAAAGCATCAATTTTGTTCCATGGTACAGGCGAAACAGCTGCAGATCTGATTTATTTGTACATAGAGATGAGAAAAACAATGGCTGAGCGCCCAGCGTAAATCTATAAATTTTGGCTGCGCTGTGGGCGTCCCTCTCCTGAAACGAGATAGCAGCCCCCTGACATAAAGCCAATGGGTTAAGCAACTTCAATTCTGGTCTTTATTATAAGGTCACGTCTGGGCCAAAACAAAGGCGTTAATATTGATGATGTCTTCCGGTGCCAGCTCACCCTCCCCCCCACGCAATTTGGCACAAGTTTAGTCTACATGCTTTTGAATATGCACTTAACAACTTAACATGTCTAGGTTCTTTAGACACCAATGTAAATGTATTTTCCCTTAAATACAGTCTCTGACAATCACAATACCACAATCATGCAAAGCTGCCAAAGTCTAACGTGATTTACCATGCACCTTGCTGTGGTTAAATCATGACTTCCGACTGAGCCTCAATTGACCTCAAGCAATTAAGAATAATACATAGTTCATATTTAATATTGTATCATAAGCAACTACCATTTTGTTAAAAATATAAATAAGTTTTTTCAATCCTTTGTTGCAACCCAGTGCTGCTGATCTGCTCTTTGCAGCCTCTTCTTGTCTATATGCACTACAGCACTGGAGGCATGACATTTGTCAGGATGGGTTTCCTGATGGTGACAACAGTGGACAATGCTAGGTAATATGTGCCGAAATGGCCCATTTGCAGTCTTTATCGGAAACCCATGTGGCAGGGTGACAACGCAAAAGCACAACTGGTAGACAGAGACATATTGTTGTCACCCTATAGGCTAGGTCCATGCTTGAGCCTCTTCAAGCATTTTTGGAGATATTTTTTGCACATTTGTATGTGTATTTTCCAGCCATTTTCCAGCTTGAGCATTTATGTCTTAGCCAATGGATAGCTAGTTTGTAGGCAGGTGCAGCTAGTTACCTTGCCACTAGGTGGCTCTCTACAAGAATAGTGTCTCATTATAGTAAGTAAGGTCTTTAGGTGTTAGACCCCTTTTAGCTAGAGCACTACCACAGTGAAGTCAGGAGTGAGTCAGCACCCATATACAAGTCAGGTAGAGACGGGCACACACTCTAGGGATGGGGGCTAATCACCTCACATCTGAGATAATAGCCAGTACATGTAAGCCCTTGGCAGGGCAAGAGGCTGGCCAGAGAGGACCTGTACATAGGAGGAGCCAGCTGTAGTCCTTCTGTCCTTTATGGAGCTAGGGGCTAGGTCGGATTGCAAAAGGCCTTATAGGCCAGGCTGGAGATCCCTGTGTGAGGTTGCTTCTTGGGAGAGATGTACCTAGCAAGGTGGTGACTAAAGAGAGCACAGTCCTGTGAGTACACATGCTTTTACCTGTGACTACTGTGGACTGCCCACTAAATTTAAGGAATTGTGTAATGTCAAGTGACTCCGGAATTTATGGCCTTGTGATGTGACTGTAATGCCGTTTCCTGAATACCACCACTAAAGTACAGCAGTACTACTTGTGTGGATATTCCTTCCTTGGGGATATGAAGACCTATGGCTGGAAATGATGGGTGGAAGGATATGGCAAGGAGCAGGGCACAAGATGGTAAAGGGTTCGAACTCAGCAGGAGGGATTATATTCCTGCAGGACAGGAGCGGGGAGAGGGAATTGTGCTATTAGCGCCGAATCTAGCCAACCACGAAACCCCTCTTATACGTTATTAGGAGAAGAGTGGACAAGAAATCACACACAAAATGCCTGCTACATACATTTTAAAGGGTTTTTCAAACACCCCTATTGAGGTCTCTAGGGACCAAAAATGTGTGACTGCCCCACAGTAGCTCATGTACAATTTGAGGCTTCAAGCAAGCGACATGTTGCTCAAGTATGAATTGGCCCAAATGGCACCACTGAAGCACTTTTCTAGAATGGCTCAGATGTGAACCAGGCTGACAGGAAGTGCCGGAACAAGGACCTTCCTGGTAGGATCATTTTTATCAACTGCAGATTTAAAAAGACTGAAAATACATCATTATGTTTAAGCTTATGGAGTGTTAAACAGGCCGGTGATTATGGGGGTTCAAATCCCCCCAGAGAATCCATCATTGTCACAGCAGCTAGGCTAGGAATTCAGCTGAGGGAGTCGCACTGCCAAACAGGAAGACTGTATGAGTACAAGTCAGGGGACAGAGCAGCTCTGCAAGGAAAACCATCTGAAAGCAGCCACAGAGCTGTCTGTACACAGTCCAGACACCCAATTAGCCAGCAGTCTACAGCTCACCCCTAAATATAAAGAAGAGCCCCTCTGTAAAGAGTCTGACAGACTGACCTCTTTAGAAACCAGACATTGAAACCTAACTCCATGTTCACCCCTTCCAGGTGGAAGGAAAGAAAATTGCTCCATTCCACTAGCAACACAGTCAGTGTTTATGGGGGAATCCCTCCCGAAGCGTTTTTGTATTCTTCTGGAAGGGAGCCGTCACAGCGAGCAGAACACAATGATTACTGCTAGTGGATATAGCCGCTGGCAGTAATTGCATGTAAAAAAAATCTGACAGGCTGGTTGTGGATTAACTTGGGTACAACCAGTCTGCTCATAGATGGGCTGAACCTCGGCCAGTTCAGCAGGGACGAGCTGAGATTCAATCCATCTATAGGCAGACTGTTTGTACCCAAGTTGATCCATTGATCAACTTTGGTACAACCAACCTGTCAGTTTTTTTTACATGAGATTACTGCCGCTGACTTGATCCATCTATGGCCAGCTTTAGACTTGCAGCTGGTTCTACTGCTCTTTCAGATAGGTGGTCCATGATGGACTGCTTTTCAAAGGGTGGTATAGCAGCAGCTGGCAGCTACTGCCACCCCCTGATGCCCGTTTTTTTTATTTTTTTTTATTACATTATGGGACTGCATGTGTACAGGTCTGTCAGGCTCTAATGTTATAATTCCGGTGGGGGGGGGGTGGGGGCTGCAGAAAGTTATTACCACCCATCCCCACCAGTTGCCAGTGTAAAAGAACCCTATGGCTTTGGAAATAAACTCAAACAAACATGGAGAGGAACTGAACCCAAGAGGTAGATGTTGTAACCAACTGTCCACCTTGCTCTCCCTTCTTTCTGTTACCGAAATACGAGGGCTATACTGAAAGTAATGCAAACCTAGGCAGAACTTTTTTTATGAACTTACATAAGTCGTTCAGATTTTGCATGTTTAGGCCTCATTTACAAGCTGCTGGTAAGCGGATGTTTAGAGGCATTTGGACGTTTTACTCTTCCGTTCACTGACAGACGCAGCCTTCTTATGACACATGGGGTTATGCTCATCTCACTAGGAGTAGACTAGGCAAAATAAACAAAAGCATAGGTTGGCTCCTCCCAGGGGGCCGTCCTCACCTTAGCATATAACCCCCCTGCCCTGTACAGCACATCAGTTTTTATTTGCCTAGTGCAAGGAGTAGACCTGGTTCCCTATGGGATCTGCGGTCTCCTGAAGATTCGTCTGATGAAGACTGCTATCAAGAAGCTGGCTGGTGGTATAGAGGATATCTCGAATCCAAAACTTTCCCCAGTCCAGCCCACACAATGCGAGCTACCCTTAGCGGGGGCCCACCACATAGCTCCCGTTCCGTGCGGGCAGCCAGTGGCTAAAACCCACTAGAGCCCAGTGACTGGTTCGCCTGTCCAGTGGCCTGGCCGGCAGCATGCCTCTTTCTGGGGAGGTAAGTCTGCTCCGGGTGGCTACCCGCTGCGCCTGTCGGATTGGTGAGTGGACCCCTCTTCCACCCTAGGGGCGCGGAGAGTTACATAGTTAGTCAGGCTGAAAAAAGACACAAGTCCATCCAGTTCAACCAAAAACAAAAAAAAACAAAACATTTTTTTATACATATATATATATATATATATATATATATATACATATATATATCCGGACCTAAGAAAGGAATTACATTTATTATATTGACCCATGATTGTAAAAATCCATTTCAACTAGGTCCCACTTAGGCTAACGGAGAGCCCCTTAGTCCTTCCTTAAAAAAGGGGGCAATATCGTTTAACCTAGGTACGAAACGACCCCAAAAAACGGAAGGAGACCTAGTTGACACCCACTTCCTAACATATACCCTAATAAACCAACACATACACACACACACACACACACACACATACATACACATATATATATACATATATATATATATATATATATATATATATACATATTTTTT
>BLSH010319555.1:204166-215572 GCA_018402905.1 Glandirana rugosa | reverse complement strand
CCACCACTTTCCCTCCCCCCCCCAGTACTGCACCTTGCACTGACCGTTCGGAGCTCTGCGTCAAGCGGTTCGCTGCCATTCGGTGTGGATCACCGTTCTTTGCACTGACCGTTCGGAGCTCTGCGTTAAGCGAGTCGCCGCCATTGAGTGTGGATCACCGCTCGTTCGTGGCCGACCGCGCGTGTGTTAATGGCAGCGTCCATTGTTTGATAAGCCATGAGGATTCCAGCCTGTTCTCTGGTGGCCCCCAGTGGTCGTTTTGGAGAAGTTCAGACCTTTTACAGGAAGTGTTTAAAAACGGAAGTGAGGCTTCCCTTTTCGCTTGGACAACGTGGCTGACGCGCAGTGGCAAGCTCGTGGAGTGCAGTAGATTGTTGGGCATTGCTCTTCCGGTCGTAGTGCTGAGGCATCTAAACAGCAAGTATAGCTGGCTCTCCCTGGGTGCTGGTAGCGGTGGATGCAATCCTCCCGGGTCTCCCTGGCTGATTGGTGGGGTAGAGGTGGTGGTCACACAGTGGGGGTGCCAAAAAGCTGGGATGTCAGAGGCCGGCAATACTATGGCAGGGGTACCTGCGGATCAACAATCCATCCCAGGAACATTAGTGTCCTTGGAACAGCTGAGGGCGGTGTTTGGGGAGTTCTTTCCCTTGGCGGGGGACCCCGTTCCGAGGGGCCCCAAAAAACGCCCACCCCCCCTCTTTCCTCAGGGGAGGATTCGGATCTAGAGAGCACCTCAATGGTCACACCTGTGGACCTTTCGGAGGGTGAACTGCCCTCAGAAGGCGAAGATGATCAGGAGTCTCCTTTTTCGCGGGATAAAGCGATAGTGGAATCGCTGATCACTGATATCCGCGACTCCATGCGGCTTGACCAAGCAGGAGAGTCGCATGAGTCCACATATATTTGTGGACCGCTTAAACCCCCTAGGTCTCCTAGGGCTTACCCTTATGATCAGGTGTTTGAACAGGCGGTGTTCAAGGAATGGCTGAGGCCACCAAATTCCTTTGCTTTTCCTAAAAGCTTTGCTGTTTGCTACCCCTTTGAGGATAGCTTTACTAAGAGATGGGCTTCCCCAGCGGTGGACCCCTCAGTGGCTCGTTTGAATAAAGCAACAACCATTCCCTTGGAGGGGTCTCCGTCGTTTAGGGAGGCGGCCGATCGCCGCACAGAGGCAGTGTCTAAAGCACTATTCTTGTTGGCTGGGTCAGCCATGCGGCCGGCGTTAGCGGCTGCGATGGCGGCACAGTCTCTTCGTCAGCACGCTGCCACGCTGCACACTGGTTCATCTGGTGAAGGGGCACAGGCTGAAGTACAGCGGGCACAACATTTGGAAGAAGGTCTCCGCTACATATGCCATGCTGCTTTGGACCTTCTTCCCATATTGTCAAAAATGTCTGTTTTTGCAATTGTTATCAGGCGGGTGCTGTGGCTCCGCTCTTGGTCAGGCGACCAGGCTTCAAAGAAAGCTCTTGCAGATCTTCCCTTTCAGGGAGGGCGTCTGTTTGACCCACAGTTGGATGAAATCATTAAGGATTTCACGTGAGGGAAGAGTACTTTCCTTCCAGAGCCAAAACGGTGGGATTTTTGCCGTAGGCAGGGCCCTGTTTCTTCAGGTCAAAAGAAGTTTTTTTGGGCACCCGGTTCAGCGGGTAAGGCCTTCAAGGCCGGGAAGGCTGCCACGGGGCACAGTAAAAGGCCCTGGCAGCAAAAGTCCAAAAAAGCGAAGGATAAATCTACCTCCGCATGATGGGTTGCCCCCGCCCGACTCACGGGTGGGGGGGCGGTGGCTGGGGTTCGCAGACAGATGGACTGCCCGCATCACCGATCGGTGGGTGCTGGAGGTGGTGTCCTCCGGGTTCAAGACAGAATTCAGCTCTCTGCCCCCAGAAAGGTTCTTCCCCTCAAACTTGAGACTCTCTCAGGGGCGTCGGGAGGCGCTTCTAGGCGCCGTTTGGGCACTTGCTGAACAGGGAGTGATTGTACCGGTACCCATGGTGGAAAGAATTCACGGGTTTTACTCAAACCTTTTTGTGGTGCCCAAAAAGGGTGGTGTCAGGCCGGTTCTGGACCTGAAGGCATTAAACCGCTTCGTAAAGACGAAGAGTTTCAGGATGGAGTCCATCCGCTCGGCCCTGCACCAAGGGGAGTTCTTGGCGTCCCTGGATATCAGGGACGCATATCTCCATGTTCCAGTCTGTCACAGTCACCAGCGTTTTCTACACTTCGCAGTGGGGGACCGGCATTACCAGTTTGTGGCACTTCCCTTCGGGCTGGCCTCGTCTCCCCGGGTGTTCACCAAGGTGGTGGCTCCGATGCTGGCGCTGCTGAGACAGAGAGGTATTGCGGTTGTAGCGTACCTCGACGATTTACTCCTGAGAGCAGAGTCTGCTGCGGCTCTGGAGGAGAACGTGAAAATTACGGTATCCACATTAAAGGAGTTTGGTTGGCTAATCAACCTGCAGAAGTCATCTTTGACCCCATCTTGCCGGCTGGAGTACCTAGGTCTGATTCTGGACACGGTGCAGGCAAGGGTGTTTTTACCACCGAGCAAGCTCCTGACACTTCAGGCGGCAGTGCGAACCCTGTTATCACGCCAGTGGTTCTCCTTACGGTTCTGTATGCGAGTGTTGGGGCTCATGGTGTCGACTTTCGAAGCGATACCTTATGCCCAGAGTCACACTCGGCTCCTGCAGGAGGCGATTTTGTCGCAGTGGGACAAATCTCCCCTATCCCTAGACAGACTGATCAGATTGGATCATCAGTCCCGAGGATCCTTGATTTGGTGGATTCGGGCTCTGGCCCTAAAGTTGGGGAAATGTTTCCCCCCCCTCAATTGGTCGATAGTAACGACGGATGCCAGCCTATCGGGCTGGGGAGGAGTCCTGGGTCAGTTCTCTGCCCAGGGTCACTGGTCAATGCGGGAAGCTTGTCTTCCGATAAATGTACTGGAACTGAGAGCGATCAGACTTTGCCTGTCCCGTTGATCTGGGTTCAGTCAGACAATGCCACGGCTGTGGCATATGTGAACCATCAGGGCGGAACAAGAAGCGCAGCAGCAGCCGCGGAGGCGGCTCTGATCCTTTGGTGGGCAGAGCTTCACGTGCCAGCTCTCTCTGCAATCTACATCCCAGGCGTGGAAAATTGGCAGGCGGAGTTTCTCAGCCGCCGGACTCCGGATCAAGGGGAATGGTCCCTACATCCAGAAGTGGTGGACCTCATGGCCTCCAGGTACAATCACAAGGTACAGACCTTTGTGTGCAGAACAAGAGATTAGTTGGCGGTCGCCTCGGACGCACTGGTAGCGCCCTGGGGCCGGTATCGGCTACTTTACATCTTTCCTCCTCTAAAGCTTCTATTGCGGGTTCTGCGCAGGATAGAAGCAGAGGGAATCCCGACAATCCTGGTAGCTCCAGATTGGCCCCGGCATCCTTGGTACGCCGATGTAGTACGGATGGTGGCAGATTTTCCGTGGCGTCTTCCACTTTGCGAAGACCTACTGTCTCAGGGGCCCATCTTGCACCCTGCTTTACCCTCGCTGGCTTTGACGGCTTGGCTATTGAGTCCCAGGTGTTGAGGGATAGGGGTGTCTCTGACTCCGTAATCCCTACTATGATTGAAGCACGTAAGAGTACCTCACGTAAGATTTCTCATAGGACCTGGAAGACCTATATTGCCTGGTGTGAGGCAGTGGGTTGGAACCCCCGCTCTTATATAGTGTCCAGAGTAGTGACTTTTTTGCAGCAAGACTGGACAAGAACCTGGCGTTAAGTATGCTTAAGGGTCAGATTTCGGCCCTGGCAGTTCTTTTTCAATGGCCCTTGGCGTCTCATTCATTGATCCGTACATTTGTACAGGGGGTACGTCATGTGGCTCCTCGGTTACGGTCGCCTCTGGTGCTTTCTGTGCTGCAGAAACCGCCATATGAAAGAATTAGGGACATTCCCTTACGACTGTTGTCGCAGAAAGTGGCCTTTCTGGTGGCTATCACATCCGCCAGGCGGGTGTTTGAGTTGGCAGCATTATCCTGCAAGTCACCTTACTTGGTCCTGCATAAGGACAAGGCGGTTTTGCGACCTTCCCCTTCGTTTCTTCCGAAGGTGGTTTCTTCCTTTCATTTAAATGAGGATATTGTTCTTCCCTCATTGTGCCAGCACCCGTCACATCCCAAAGAAGTTGAACTGCATTCTTTAGATGTGGTGAGGGCTTTGCGGGTGTATTTGTTTTCTACAGCTTCCTTTCGGAAGTCTGATTCTTTATTTGTGCTGACGGAAGGGTCGCGCAAAGGCTTGGCGGCCTCATCAGCTACCGTTTCTCGTTGGATACGGAAGACCGTGACTCATGCATATGAGATTCGGGGCAAGGTTCCCCCGTTTCCAGTCACGGCTCATTCCACCAGGGCAGTTAGTACTTCCTGGGCATTTAGACACCAAGCCTCGGTGTCTCAGGTGTGCAAGGCGGCTACTTGGGCCTCAGTGCACACGTTTACTAAGTTTTACAAAATTGATGTTTCAGCATCCTCGGATGCTGCTTTTGGCCGCAAAGTATTACAAGCTGCAGTGTAGGCGCGGTTAGCGCCGCCTGAGAGGGCGTTTTTCTGTTGGGTACAGTTGTTATGGTTTAAGAAACAATAAGCTGCGCTCACGTTAATAATTATCTAAATAAAAGTTATTAATATAGAGTCCCAATGGTGTGGTATTCCCTACACCACTAAAAATCTGTGTTGTTCATCCTAGTTGTAGTATCACCACAAGGAAAGAAAGGTGAAGTGAGTCAGAGGTCCGCCACCAATAATAATAAGGGGGCTTACCAGAACACTGAGTGTTCAGTTGCCTGTAAATCCCCGACCTGGGATGTGGGTCACTCTTATTCCACTTCAGAAAAGGGTCCCTTTGTCTCTATGTAGTACCTTCCACTGTTAAGATCACCAGGGGCTAGAGGTTCTTGTCACGTTTGATCACGCTCCCCCACTCACAGTTGTCAGTGTATCACATAGGAGAAAGGATGACTCATAGTGAAGTACGTAGAGATCCGTTTATTAAAATACAAAGAGATGTACTCACATTTGACATGAATAAAAAACGCATGTATGCCGGCCGGCTATCATACACGATCACTCGAACACAGTGGTGACGTCAGCGCGCCCTCCTCCCGGACGTACGTTTCGTCACAAATGACGTCGTCAGCGGGGATAGGGCGCCGCTGCATCACCACTCATATACATACTAAAGGCCGTCCCCCAATCTGAGGCGCGAGCGGCCATATTAGGTCTGGGAAGAATAACATCTCTTTTGCCCAAAACTCGCTATTGATAAAAAATGGAACTGGCGTGTCACTCAATTAAGAAACTTTAATGGTATCAGCAATCTCGTCTCATGGCAAAACACAAATCTGTCCGCGAGATAAAATAGCATATGGTACCACCTTGTTATTTCAAAGGGTACTTAAAATTTTACTTGTGCTCAAAAACGGGTGATGTCTTATAATAAGGTACTGACCATAATAGATGTTTAAAAGGAATCAAAGTACCTTTACTAATCAAATATAACCCTATGGATTTCTTAAATCATCAGGATCTCCATAGTAACCCTTAGTACAATTAGAAGCTTGTAATCATCTTTATAACTTCAAAAGTCCTAAAAAATATATCATCTATATAAAATATATAAAACTGGATATCTAGCCAAATTATAAATAATTAATTTAAAGGGCTATATCCATTTATCCCTAAAAAGGCAGCTAGAGAACCAGATCAGGTTTACATTGATAGTTCAACCCCCACAGCCCAAAAAACAAAGATTTTAATATAAGAGTTTATCTGTTATTGATAAACCTTTCTTTTTCTTATACCGTGGCCAGGCAACATTTTCCCCATGGGAATGTTGCCTCCTAGGTGCTACTATCAGTAGCGTTATATAAGGGTCATACCCTCCTAGACTTTGATCTTATCACTTGTTCATTATATTAAATGATGTTGTGGTGTTATAACTTGTTATTGGATTGTGATCTCCAACTTGGGGTATGGTATATGGGTCCAAATCATATTGGGTCCACACTCCAAGCTCACAACCCACCATAGCCTGGTCTAAAAGTGTATAAAGGCATGGACATTATGAGTTGTCTATAAATGCATTGGTATCGACCTCTATGTTTAAACCATGGGGGACAAAAGATCTTATTCTATAGATCCAGGACATCTCTAATTTAGAGATGCCCCTGATCAAAGAACCCCCCCGCCAATGGGATGTGTAGTGATCTATCCCTAAAAAGATAGTTTTAGAGGGATCCCTGTTATGATGGTCTCTATAATGTTTAGAAACCGAATGGTTTCTGAATCCTGACAAAATATTGGTTATATGTTCATTTAACCGAACTTGAAGGGGTCTTTTAGTTCTACCAACATACTGTAGTCCACATGTCATCAACCCCCCTATTAACAAACCAATCTTTTTCCAAGATCTAAAGGGCTTCTACAAATGTGGCAGATGTAGGGTATGTTCTTATAATAGTTCTACCACCAGGAGAACACAATCCTTTACCTCTACCAGTCGGTCCACACAGTTTGACATTAGGTCCTTTATCTCATGTAATACTAAAGCAGTAGTATACCTGATACAATGTCCATGTGGACTACAGTATGTTGGTAGAACTAAAAGACCCCTTCAAGTTCGGTTAAACGAACATATAACCAATATTTTGTCAGGATTCAGAAACCATTCGAGGCAGTTGAGTTTAGAGGCTCATTTTGGAACGCAAAAAAATGTGTTCCAAAGTTCGTAGGCATTTGAATCTATATCACCCCCTCCCAACAGTAGAGCTCTCTGTACATTCAAATCAAACATACTCTGCTTCTCCATCCTTCAAAGCCAAGTATTTTGCCCTCTCGCTCTGCTACCTTACACAGGTACACAGAGCGGAGAGCGAGAGGCAGGACTGACATAGAGCGACAGTGACAGTAGCACTGGATGGAGGGCGAGAGCGGGAGCTGCCAAAGTTAACTTTGCATATTAATAAGCTGGTGACTGGTTGCTCAGACCACTCTGTTTCCTAATCCTGGAAGGTTATCGCGGGCAGCTCCCGCCCTCCATCCAGTGCTACTGTAACTGTCGCTCTACGTTATTCTTGCCTCCCGCTCTCCGCTTTGCTGTGATAATGGCAGCGGCGGAGGCTGGGAAACAGAACTGGCTCCTAAATGGTGTGGCCGCAGGTACAGATGGGACAGTGACTCAATTTGGATAGGGACCACGGTCCATTTAGTGATGCCTGCTATAGAGGAAGAGTTACTCTACCAACCAGTGGCGACCTGTCCATAGAGGGTGCACGAGTGCTGTCCCCCCATCCGTGCATCCGGCTCCCTGATCTACATATCAGGGCGATGGACTATGGATTCCAATGGGGGGGGGGGCAGTGTTTTTTTGAAGCACGTGATTAGAGCCAGAGGCTTTATAGGCTTTAAAAAAGGGTAGGCTCGTCCAGTTGTGTGACGATGGCAAATTCATTTTCGCTGATTTCACACTATAGTTCCTCCCTGCCAATCAGGAGGCAGGTCCTGAGACCTGTTTCCCGATTGGCCAAAGTGTCAGGCGATCCTATTGGATGCCTATCGCTTAGGTGGAGGAAGCCGCTGGAGGAGTGGACACCGGAGCTGCTGCCTGACCCCCAGGAGAGGACACCACAGCCTGCTACCTAGATTGGGTAAGTGTGGGACTGCCGGCCGCCCGGTGGAGGGGGTGTCAGTGCTGCGCCGCCGGCAACCCGAAGGGAAAGGTGGTGATTTGCCACCCCCCAAAAGAAAAACCCACCAGCCTCCACTGCTACCAACATGTGATCTTTGAACGAGTTTATATAAATTATTATTTATAGGTTCATAAAAAATTTATGAACACTTTTTTTTGGCTACAGTCCTCATACATAAAACAAAGGGCCATTTTCTTTCAATAATGCTTACTATACACTTATTCATATTACACATGACTGGAAATTGTGATACTACCAAGATATGAGATCCCAAGGAAACCATAACATGCATATAGCTGTGGGGAGCACACGAAATAAATTTGGCACCGTTGACCTAACGGTTATCTGAATTACAGACAGACTACTATCAACACTTTAACACATGAATATTTAACAGAAGTCCATGCCCCATATATCCTGAAGCTTTTTGATGACCCTGTGGTCTCGTATGACCTTTAAACCGCTGACTTTCATCACAGCAAGCACTATGTTATATGACTTATTGCAGAACTTGGAGCCTTTCCGAAGTTTGAAAGCACAGCTGTGTGTTGGCAGTACACAGTAATACTATTGAAATAAGCTACTACTCCTATGAATGTATCTAAATTAAAATTTACTTCACAAAGGTGTGGTTGAAACCAGTGGTGCAGTTAAACAGTTTCCTTTTCCAATTGTAACAGGATCACTGCCAAAAATTAACTATTCAACTTATAAATTCAGCGCCACAAATCACTGAACTGCTGCTCAAGTCTGCTCCGAGTACCTAGTGATTCTCCCATTTGGGTTCCACCATCTTGGCATTATATGCAGGAAAGAATGCGCCACAAAAAATGTCCAGATATACTGTAGTTTCTGGTATAGACCTCAAAGTATCCAACTTAATTAAGAATTTCTAAAGGGCCTCCTTCATCAGGGCTTGAATTAGAAGGGGATCCGTGGGTTAAAAAACATAACTACTGAGAGAATAGTTCTGCAGAAAGCCTGCTTCATTTGCTGGTTTGGCCAAATCAGCTAATGGAGCAAAGGATACTAGAGGTGGTGGTCCTTGGAGTTCGTGAAGGTCAAGCCAGAGTGTAAGAAATATGACCCATGGTATGGTTCCAAGTGCCCACCGAAAAATTAGAGGAAAAGCCAGTAGAGCCCAATAGTTTAGTGTATATCTATGCTATAGTTGTTGGTCCTGAAAAAATTATATTGATATTTAACAGAAAAAAAAGGTTGCAGTCATCACGTGGGGTAAGTGCCTTACTCCACGCAACCCTCCATGATCACAGGTGGGGAAAACCCATGTCCCCACACAGATATAAGCAGTTGCTCTCAATGCCTTGGGGTTGCCAATCCTGAATCATCTTAGGGGGTCCTAACTCCTCAGGTGAGTGGTATGCTTCTTGGATGGCCAAAAAGCCCACCAGTGGTTTTGAATGGCAGAGGCGCCTGTTAAGAGTGTGATAGGATTGTGGTATGTCTAAAGATGGGCTGGAGTCATAGTGCATGATGGTGTTTATTCATTATAAACTACGACTCCTTTCCATCTGTATAATGAGGTACATTATTTAATTCTGGATTGCATCTAATTCTAGAACCATGATAAAGGTAGCTCCTTAGAACCGCCGAAACGTGTTCTCTATTTAAAGTGGACCTTCACCCTCCCCATGAGGATCTCGCCTCTCCACCCCTCCTCCCTTCCTCTGGCAGAATAGGGCAATTTTTTTTCTTTTGTCTACATGGTTTTTTTCTATGGCAGGTCTGCCCCGCCTCCCCATGTATATCACTCGCTTTAGGCAAATGATGTGCACACTGCCCATGGTGCCTCCTGGGATATGTACGTGATATTTCCCGGGAGGCATAGAATTTCATCGAAGAATAGGAGGAGGGGCACGTAATCGACAGGCCCTCCCACTGAGTCCTGAAGAGCCGGTGGGCCTCTCGATGATGTCAGACATGGGATGGAGCTTTGGCCGGGCATGAGATGATCTTAGCGTGCCAATGCTGGATCCACAGGATGGGTGAGTATCTGAAATGTGCAGATACCACCATCAGGTAAGTGGGGAAAAAAATGGCGACGTTTGCCAGAGTTCCTCTTCAAAGCCCAAATCTAGGAAACTTGAAAATTATCCCTTGTAGTGGGGCTGCCCTTGTAACGCATGGGTTAATTGCTTGTTTAGGTCTAGAGAACTTATTAAACGTGATTTACTTACTCGATCGGCAGGTTCCCACAGCGTCGTCTCCCCAATGTCCAGCGGTCTAAAATCCTGACGTTATCAAGACCAACCCAGGATCCATTGTCATGCATTGGATGTGTGATGCAGAAAGACAGGCGGAGGATTAAGTAATTAAAAGTGCTTTTACTATTCCGAGATTACGATTCGGCCGGTTCAGCTGGGACCAGCCAAGATTCGCTCTATGTATGGATAGGCTGATTGTACCCAAGTCGATCCATCGACTGACTTGGGTATAACCAAGCCTGTTGGATTTTTTATTTTTTTTTACATTGGATTACTGCTGATGGCAATAACTGGGAAGAATGCCCCTTAACATTGGTAGTTAGTGGGATGAATGCCCATTGAGAGTTGTGAGACCTGGACCCTAAACTATGTAGGCACCACCAGAAGGGAGCTAAGTTGACACAGCTCAAGGGACCTTTTAGTAACCTCTACCAGATCCCCAGGGTTCCACAAAGCCTTGGTTGAGAATGGCTGCTCTAGGCCATTTTGGCTCTGGCCCTGCACAGAGAAACTAAAGCCTGGCTGATGATCACAGCCTGCATGCCGAAGACAAACATGCCCTACGTGTGACACTCACATGTAATTGATTTTTTCATACATTAGCACCCAGGGGAATAGTTAAACATGAACTGGCCTGTATGGATATGTGTTACAGCATTGTCTTGTTTGCGTGTTTAGATGAAAGGAGAACAATTGAAACAGCTGAGGGAATAGATATGAAAGTACCACTATGTAATGAAAGATCCACTTTTCAACATATAAAACCAATAAAACAATTTAATAGTAGGCACCATGAGGTCTCTGCACATTTCTATTGAAAATATCCATACCAGAAGCTAGACACTCCAGCAGCAAATTGAAATTTTCAACTCCAAGAAAAAACTCTGACTCCCCCCACCTTAACCACAAACCTACAGGTATCAAGGCCTTGCTGCAAGTCAGTAAGGCACGTTCCTTGAGGGACAAGTTGTGATACATGGACTCCAAACTATGTAGGCTCCATAAGATGGAAGGTCAGTTGAACACGGATGTAATATATATGAAAGTACCACTATGTAATGAAAGATTCAATTTTTCAACATCTAAAACCAATAAAACAATTTAATAGTAGGCACCATGAGGTCTCTGCACATTTTATTGGAAATATCCGCACCAGGAGCTAGACACTCGAGCAGCAAACTGAAACTCCAGGACAAAACTCTGAACTACCCTACCATTAACCCAAACCTACAGGTATCAAGGCCAGTCAGTAAGGCACATTATTGAGGTACTAGAAGGGCTTTTTTTCACTGGGAACGCAGTCCCGGCACCTCCAGCACTGAATATATGTAATGGCTAGGGGTGCTGGGTTGTGCTACAATGTCTACTGATGCTGGCTGCTGGGGGATCTCTTGTTGCTGGAGGGGAAAGACATTTTTTTTTTTGGGGGGGGGGGGTGTTCCTCCAC
>BLSH010319555.1:166290-178638 GCA_018402905.1 Glandirana rugosa | reverse complement strand
TCGGAGACTGCAGACATGATGCAAGAGATGGTCGGAGACTGCAGACATGGTGCAAGAGATGGTCAGAGACTGCAGACCTGATACAAGAGATGGTCTGAGACTGCAGACATGATACAAGAGATGGTCGGAGACTGCAGACATGATACAAGAGATGGTCGGAGACTGCAGACCTGATACAAGAGATGGTCGGAGACTGCAGACCTGATACAAGAGATGGTCGGAGACTGCAGACCTGATACAAGAGATGGTCAGAGACTGCAAACATGATACAGGAGATGGTCAGAGACTGCAGACATGATACAAGAGATGGTCGGAGACTGCAGACCTGATACAAGAGATGGTCGGAGACTGCAGACATGATACAAGAGATGGTCGGAGACTGCAGACCTGATACAAGAGATGGTCGGAGACTGCAGACCTGATATAAGAGATGGTCAGAGACTGCAAACATGATACAGGAGATGGTCGGAGACTGCAGACATGATACAGGAGATGGTCGGAGACTGCAGACATGATACAAGAGATGGTCGGAGACTGCAGACCTGATACAAGAGATGGTCGGAGACTGCAGACCTGATACAAGAGATGGTCGGAGACTGCAGACCTGATAACAGAGATGGTCGGAGATTGCAGACAGGATATAAGAGAAGGTCAGAGACTGCAGACATGATACAAGAGATGGTCTGAGACTGCAGACATGATAACAGAGATGGTCGGAGATTGCAGACAGGATATAAGAGAAGGTCAGAGACTGCAGACATGATACAAGAGATGGTCGGAGACTGCAGACATGATACAAGAGATGGTCGGAGACTGCAGACATGATACAAGAGATGGTCGGAGACTGCAGACATGATACAAGAGATGGTCGGAGACTGCAGACCTGATACAAGAGATGGTCAGAGACTGCAGACCTGATACAAGAGATGGTCGGAGACTGCAGACCTGATACAAGAGATGGTCAGAGACTGCAGACCTGATACAAGAGATGGTCAGAGACTGCAGACCTGATACAAGAGATGGTCAGAGACTGCAGACCTGATACAAGAGATGGTCGGAGACTGCAGACCTGATACAAGAGATGGTCGGAGACTGCAGACATGATACAAGAGATGGTCGGAGACTGCAAACATATTACATGAGACTGCCGGAAATGAGTGCTTTAACAGGGCAATAGGGAAACACAGATTGGTGACTGCAGGGGCCCTGAGGGCTGCACAAAAGAGCACCAAAGAGCTTCATGTGGCTCCTGGATTGCAGGTTGGGCACCAGGGCTTTAGATCCTCCATTTCTTAGCATACATAATAAACCATGTTCTTTATAACAAAACCTGCATTTACCCTTAGCACCATGACCCACTTGCCCTCTCTGTGTTCCAGGGAAATAGGCTCCTACCATGAAAGGGCCAACTGGTTGAGTTTGACTCCCAAGCTAAATATCACCAGAGTAGGACAGAGGTAGCAATCTTAGCTTTTAGATATGTTTGGTCAAAAAAAAAAAAATGCATGCAAAGAAAAAAATTAGACTGGAATTTATCATGGCTAGAAGGATGTGCGAAGACCGAGACGAGCTCTAAAACTTCAAGAGCGCAGACAGGACCGCAGACACAACAGAGTCTACACAGAAAGAAGTAAAATGTAAAGGTCAAGGCAAAAGTTGCTCAAGGGTGTGGGACGCATACAAATCAATGCAGATTATATTAACTCTTTGCCGGCGATTGCCGTTGGGGGAACTGAGCTTATACGGCTCCTGGATGCATTATTAGCAGGTAACCTTCTGCCTGCTCTTAGCCCTCCCGGTTGGAAATTTCCTATAATGCCATATGCTCATTTTGTTCTCTTGCTCCCGCTTGGAAATCAGAATACATTATCTCCTGCTCAGTGCCTTCTCTCCCTGTGTCCCTAGCCCTCCTCTGTTCACCTCCATCGTTTTACATAATCTGGATACAGATCCGTCTGCAAGGCCCCGACATACATCTTTCTCCTGGGTTTTGGGCCAAAATACGTCTTGACATCCCAAAGAAGTGATTCAGTTTTCGGGATGCGCACAGGGCTTGAATTTTTTTGCTCCGTAAATCAACAAAGGAGCTATGCTGGCTTTATTTATGTGCATCGGTTTCTCTCCATCAGAAATCCTCGTGGCCCTGTATACGGCATCAATAGTCTCTCTGACGGAGCTGCAATTCCACAGTGGCTTCAACAACACACCCCGAGCCTCAGCCAGGAGTCCTGCCAAAGCAACTCTCAGCCATATTCTGGCATCCGAGTGTCAAGACTGGCCACCGGTATCATAGGATATCCATTTCCTGACCCTGAATTATGCCTTTTTATCCTGATTCATTAATCCAACAAGGGAAACCCTGTTCTCCTCTTCCCTGCGAGAGCCACACACCTTGTAATACACATTTTAATGCTATGTTAAGTTATGGCAATTATTATGACATCTAATACTCTTATGTAACATTCCGTAGAAGCGCAGTTGGGGTTGGGAGTAAGACGAAAAAGTCGATGGAAAATGAAGCTCAGTGGTTAGCACGCCTGCTTTGCAGCACTGGGGATCTTGGTCAAAATCTCAACCAGGATGCTACATGCATGGTCGTTGTGGGCAGGGCCTTGGTGTAGGTATCTGCTCGGGAGGGAACGAAGTCCCACAACAGGTCTTGTTAACTGGATTGTATATAGCATGGGTGCTCAAACCGGGCCCTGCGGAGCCCTCTGATGTGGCCCACATCCTCATGCTCTGGGATGGCTGGTTGGCAAGCCCATTTTGTGGCCTGCTGATCTTGCCATCCCAGAGCAATCTGCATGGAGCCGGCACCAGCAGCAGAGGAAGCAAGCGGCCGTGGGAGGAGCAGTAGGGGCATAAGCCCATACTTCCTCTGTAGCGCCAGCTCCTGTCCCAAGCGGAGCGATACAAAGTGCACCTCTCCTGGGACCTTTCTAGCAGCCTGGAGATGCCAGCAGAAGCTGGAAGAGAAAAAGCTCAGTTAAACATTATATAGTTTTGCAATTGGCATATTGGCATTTATTAACTACTTGACCATCAGAAAGGTTTTACCCCCTTGATGACCAGGACATTTTTTGCTATTTAGCACTTCGCTACTTGAACTGGTAATTGCACAGTCATGCAACACCACACGAAAATTACATTTTTACAATTTTTTCAAACAAATGGAGCTTTCTTTTGGTGGTATCTGATCACCAATGGGTTTTTTATTTATTATTATATAAATGAGAAAAGACCAAACATTTTGAAAAAAATAAATAAATAAATAAACATATATATATAATCTACTATATTGTCAAAAGTATTGGGATGCCTGCCCTTACACGCACATGAACCTTAATGGCATCCCAGTCTTAGCCCGTAGGGTTCAATATTGAGTTGGCCCACCCTTTGCAGCTATAACAGCTTCAACTCTTCTGGGAAGGCTGTCCACAAGGTTTAGGAATGTGTCTGTGAATTGACCCAGTTCAGACACTGATGTGGAAGAGAAGGCCTGGCTCGCAGTCTCCCCTCTAATTCATCTCAAAGATGTTCTATCAAATTGACTTCAGGACTCTGTGCAGGCCAGCCAAGTTCCTCCACCCCAAACTTGCTCATCGACCTTATATTGCCAAAAGTATTGGACCACCCCTCCAAATCATTTGGTGGAGGGGGATTATGGTGTGAGGTTGTTTTTCAGGGGTTCTGTCAGGACACCTGGGGTCAGGTGACAGATGCGCACCGCTGAAATGCGAATTGCACATTAAGGTTGCGAAGCGCATCCCTAAGGTTGTGGACCTATAGCTGACTGCTGCTAATGAATGGGAAGATAGGCCCCTGGAGCACTGACACTGAAACACAGGGAGCTAGTGCATCGGTTTCGCCAGGGCGCGGAGTCTAAGAGCCAGTAGGTATTCGCCAGAGCCTCTGGTGGTGAGGATGGATTTGGCTGCAACTGGATTCAGGTCGTGGCCCCCGGGTTCCCTAGCTCACGCTTTGCTGGCTACAGGTAGAAGAGAGGAAGCAGCAGTGCAGGAACAGCAAGGATAGTAAGCGGCCTATCACAAAGGTAAGGGCCACAAGCAGACAGGGACAGACGGAAGAGCACGCCAAGGTCAGGGTATCAAGCAGACAGGAGAAACAGAGAGCAAGCCGAAGGTTGGGGTATCAAGCAGGCAGGGATAGTCAGAACAAGCCAAAAGTTGGTAAACAGAAATAAACTCAGAGCATACGACAGGAACAACCACACGCAAAGCCAAACACACACAACATTGATCGGCAAGGAGGCTTTGCAGCACATGGTCTTAAATAGTGTTTGCTTAATTGGCGGCTGGGGTGGAGTTCACTGAGAGGAGATTACTTAGCACACAGGTGGTGATGAGAACGGCCTCTAAGCTGACACAACCAAGGAGGTAAGCAAACAGACAGGACATGAATGACTATGGGTTCATGACAGGTTGGGCTTGGCCCCTTAGTTCCAGTGAAGGGAAGGTGTGAGCACACTAAGACATTTTGGGCAATGTCATGCTCCCAACTTTGTGGGAACAGTTTGGGAATGGCCCCTTCCTGTTCCAACATGACTGCACCAGTGCACAAAGCAAGGTCATAAAGACATGAATGAGTGAATTTGGGGTGGAAGAACTTGACTGGCCTGCACAGGGTCCTGACCTCAACCCGATAAACACCTTTGGGATGAATTAGAGCGGAGACTGGGAGCCAGGCCTTCCCGTCCAACATCAGTGCCTGACCTCAGAATTGCTCTTCTGGAAGAATGGTCAAACATTCCCATAGACACTCCTAAACCTTGTAGACAACCTTCCCGGAAGAGTTGAAGCTGTTATAGCTACAAAGGGTGGGGTAACTCAATACTGAACCCTATGGTCTAAGATTGGGATGCCATTAAGTGTAAATATATAGCCAATAAACATGTTTTCAAAAATCTAATCTCTTCATACATTTTGGCAAAAATGTTTTCTGCTATATATCTTTGGTAAAGTAATAAGTGTATTTTGATTGGTTTGTGTGGAAATTATACCGTCTTACCCACAGGATTGCCACAAGTGCACTGCACTGCATCAGCATGAAAGCAACCCAACCCACGTAAGACTATGAATTGTACAAGGACTTGAGTTGTAGGGTCCCTAGAGACTGTTGTAGGTTAATGCATTTCGCAAAATAAGAAGCTTCCTCAGGACCTCCAATCTACACTCAGTAAAGTAGACACTTCATATGTATGTCAAGTTTAGTCAAGTTCACCTATCAATAGAATATAGTTAAGCAAAGGAGGCAAGGGGAACAAATCCAAAGTTATCCCACAGGCCCATGGGGATCAAGACCACCCGATAGGGGACCCCTCAGAGGCATTAAGCACTCTCAGATGAAACTCCCACAGAAACAGGAATGGGATAATGCATTGAAGGGGCTATAAGCCCTAAGATTGGGGATGTTTAGGATCTTAATAGAAACTTCAGCACACTGTACATAGAAGCATGATATAACCATCCAGAGCAGGTATCGGGTCTCCACAATGGCATCCTCACTGGGAAAGCAGCCTTATAGGAGGCTCATTACAGTAAGGGATCATTTACATTTGAGGTCTGGTGAGTGGTAAAACCCCATAGTTCATTGTGGTCTGTGAACGGTTATCAAATCACTTAAGTGGCCCTCACTCTTCAAAGGGTTAAGCACCCCTGGTTTATAGGCAGTTTACAACAGAGTAGTAGCACATACAGTTCAAGGTTCTTAACATGACCAACCACTGTAGTAGGGTTAAGACAGATGTTACCTGACAACAGCTTTCGCTATAGAGGTGGCAGAACAGGACATATCACACTGCACTTGCCACTGAAGAGATTTCAGAATCCTCATTATGTCCCTATTCATCAGCTAAACCAGTGGTCTTCAAACTGCGGCCCGGGGGCCCGATACTGATCTTTTCTTGTGTTTATATGGCCCTTAGGGCACTATTTCATCCACTGATACCAATAATGGGGCATAATTTCCTCCACTGACACCAATCAAGGGGGCACAATTCCTCCCAATGACCCTAACAATGGGGCCCAATAACATCAATGATGGGATGCAATTCCTCCCAATGACACCAACGATGGGGCCCAATGACTTCAACAGCGGGGCACAATTCCTCCCACTGGCACCAACGATGGGGTGCAATTCCACTGAAACAAACTATGGGCATTTGTTTTTTTTTCTCTGGTGTCTGGACCTTTTCTACTCCCAATGACCACAGTCCGGCCCCCTAAAGTCTTTAGGGCAGTAAACTGTCCCTTTGTTTAGAAAGCTTGGAGATGCCTGAGCTAAGCACTATCCCTACCCAGCAGGTTCCTCTCCCTAACATGCCACTCACTTGAGGGGCGCCCGTGAGATTCTCTATTTAATGGTTCCCATGTTTGGATGACAGCCTCAAAACTCACGGGAGCCCGGCATCACATCAGATGCCTACCTCCTTAACGAGGACCAACAGAGCCTCCGATTTTGCCCTATAGTGTACCTCGTTATCCCTTATGCAGCTGCTTCCAGACTCCCTCCTCTGCAATAAACCTCTTCCTTCTCACAATTCAGTTCTCCTTCCCACGCCTCTTGCAAATTTGCAGATTAGTTAATTGCCATGGACAGCCCAGTTACCAATCTGTTTATGCTCCCAATTAACGGTTAGGATGTTTTACTGGCTGTCCCAAGTATACCCAGAGACCAAAACCAGAACTACTGAAAGCAAGTGTTTCCAAACAGTTCTAATCCGTACTGCACACTTGTTAAATCTTTTCCTGCTCAGACAGTTGTTTGGTCTTTGAGTACATTTCACACTTTATGGCTGTTTAACAACACTTTGGGGCTGAAGGGAATGTAACAATTTTCTAAGCCATGATTATTTTTATTTTTTTATATGTTTTTTTCTTTTTTTTGGCTTAAGCGCTTCCCCTGTAATCCTGTCCTCCTGCCAGTGCCTACAATAGGAGAATTTTGAGAGTATTTGAAATATATATATTAATGATAAGCAGATGGGACAATAATGGTAGTCAATCCTCCATCACACATTCAGCAGCTACAATCTTCCTTACCCACTTCAATACCGGACACTTTTACCCCTTTTCTGCCCAGGCCATTTTTCAGCTTTCAGCACTGTCACAATTTGAATGACGCGGTCATACAACACTGTACCCAAATTGCATTCTTACATATTTTTTGAAACCAAGCTGCCTTTTGTTTTTTCTTAACCACTTGCCGACCTCAGGTTGACGGCGACAAAGTGGCTCGATATCGCAAACCGCCGTCATATGACGGCGGCTGCGAGATCATGCACCCGCGCGCTCACTGTGTTCGGGGGGGCCAGGGAGCGGGCGCGGCGGACTCTATCGCCGCCGGCTACCCGCGATGCCCCCCCCGGAGTGAAAGAACGGAGGTCCGTGTAAGTAAACACGGACCTCCGTTCTGTGAGAGGGGGAAGGGCTGTGATCACAGCCTTCCTCTATATGGAAGCTGTGATCACTTCCCTTCCCCTGCTAGGGCAGTCCCCCCACAGTTAGAACACGCCCAGGGAACACAGTTAACCCTTAGAGCGCCCCCTGCAGGTTAACCCCTTCACTGCCAATGGCAATTACACAGTAATCAGTGCATTTTTATAGCACTGATCGCTGTATAAATGCCAATGGTCCCAAAAAAGTGTCAAAATGGTCCGACATGTCCGCCCCAATATCGCAGTACCGTTAAAAACCGCAGATCGCCGCCATTAGTAGTAAAAAATAAAAAAAAAATAAAAACCCCAGAAATGAATTCTCATCATCCGTAAACGCGGCCACTTTTGCGCAAACCAATCAATAAACGGCAATTGCGATTTTTTTTTTTATCACAAATATGAGGAAGAATATATATCGGCCAAAACCGATGAAAAAAAATGTTTTTTTGTATTTTTTTTTGTATTTGTATTTTAGCAAAAAGTAAGAAATTTGTTGTTTTTTTTTGCAAAATTGTCGCTCTTCTTTTGTTTATAGCAGCGATCAGAAATGACGCAGCGGTGATCAAATACCACCAAAAGAAAGCTCTATTTGTGGGAAAAAAAGGACGCAAATTTTGTTTGGGTACAACGTCGCACGACCGCGCAATTGTCAGTTAAAGCGACGCAGTGCCGAATTGCAAAAAGTGCTCTGGTCCTAAAGTGTGAAATCCTTCCGGGGCTGAAGTGGTTAATCACCAATGGTTTCATTCCTTCACAGGGTTTACTATTGTAATACAGTGCCTTGAAAAAGTATTCATACTCCTTCAAATTTTCCACATTTTGTCATGTTACAACCAAAAATATAAATGTATTTTATGTGATAGACCAACACAAAGTGGCACAGAATTGTGAAGTGGAAGGAAAATGATAAATGGTTTTCCAAAAAATATATGAAAAGTGTGGCGTGCATTTGTATTCATCCCCCTTTACTCTGATACCCCTCACTAAAATCTAGTGGAACCACTTGCCTTCAGAAGTCACCTAATTAGTAAATAAAGTCTACCTGTGTGAAATGTAATCTCTGTATAAATACAACTGTCCTGTGAAGCCCTCAGAGGTTTGTTAGAGAACCTTAGTGAACAAACCGCATCATCAAGGCCAAGGAACACACCAGACAGGTCAGGGATAAAGTTGTGGAGAAGTTTAAAGCAGGGTTAGGTTATAAAAAAATATCCTTTGAACATCTCACGAAGCACTGTTCAATCCATCATCCAAAAATGTAAAGAGTATGGCACAACTACACACCTACCAAGACATGGGCATCCACCTAATCTGACAGGCCGGGCAATGAGAGCATTAATCAGAGAAGCAGCCAAGAGGTCGATGGTAACTCTGGAGGAGCTGCAGAGATCCACAGATCAGGTGGGAGACTCTGTTCACAGGACAACTATTAGTCGTGCTCTCCACAAATCTGACCTTTATTGAAGAGTGGCAAGAAGAAAGCCATTGTTGAAAGAAAGCCATGTGGGGGACACAGCAAACAGAAGAAGGTGCTCTGGTCAGATGAGACCAAAATTGAACTTTTTGGCCTAAAAGCAAAATGCTATGTGTAGTGGAAAACTAACACTGCACATCACCCTGAACACACCATCCCCACCGTGAAACCTGGTGGTGGTAGCATTATGTTGTGGGGATGCTTTTCTTCAGCAGGGCAGGTAAGCTGATCAGAGTTGATGGGAAGATGGAAGGAGCCAAATACAGGGCAATCTTAGAAGAAAACTTGGTAGAGTCTGCAAAAGACTTGAGAACGGGGCTGAGGTTCACCTTCCAGCAGGACAACGACGCTAAACATACAGCCAGAGCTACAATGGAATGGTTTAGATCAAAGCATATTCATGTGTTAGAATGGCCCAGTCAAAGTCCAGACCTAAATCCAAATGAGAATCTGTGGCAAGACTTGAAAATTGCTGTTCACAGAGCTCTCCATCCAATCTGACAGAGCTGAGCTATTTTGCAAAGAAGAATGGGCAAAAATGTCCTCTCTAGATGTGCAAAGCTGGTAGAGACATCCCCAAAAAGACTTGCAGCTGTAATTGCAGTAAAAGGCGGTTCTACAAAGGATTGACTCAGGGGGCTGAATACAAATACACGCCACACTTTTCACATATTTATTTTTAAAAAGATGTGAAAACCATTTATCATTTTCCTTCCACGTCACAATTAGGTACCACTTTGTGTTGGTCTCACATAAAATCCCAATAAAATACATTTACGGTTTTGGTTGTAAAATGACAAAATGTGAAAAATTTCAAGGGATATGAATACTTCAAGGCACTGTAGCTGTGATTGGTCACAGCTATCACATGGTACATATGCATTGTGATTGGCCCTGTCTGTACCATGTGATCACTGTGACCAATCACAGAGGTCATCACAATAGTACACAATGAATTACTATGAAGTAAAGCCATTCATTGTGTACAACTGTAGGGATCTGCTACAACCTTTTGGTGATGCATATCAGGTTGGGAGCAGGAACGAGAAAAAAAATACCTAACAAATGTATAGGCGATAAAACGGCAAGCTAGCATAAGATCTACAAGTTTAGGATGATGTTTTATGTTGGTAACAATAAATCACTGAATTGCAGACATGTCTGCTGACATTGAGGGGATACGGTATGCATAGAAAATATTGTAGAATCTGAAGACAATAAATCGGCTCTAAAGGAATCAATGATAATATAGAGGTAATGCCTTTTAATATAATATGGGGATGGACAGGATGGTTTTTCTTACTACAGCATGTTACTACGATAGCTGACAGATGGCTGCTCTAATTTACAGCTGATACAAGGTATTAATTAAATGTCTACATTCTGTTTTTTTGTTGGTTATAGAAACGTTCTGTGAACAAAGTTTTAATACCAAGGCTGATGTCTCAGACATAAGCGTATGAATGCATGGATACACGGGATAACACCAGCAGCATTTAGAGGCAGAAAAAAAAAGCCAAACGCCCTGAAAAGCAACATCTTTGAAGCTACAGTGTGCACAAGGCCCAAATATATATTTTAATAGGAGGGTTTAATCAGGGGCGTATCATGAAATCAGTGGGCCCCCCCCTCGAAGGCCCGTGTGCAATGAACACCCTGCACCCATGGATGATACGCCACTGGGTTTAATAAGACTTTTATAAAAATTAAAATTCTGGTGCCTGTATACCCAATTGGCTTTTCCCCAGGGTAAAATGGTTGGGGAGAAAAAAAATCCCTCAGATCAGCATATGGTATCTCAGATAAAGCATTATCACTATAGAAAGATTATGTAGTGCACCCCCTAAGGAGCCACAAGTAGAAAGGGATCCCCACCAGGCAGGCACAAAGCATTTTTACAGCACATTTGAAGCAAGTAGTCCAGTGCTTTGTTTTGTATTTTTATTAGTGGGTTAAACTTGGATAGGGAGAAGGGTAATATGGTATGCCCACTTGACTTTAGTAGAATTTTTCAAGGGCAACGTCCTCTGTACAGCAATTTGCACTCCTCAGCTTCCTCGAGCACAACTCTTGCTTGAAGCACTACAACACCCAAGACCAGCTGGCACTGTTGGATAGGTAGCAAATACTTTTTACAGGAAGGGACTGCGGGCCCTTGTTTGTGTAGCAAAGCCCTAGTGCCCAGCTGTCCTTCTGTGGCTACTGATCCCAGCACCACCTCTTTAGGCACTGGCAGCCCACCTGGCTGCAGCTATCCCTTTCTCCAGCCCTCTTGGCTAATCTTCCGCATTCCTCCCAGACTGACTCTGCATCCATCTCAGACTGCTCTCACCCAGTCCTCTCCGGACATGCCTCTCAGTTCTCTCTGACAGTAACACTCACCAGCCCACCTGGCTGTCTTCTCTGGAGATTTGCCCAGCAATGTTCTCCTGCTCTCCTCACTCCTGGTCCCGTGCCACTGGTCAGGACACCATTGTGTGATGTGAAAGGGGTCCCTTTCACACCCGAGCTCCCAGTCCCGAGGTCACACCCACCCAGGCTAGGGGGCTACCCTAAAGGGTCTCCGACAGGCATCTAACACTCCATCTCCATCTTCCACCCAAACTCCAATGCTCCAGCTGGGCTGACCTAGAGTATTCGAGAGGGCCTGCCCCCCTGCCCACCCATCTGTTGGGGATTGGTCAGGACCCTCAGAATACACCAGACAGCTCCTCCTCACCTCCACTCCCATTCTTCTGGAAGTTTCCAGCAAGTTCCAGAAGTAGGGGGGTCTCAGAAGTGCTGCCTGTGAGCCATCCAGCCCTACCAGTCTCTGCCTAGTCACAGATAACAAACACAGGCTTGGCTGCCAGCCAAGCCTTTACAATTATCCTACACTAACAACAACCTATTCTAACACACTAGAGGTTGCTACAAATATATTTAAAATCTCATCATCCCTATCATTCTCAGCCATCTGACCACCATCTATTCTCAAGCAGGGTTGTACAGAACCCTATATTTTCTCCTGAGATTGCTTGGGGTTCCTTGAGCTGTTCAAATAGACTTTCCATCTGATGGTGCCTCTATAGTTCCAGGGTCAGCACCACTTGGCAGAGCCAGCAAGATGACACCAATGGTCTTTTTGATTGACTGTAAAAGGGGAGACATTGTTCCCACTGACCACCAATGTAAGGAGCATTGTTCCCACTGACCACCAATGTAAGGAGCATTCTTCCCACTGTTCACCAATGTAAGGATCATTCTTCCCACTGATCATAAACATAAGAATGATTTTTCTCACTGACCACTAAATTCAAGGAGCATTCTTCCCACTGACCACCAATGTAAAAAAGCATTCTTCTCACTGACCTCCAATGTAAGGAGCATTCTTCCCCGAGACGGTTCACCACGACTGGGACCTTGATATCTCCGTGGT
>BLSH010319555.1:152102-162375 GCA_018402905.1 Glandirana rugosa | reverse complement strand
TTTTTTTTGGATTTGTATTCTAGCAAAAAGTAAGAAATTTGGTTTTTTTTTGCAAAATTGTCGCTCTTCTTTTGTTTATAGCGGCGATCAGAAATGAGGCAGCGGTGAGCAAATACCACCAAAAGAAAGCTCTATTTGTGGGAAAAAAAGGACGCAAATTTCGTTTGGGTACAACGTTGCACGACCGCGCAATTGTCAGTTAAAGCGACGCAGTGCCGAATCGCAAAAAGGGCTCCGGTCCTAAAGCTGGAAATCCTTCCGGGGCTGAAGTGGTTAATAAACGGCACAACTTGAAGTCCATGACGTACCAAGTACTGAACTGGTCGGCAAGTGGATAGAATTTGATGGGAGGGGATGGGGATGGAACTTTGGCCAACACAAAAATAAAAGACAAGATGACTATGATGCTGGGTACAGATACTGGAGCCTGCTCAGGAGAGGCCATTGAAGGAGTATTTGCATGTTAAACGTTACACAATTAATCTCTGTAATTGTATACCCCGCAACAATTTGGACTGTTTATTTGGCGATTACGGTCATTAATTCTTTTAGATCCCCTTTCCCCAAAACATGTACCTACACATTCCAAGTTCTCTATTATATTCTGCCTGTACATGCTTGGTCGTACTGCGTGCCATAAACACAATCAGCCATATTCTGGTTTTCATTTTTTTTCACCATTCAGCCCCAGAAAGTTTTACCCCCTTCATGACCAGGCCATTTTTTGCGATGCGGCACTGCGTCGCTTAAGCTGACAATTGCACGGTCATGTGACCTTGTACCCAAATAAGATTGATGTCCCTTTTTTCTCACAAATAGAGCTTTCTTTTGGTGGTATTTGATCACCTCTGTGATTTTTATTTTTTGCGCTATAAACAAGAAAAAAAAAGCGACAATTAAAAAAAATATATATTTTTTTTTTACTCTCTGCTATAAAACATATCCAAGAAAAAAATGTAAATCTAATTTCTTCATGAATTTAGGCCAATATGTATTCTGCTACATATTTTTGGTAAAAATATCCCAATAAGCGTATATTGATTGGTTTGCACAAAAGTTACAGCGGCTACAAAATAGGGGATAGATTTATGGCATTTTTATTTATTATTTTTACTAGTAATGGCAGAGATCAGCGAATTTTAGTGGGAATGCGATATTGCGGTGGACATATCGGACACTTAAGTGCCACTTTTGACACTTTTTTGGGAGCCAGTGACATTATTACAGTGATCAGTGCTAAAAATATGCACTGTCACTGTACTAATGACGCTGGCAAGAAAGGGGTTAACACCAGGGGCAATCAAAGGGTTAGGTGTGTCCCTAGTTGGTGCTTGCTTACTGTGTGTGGGAAGGACTGACTGGCTGAACACAGAGATCCATCTTTCTGCTTAGCAGGAACACAAGATCGCAATGTCCAGCCCTGTCATAACGGCGGTCTGCCTTGTTTACAGCGGCAGACCGCCGTTCTATCTCAGAGGGGTGTGATCATGGGTGGCCGGCGGACATTGCATCCGCCAGACCCGCTGATTGGCTCCCCCTGTGGCCAACCAGCTCATGCGCCCCCCCCCAGCAACTTTTGCATGAAATGACGGTCAGAAAATGGTTAATAACAAACATGTTATACTTACCTGCTCTGTGTAATGGTTTTGTACAGAGCAGCCCCAATCCTCCACTTCTCAGGACCCCTGTCGCTGCTTTTTCCCTACTGCTATCAGAGCAAGCAGCTTGCTATGGGGGCACCTGAGCAGGCTCGTTCCCGAGCCGTGGCTCTGCGGGTCCATTCACACACAGAGCCACGGCGTGGCCCCGCCCCCTCTCTCCTCATTGGCTCACTGGCTGCGATTAACAGCAGTGGTAACCAGTGTCCCCTGCTGCTGTCTCAGCCAATGAGAAGGGGGAGTCCCCGTAGAACTGAGGCTCCCATGCACATCACTGAACTGAGATGGGGCTGCTGAACAAAGAAGGTATTTTACCTTCATGCATAGAATGTAAAAATCCATTTGCGTCTTTAGAAACTCTTTAAACGTTTCCAAAAAAAAAAATCAAACAACGACCTTGTGTAACCTGCTTCCATTCATATGGTGTCTCTTCGCAAGCTCTGCCCACATATTGGACCAAACTCACCAGAAATTACAACCGCTAAATTATAGGCTGTTCAGATCGGGGCAGTGATTGCATCCTCCCTGTGGTTGGGTACTGTGATATCCTCAATATAAATCCGTTCCCTTCTTTTTATTTTTTACTATATAAAAAAAAAAAAAAGACAAAACAAAAAATTCCCTTACTTATACCAGGACAGTGCAAGACCCCTTTTCGAAAAGTGGACACCCCAAGGGGGGTCTCCTACTTTTGCCAAGATCTATTGGAAATGAGGAAACAAGCTGGCATTGAGGGGGCTTGGTAATGGCCCACTAGGTCATACACAGGAGGTAGAGGGGAGAAGGGGTTAATGTACAGGATGGAGATGAAGGTGTTAACCACTTGAAGACCACGCTTATTCTGGAAATTTTTGTTTACAAGCTGGAATCAGTATATTTTGCTAGAAAGTTACTTAAAACCCCCAACCTTTTTTTATTTTATATTTATATATATAATTCTTTTTTTCTCAGCCCAGACTAAGGAATGATGGAATTTTTTTTTGTCGCCTGGTAGGTCTGCAATTGCAATTTTTTGGGAAGAAATGCACTTGAACAAATTTATAGGAAAAAATAAAACACAATAGTTACCACATTGTTTTTGTACAATGTGAAAGAAATTGCGCGTGCTCGTAGAATGGCGACAAACTACGGTGCTTAAAAATCTCCATAGGCGACGATTTAAACGTTTCTATAGGTCACCTGTTTAGCGTTACAGAGGAAGTCTAGTGCTAGAATTATTGCTCTCCCTCGAACGCTCGCGGCGATACCTCACATGTGTGGTACATATACATGCGCGACTTACATAAGCGGTCGCTTCTGCACACAAGCACGGAGGGATGGGGCGCTTTCTTTTTTTTTTTTTTTATCTTATTTATTTTACTTTTTATTTTTCCAGTGTCGCTTTATTTGTAAATATTCCTTGCAACGGAAATAAGGATGACCGGTCCTCTTTATGGAGAGATCTGGGGTCAAAAAGACCCCAGATCTCTCCTTTTACTTTTAAAAGCAAAGACCCGGGGTCTTATGCGGTGGACTGTTCCTGAGTCATCACTCCTATAGATCTGAGGACATCAGGAACAGTCCACTGCTGGATCACGGGGAGCGTCATTTGCCGCTAGAGCTGGGAATTAGGTTAGTATACAGCTTTCCTGTTGCCCCTGGACAAAATGAGCAGTTAACCCATGCAGTGCTGGTGTAGCCCCACTGTTGTGAACCTAGGTAGCAATCTGCACCTAAGGACTGCAGAGGGCGCACTCTTAAGTGTAGCATTAAAAAGCACATTTATTAACCACTTCCAGTCCAGGTTGATTCCGACATCCCCCTCCCTGCATGTAAAAAATATCTTTTTTTTTTTTTTTTTTTATAAAGTAAACTACTTAATACTGCCAAACATTATATATTTTTAACAGAGACCCTAGAGAATAAAATGATGGGTGTTGCATATTTTTATGTCACACGATACTTGCGCAAAGGTTTTTCAAACTCAAATTTTTCTGACAAAATTACACTTTAGTGAAACATACTGTACAAAAATACAATATAATACCCACTTTTTTGATAAAATATAAAAGATGATGCTGCGCTGAGTAAATAGATGCCAAACACGTCGCTCTTTAAAACTGAAAAGGACCATGGAGCTGCGCCAAACTACAGTACCTCCAATTTTAAAAGCCTTTACAGGTCACCAGTTTGGAGTTACACAGGAAATCCAGAATGATTGCTTTTGCTCTGACGTTTGCAGTGATACCTCACATGTGTGTTGCGATCGCCATTTACATATGCGCTGGGGACCGATGCACACGTTCACTTTTGCATGGGAGCACAGATTGGGGTTCATTTAAAAAAAAAAATGATTTTATTATTTTATATATTTTTTTTTTAACACTGTACCTTTATTTTTTTTTAACAACTTTATTGCTATCGCAACAGATAAACAACATCTCTTGTGATAGCATGGGCTGTGACCGGTCCTCTTTATGGAGAGATCTGGGGTCTATCAAACCCCAGATCTCTCCTCTGACCTCCATTGCATCCAATCAGATACACATTTGTTTGAGTGGATGCTTCACTGGCCAACATCCTCGCCACTTCCAGTTTCTGACGTCACACAGTGGTAAATGACAGCATCGGTTCTGGTCACTGTGTCCCGGGATCCGGATGCCGCCGGGAGAGCTTGGTAGAGGTAGCAGTGGGAGGGGGGTGCCGTCTGTAAAAATAAAAGTTCTTTTACAGTCAAGGAAATCGCCATCTCTAAAAAAAATGATTTTGCGATCATTGCTGCAGCAGGTTAATTAAGACAAATGGCAACAAGAAGCGCTTTTACTGTACACTCAACAGCCACTTTATTAGGTACACCTCTTGAAATTGCATGGTAACACAAATTGCTAATCAGCCAATCACATGGCAACAACTCAATGCATTTAGGCATATAGACGTGGTGAAGACGACTTGCCGAAGTTCAAATCGAACATCCGAATGAGGAAGAAAGGGGATTTATGTAACTTTGAACGTGGCATGGTTGTTGGTGCCAGACGGTCTGAGTATTTCAAAAACTGCTGATCTACTGGGATTTTCACACACAGCCATCTCTAGGGTTTACAGAGAATGGTCCAAAAAAGAGAAAATATCCAGTGAGCTGCAGTTGTGTGAAGGAAAATGCCTTGTTGATGTCGGAGGAGAATGGGCAGACTGGTTTGAGATGATAGAAAGGCAACAGTAACTCAAATAATCACTCAATACAACCAAGGTATGCAGAATATCATCTTGTAACGCACAACACATCGAACCTTGAAGCAGATGAGCTACAGCAGCAGAAGACCACACCGGATGCCACTCCTGTCCGCTAAGAACAGGAAACTGAGGCTACAATTCGCTCACCAAAATTGGCCAATAGAAGATTGGAAAAACATTGCCTGGTCTGATGAGTCTCTATTTCAGCTGCGACATTCAGATGGTAGGGTCAGAATTTGGTGTAAACATAAAAGCATGGATCCATCCTGTCTTGTATCAACGATTCAGGCTGGTGGTGTAATGGTGTGGGGCATATCTTCTTGGCACACTTTGGGCCCCTTAGTACTAACTGAGCATGGTTTAACCACTTGCTGACCGCCGTCTGACGGCGACAAGATGGCACGATATCGCAAACTGCCGTCATATGACGGTGGCTGCGAGATCCCACACTATGAATGCGTGTTCTGGAGGGGCCAGGGAGCGGGTAGGGCGGACTCGATCGCCGCCGGCTACCCATGATGGCTCCCCCACAGTGAGAGAACGGAGGTCCGTGTAAGTAAACACGGATCTCCGTTCTGACAGAGGGGAAGGGCGGTGATCACAGGCTTCCTGTATGTGGAAGCCGTGATCACTCCCCCCCCCCCCGCCAGCCCAGCCCCCACCATACAGTTAGAACACATTGAGGGAACACAGTTGACCCTTAGAGCGCCCCCTGCAGGTTAACCCCTTCACTGCCAATGGTATTTACACAGTAGTATAAATGCCAACGGTCCCAAAAAAAATGTCAAAATGGTCCGACATGTCTGCCGCAATATTGCAGTACCGCTAAAAATCGCAGATCGCCGCCATTACTAGTAAAAAATAAAAACCCCAGAAATTAATTCTCATCATCCGTAAATGTGGCCACTTTTGCGCAAACCAATCAATAAACAGCAATTGCGTTTTTTTGGGGTTTTTTACCAAAAATATGAGGAAGAATATAAATCCTCTTTTGTTTATAGCGGCCATCAGAAATGACGCAGAGGTGATCAAATACCACCAAAAGAAAGCTCTATTTATGGGGAAAAAAAGGACGCAAATTTAGTTTGGGTACAACGTCGCACGACTGCGCAATTGTCAGTTAAAGCGACGCAGCAACAAGCGACTTCCGGGGCTGAAGATGTTAAACACCACAGCCTACCTGAGTATTGTTGCTGACCATGTCCATCCCTTTATGACTACAGTGTACCCATCTTCTGATGGCTCCTTCCAGCAGGATAATGCACCATGTCACAAAGCTCAAATCATCTCACCACTGGACAATGAGGTCACTGCACTCCAATGGCCTCCACAGTCACCACATCTCATCCAATAGAGCACCTTTGGGATGTGGTGGAATGGGAGATTCCCATTATGGATGTGCAGCCGACAAATCTGCAGCAACAATGTCATGCTATCATGTCTATATGGACCCAAATCTCTGAGGAATGTTTCCAACACCTTGTTGAATCTATGCCACGAAGAATTAAGGGAGTTCTGAATGCAAAGGGGGGTCCAACCCGGTACTAGCAAGGTGTACCTAATAAAGTGGCCGGAGAGTGTATATGAGGCTTGGCTGTCCTTACCGGAGTGGAAGTCGTAGTCCAGGCCAGGATGTGAGAAGTACCCCCATAGGCCGGGTCAGGGGGAGTATTGCGATCTGAGATAATAAATACCTGGGATTGTTACACTCAGCATGCTGCAATTAACATGAAAGATGTATCTGATAAAAGATCTACTTTATCTATGAGTGCAGATACAAACGACCCTGCACCATACAGGGCACTTCTTTCATTGTAGATAGGTAGTCCTGCCATTGTACGGTGCAGCCAGGGCTTCATCTGAGCAGTCACATGGGCTGGGGCTTTGTACATGGGATCCATGCCGCGGCCACGAAGGGGATAATTGGAGTGCGGCATCTGACAGGTGTGAAGTGAAATTGAGAGGATGCTGAGTGCTCGGCGTCTGCCAAAACCCCTCGCACTGATATTTTTTTTGGAACTTTTAAACAGCTCAGTTCTTAAACGCCTGGCACCGAACAGCAACATTTCAAACTGTTCCGAGGCATTCACCATTAGACTAAACATTGGAACGCTCGCTATAATTACCGCTATTGTTACAGTCATTTTAAAGCCCCCCCCCCCAAGTCCCATTTCAGAGACGCACCAATTTGGTTTAATCAACGTGTTGCATAAATAATCTACGGCTCCGCCAGCTTAACCGTGTAAGGCGTATATAGGACTGGAGTCTAGAGTTAAAGCTGAACGCCAGAAAAGCAAGTCCTCCCAAGCACTGGAAGGGTTGATGGGCCGGTCTACGGGAGAGGTTCTCCACCTTTCTGAGACCATCGCTGTGCCATCGTGCCATGCTTGTGTGCTAACGTAACTTGCACCGCACATGGAAGGTATCTCCGGGAAGCATACATTCTAGAGCCATTGTTCATGGGTAACTCTAAGCTGGGAACCCTTAAGGAGAATTTGGGGTACCACAGGTCGTTTTTTTCTTTTGCAATTTCGCAGTTTTAACCACTTCAAAAGCAGGCCAATTTTGACTTTTCTCACACACATGAAAAAATCTGCATTTTTTTTTGCTAGAAAATTACTTTGAACCCCCATACTTTTTTTTTAAGCAGAGTCCCTGGTGGTTGTTGTAATTCCTTGTCGCACGGGATTTGCACGGCACTTTATTAAATGCAAATTTTCAGGAAAGATGCGCTTTGAGTTTTAGCGCACATAAACACAATAGAACACCCAATTTTTGGTAATATATATGATGATACACCGAGTAAATAGATACCAAACAAGATTCGCTTGAAAATGGCGTACCGCCGTGGAATGGGGACACACTGCGGTACATTAAATTATCCATAGGTGACATTTTTAAAAATACTTACCAGTTACCAGTTTAGAGGTAAACAGGAGGTCTGACGCTACAATGAATGCTCTTGCTCTGACTTTCACCTCACATGTGTGGTGTGATCGCACTTTACATATGTGTGTGGGACTGACGTGTGCATTTGCATTTGCCCATGACCACGGGGGAAAGGGGGCACTTTAATAACTTTTCAAATGTATTATTTATTTTAAGTAAATTTGTTTTTTTTTACATTGTCCCTTTCATTTTTTTCTAATCAACTTTATTACTATCATGAGGGATGAACAACATCCCTTGTGACAGGTCCTCTTTATGGAGAGATCTGGGGTCTATTAGACACCGGATGTCTCCTCATGCATCCAAAGTATATGATCAAACCAAGATCATTTTGATCAGATGCTTTACAAGCTGGTAACAGCTTGTAAACAAACAAATGTCACTAATTTGTGACCTCCATTACTTGGAAATACTGTTCAGCTCTGGAAACACAAAATAGGCAATACTTCATGTATCACCTAATTCACCCCATTGCTCCAATAATAAGCAATCCCAGCATTCAAGTCGGGCTCCCAAGATCCCATATTTTGCTTTTTTGTGACCTCCAACACATTCTGGCTGTTGGACTTTGGTGAGGGAGATGGCTGGAAATCCATCATGGACATCCAAACTATGCTAGATCCTCCTTAACCAAGATGGCAGGCACTCCAGCTTAGACATTTTTCTCCTTTCACTCCCGCCTCAGACGATGGAACCTTTCCGTACTGTCCTCTTTAGATAAAGGAGGGTCTGGCATAGTTTGGCAAAGGGGATGGCTGAAAATCCTTCTTGGACATCCAAAGTCCATAAGCCGAATGGTGTTGGCGGTCACAAAAGAGCCAAATTTGGGATCTTGGGAGCCCAGCAGCAATGCCGGATTCTCTGTTATTGGAACATGGGGTGAATTGGGCAATACATGAAGTATTAACGGTTTCATGCTTCTGGAGCTTGAAAGTATTTCCAAGTAATGAAGGTCACAAAAGAATGAAATGAGATCCCAAATTTCTCTCTTTTATTACCTCCAACACCTTCTGGCTGATTGACTTTGGCGAGGGAGATGGCTGGAAATCCGTCATGGCCTCTCAAACTATGCTAGATTCTCCTTTACCAAAATGGCAGGCACTCCAGCTTAGACATTTTCTCCTTTCTCTCCCACCACAGACGATGGAACCTTCTGGACTGTTCTCTTTGGAATTAAGTTGCAGGGATCCATCACCACTTTGACGCGGCCTATCGATGACGTATGTGGCACCTGTCGTCCCCCCGAAGACTGTGCCCTCCTATCTGAAGGAATGGAAGAAAGACCTCCAATGACAATGTACTCAACAGCAAAAAGACCATAGAGACCATATTCCCTTTTTGCCCATGCGTCATCTTTATCTTCCAGGCTCCACGAGTCGATTTATAAGATTTTAACCAAGTGATACAGGATTCTGACCAGGCTCTTCCTCAATTGCTGGAGGTGCGGAGACCCAGAGGGTACAATGTTTCACATATTCTGGAGCTGTCCAAAGATTTGCCCCTTTTGGACTAAGGTGTGCAATGTAATTCGAGATCTCACAGGTCTACCTTTTGAAAAACGACACAGCTGTGTGCCCCCTACACCTCTGCACACTGTAAAAACTGAGGAAGCGGAAATCTTTGGTGGTCCGTTTGCTCAACTAAGCCCGGTCATGTATCCCCACTAACTGGAAGTCTACACAGACTCCCTCAATTCAGCAATGGATCAAAGCAGTAAATGACATAGTACAATGGAAAGTCTCACAATATCACTTGGTTCTACTGGACCCAGCTCCAATACTCTGCAGCCTACGAGGACCTGTTTTAGCCATTGACTTCCCCCAGGCAGTGGGTTGAGGATTTACTCTATTGCCCTTTGTCATTATGCCTAACCCCCCTCCCCCCCCTAGAGTTCTTTCCCCCTACTTTTTTCCTTTCTCCCTGCTCCTTATAAAACGTATTGTCAGTAAAAAGGACTTTGCCAGTGTTCCTGGCCGTCTCCGGGTGGGGCGCGCGCATCCGTGCGCGCTCGCGCGCTCCCGTGCGCGTTCGCGCGCTCCCGTGCGCGTGCGCGCGCCCGTGCGCGCGCACGCGCCGGAAACGGCGCCAACCGTATTACTGTTTCCCGTTATCTCATTTAGGAGTTGGGTGACGGACCCCCTTCAGTTACCGATTTTGTCCAGGAGCATCCGACGTCTCATAACCTCGACCCAGGTCATCTTGGTTCACTATAACACTCTGAAAGGTAACATGATACAGTAAATGACGAAACTAGGTAACGACTTAACTCCCTCAGACACATCTGAAGGTCAATCACCCCTATGTACTGGCCCGAATCAACTCGTTTGCCTGGTGGTTTCTAAAGGCGAAGGAGTCAAAAATGTCACACGTCTCCACATCCCCCGTGTGTCGACACAGCAAAAAGTTTTCCATCTGGACACTCTAGAGCTTAATGTAACGTGTGGAATCAGGTTTTC
>BLSH010319555.1:122330-139830 GCA_018402905.1 Glandirana rugosa | reverse complement strand
TTACTGGAACCATGTCCTGTGGTCTAATGAGACCAAGATAAACTTATTTGGTTCAGATGATGTCAAGCGTCTGTAGCAGCAACCAGGTGAGGAGTACAAAGACAAGTGTGTCTTGTCTACAGTCAAGCATGGTGGTGGGAGTGTCATGGTCTGGGACTGCATGAGTGCTGCCGGCACTGAGGAGCTACAGTTCATTGAGGGAACCATGAATGCCAACATGTACTGTGACATACTGAAGCAGAGCATGACCCCCTCCCTTCGCAGACTGGGCCGCAGGACCGACCCCAAACACACCTCCAAGACAACCACTGCCTTGCTAAAGAAGCTGAGGGTAAAGGTGATGGACTGGCCAAGCATGTCTCCAGATCTAAACCCTATTGAGCATTTGTGGGGCATCCTCAGTCGGAAGGTGGAGGAGCGCAAGGTCTCTAACATCCACCAGCTCCATGAAGTCATCGTGGAGGAGTGGAAGAGAACTCCAGTGGCAACCTGTGAAGCTCTGGTGAACTCCATGCCCAAGAGGGTTAAGGCAGTGCTGGAAAATAATGGTGGCCACACAAAATATTGACACTTTGGGCCCAATTTGGACATTTTCACTTAGGGGTGTAGTCACTTTTGTTGTCAGCGGTTTAGACACTAATGGCTGTGTGTTGAGTTATTTTGAGAGGACAGTAAATTTACACTGTTATACAAGCTGTACACTCACTACTTTACATTGTAGCAAAGTGTCATTTCTTCAGTGTTGTCACATGAAAAGATATAATAAAATATTTACAAAAAGGTGAGGGGTGTACTCACTTTTGTGAGATACTGTGTGTATATATACTGTATGTGTGTGTATAAATATATATTTATACTCACCGGCCACTTTTTTTAAGTACACCTTGCTAGTACCAGGTTGGACCCTCTTTTGCCTTCAGAACTGCCTTAATGCTTTGTGGCATAGATTAAACAAGCCATTGGAAACATTCCTCAGAGATTTTAGTCCATATTAACATGACAGAATCACGCAGTTCCTGCTGGTTTGTCGGATGCACATCCATGATGCAAATCTTCCATTCCACCACATCCCAAAGGTGCTCTATTGGATTGAGATCTGGTGCCTGTGGAGGCCATTGGAGTACAGTGACCTCATTGTCGGGTTCAAGAAACCAGTGGTGAGATGATCGGAGCTTTGTGACATGGTGCATTGTCCTGCTGGAAGGAGCCATCAGAAGATGGGTACACTGTTGTCATAAAGGGATGGACTTGGTCATCAACAATACTCAGGTAGGGCTGTGGTGTTTAAATAATGCTCAGTTGGTACTAAGGGGCTCAAAGTGTGCCAAGAAAATATCCCCCCCCCCCCCCACCATTACACCACCGCCACAAGCCTGAACTGTTGATACAAGGCAGTAGGGATGGGCCATACACCCCCTGGTTCGGTTGGCACCAGAACACCCCAAACAGGCAAAAAGCTGTAGAAAACATGCAAACCCTATCAAAGTCAATGGGACACGAGCATTAAAAATCAAAAGTGTTAATTTTAAAGGCCCATATGCAAGTTATTACCATAAAAAGTATATGGGGACCTGGGTGCTGCCCTAGGGGACATGTATCAATGCAAAAAATTTTTTTAAAAGGATCGTTTTTTCAGGAGCAGTGATTTTAATAATGTTTAAAGTGAAACAATAAAAATGAAAATAAAACATTTAAATATCCTGCATGGGGGGTCCCCTTAGTCTGCCTGTAAAGTGGCGCATCTATGTGATGTGTAGAACAGTGGTGCAGCAATAATGATATTTGTAAAGGGAAAAAATGTAATTCAAACTTGCTCGTGGCTGTAATGTATTGCCGGCTGCCGGCAATATAGATGAAAAATCAATGAAAAAAATGGTGTAGCCCCCCCTCAACATGGGGAGGGTGCTTTCGGGCGTCGTGATTGACAATGGATGTACATCATGGGACACATTTTTTTTTTGCTTTTTTGATAAAGGAATTGTCAAAAACTGTCTCCTGTGATTTTTACTCTTTTGACACGGGCTTACAGATTCTGATAGGCCATCCGCCCGCAGACCCCGACAACCACCGGCCATGTTGTCGGGAAGAGGCCCTTGTTCCTATCAACATGGGGACAAGGCGCTTTGGTGGGCACCCCAAAGCACCCTCCCCATGTTGAGGGCATGTAAACTGGTATGGTTTAGGAGGAGTGGGCGCTCACTAGTTCCCCCCACCCCCCATCCTAACCTGCCAGGTTGCATGCTCGGATAAGGGTCTGGTATGGATTTTGGGGGAGGGGGGCCCACACCAATTTATTTTTTAATATTGGTGTGGAGTTAAAAGCTTTTAAGCTATGCCAGACCCAAAGGGCATTGTATGAATTTTGGGGGAGACTCCACACTGTTTTGTTTTTTTTTAATTTTGGTGTGGAGCTCCCCTTAAAATCTATACCTGACCCAAAGGGCCTGGTATGGATTCTGGGGGGGGACCCCATGCCGTTTTTTACCAGTTAACTCTGTTATAGGGTTCCCCTTAACCACTTCAATACATTGTGTTTATATATACTACATTGACTGCACTGTATACTCTGCAATGTATTATATATACTACATGGACTACACTATATATTCTGAACTGTATTATATATGCTATGTGCACTGTACTATATAGTTGAAAAATAAAGTGCAGCGCTATACAATAAATACCTAGTGGCTAGAAACCATCAGGTGGTTAGCATCCTTAAAATCGTGAATTACCATACAAACAAGTAATGTATATATAGTAAAACAATTAATAATAACATAAAGTGCAAAAATATCCAAACTCCAAAATGTATATGTTTAACAGATATTAAAGTGCATAAGAAGTGCCAAAAAAAGTGCATATAAAGTGTCCAAACATAATGACTGCCCATGTATGCACTCTTCCTTTCTGGGTTTATCTGATGCAGTTAATGGCAGGAACACAAAAGGTTACTTTCTCCAACATGCAGTGAGATCCTCCACCTGAAGAGAATTAAATACTCTTTCCAGAATCTATCTGGGTACAAGCGTGGCAATCAATAGCGTATAAAGGACCTCCGCGACAACCAGGAATGGTGCTTGTGGGTCAGGCTTCCCAACTTCTGAGTGGGCCCCTCTAAGGAATTCTGGTCACCTTTCCACGGATACCTTGGTACCATTACTTGGAGGGATGATCCTCACATTCAAGCGTCTCACAATCTGAGAAATCCGAGATGGTTAAAGGTACAGACCTGCAGCTCCGGTATGTCGGCTCTCTGCATCCAGGAACGGCTGATGAAGCCAATGCTGAGTGGCGGTGATCCTCTATGATCGATCCGTGATCAGTCCTCGCACTAAGACTGCACTATATACTCTGAACTAGATTATATATACTACGCGGACTGCACTATATACTCTGAACTGTATTATTTATACTACATAGACTGAACTATATACTCTGAACTGTATTATATATACTACATAGACTGAACTATATACTCTGAACTTTATTATATATACTACACCAACTGCACTATATACTCTGAACTTTATAATATATACTACGCGGACTGAACTATATACTCAGAACTTTATTATATATACTACACGGACTGCACTATATACTCTGAACTTTATTATATATACTACACGGACTGCACTATATACTCAGAACTTTATTATATATACTACACGGACTGCACTATATACTCAGAACTTTATTATATATACTACACGGACTGAACTATATACTCTGAACTGTATTATATATACTACACGGACTGCACTATATACTCTGAACTGTATTATATATACTACACGGACTGCACTATATACTCTGAACTTTATTATATATACTACACGGACTGAACTATATACTCTGAACTTTATTATATATACTACACCAACTGCACTATATACTCAGAACTGTATTATATATACTACACGGACTGCACTATATACTCTGAACTTTATTATATATATTACACGGACTGCACTATATACTCTGAACTTTATTATATATACTACACGGACTGAACTATATACTCTGAACTTTATTATATATACTACACCAACTGCACTATATACTCTGTACTGTATTATATATATACTACACTGACTGACTGCATACTAACTACCTGCCTAATCTCCATTCATTCACTATATATGGCCTCCATGTAAGCAGCAGCCTTATATAGTGTGAGGCGTGGACTTGGTGCCTTTTGCCAATCATGACTTTCACAGCAAATTGCGCTGTGTTTGGCCAAATCATGCAGGTCAGGTGTATGCTTTGGCCAATCAGCAACCGTCAATGCACTGCCGATGTTCGAGTCGAACTTAAGTTCAACTTGAACAGTGGGACCATCCCTACAAGGCAGGATGGATCCATGCTTTCATGTTGTTTACATCAAATTCTGACCCTACCATCTGAATGTTGCAGCTAAAATAGAGACTCCTCAGACCAGGAACATTTTTCCAGTATTGTCCAATTTTGGTGAGCCTGTGCGAATTGTAGCCTTAGTTTCCTGTTTTTTGCTGACAGGAGTGGCACCTGGTGTGGTCTGCGTCTAGAGATGGTATTCTGCCAGCTTGGTTGTATTGAGTGGTTATTTGAGTTACTGTTGCCTTTGTATCAAATCTCACACCAGTTTGCCCATTCTCTTCTGACCTCTGACCTCATCAAGGCATTTTCCTCCACACAACTACTGCTCAACGGATAATTTTCTCTTTTACGGACCATTTTCTGTAAACCCTAGAGATGGCTGTGTGTGAAAATCCCAGTAGAACAGCAGTCTTTGAAATACTTAGACCAGCCCATTTGGCACCAACAACCACGTCACGTTCAATGTCACTTAAATTCCCTTTCTGCCATTTTGATGCTCAGTTTGAACTTCAGCAAGTCGTCTTCACCACTTCTAGATGCCTAAATACACTGAGTTGCTGCCATGTGATTGGCTGATAAGCAATTTGCTTTTCCAAGCAATTGAACAGGTGAACCTAATGCCGGAGAGTGAACATTAGCTGAGTCACATGACCATAGAGAGGGAAGGGAGTGGTGGTGCTGGGAGAAGGGAAGCAGATGCCCTCTGGTGGTGAGAGAGCAGACACAGTGCAGGCTGTACTGGCTCGTCATCTTGGCATCATGTCCCATTCCAGACCACCAGGCTTTAAACCCACGCAAGGATCCAGATCACATGCAGCTCCCCCACCGCTGTCCCGACAAGTTTCCCAGGCAACAGCGTGAGGGCTAACAATACAAAGCGGGCCTCGCTTGCTCACCTGCTGCCCACCACTCACCATGCGGCCCGGCTCCCGATAGGCCATGGACCGGCACCGGGGTTGGGGATCTCTGTTCTGGAAGACTGTCTCATTGATCAAGCCGACTCACTTTGAGGCTGCTCACATGTACCAGAGCACCCTCAAGGTGAGGCAAGTCTTGACAAAGGGCAACTATGTGATAGCAGTAAGGACAGCGCAGCAATAGTCAGAGAATTCTATTTTTTTTAGAGAATTAGTAGAATATGAGCCCAAAAATGTTTCAGGGGATCACAACCCGTCTTCATCACGGCTTGAATATTATGTAGCCTCAATTGTGTATAAGACATCCCCATTCATGCAGGAGGCAGAGGAATAATCTTTATAAAAATGTAATATAAAAAATATAGATTACATGTTTTGTGAAATGATTTGTGCACGATTAGATGAAAAATAAATATTCCACTGTTTTATTTCTTGTTTGAAGGACTTGGAAAGAGTTGATAAAAATAGTTTCAGACCCGAAGTTCATAACTAGAAGGGGTTGATGCAGTATATGTCCAAAAGAAAGTTGGTGCTTTTCAAAACGAGTTTAGGTGTTTCCATCGAGGTGGACTGTTAATGCTATGGAAAAGAACGTTTAAGGCCAGCCTTTCTCAATCTTTTTTACCCAAAAGGAACCCTTGCAAAAATGTCCAGGTCTCAGGGAACCCCTGCAAATAATTAGTCCATTGGTGGTCATTTGGTAAATGCAACTTATATTGGTGATCAGTGGCGGCTGGCGAAGTTTTAGGATTGGGGGGTGCCAGGCCCCGCCCTTCCTTTTTGACCCCTCCTACTTCTAATAAGCCCCACCCATTATAGAATCCACCCACTCCGTCCCCTGTATCCCACATATTGTGCTCAGTATCACATCACAGGACACAGTATACAGCTCAGCATCACAGGTGGGGTAAATTGCAGCCAGTGACACAGGTGGGGGCACTTTTGCAGCCAATAACACAGGTGGGGTACGTTTGCAGCTAGTGACACAGGTGGGGGCACTTTTGCAGTCAGTGACACAGTTGGGGGCACTTTTGCAGCCAGTGACACAGGTGGGGGCACTTTTGCAGCCAGTGACACAGGTGGGGGCACTTTTGCAGCCAGTGACACAGGTGGGGGCACTTTTGCAGCCAGTGACACAGGTGGGGGCAGTTTGCAGTCAGTGACACAGGTGGGGGCACTTTTGCAGCCAGTTACACAGGTGGGGAACTTTTGCAGCCAGTGACACAGGTGGGGGCAGTTTGCAGCCAGTGACACAGGTGGGGGCAGTTTGCAGCCAGTTACACAGGTGGGAGCAGTTTGCAGGCAGTGACACAGGTGGGGCAGTTATGTAGCCAGTAACACAGGTGGGGGCAGTTTGCAGGCAGTTACACAGGTGGGGCAGTTTGCAGGCAGTTACACAGGTGGGGCAGTTTGCAGGCAGTTACACAGGTGGGGCAGTTTGCAGGCAGTTACACAGGTGGGGCAGTTTGCAGCCAGTGACACAGGTGGGGGCAGTTGGCAGGCAGTTACACAGGTGGGGCAGTTTGCAGGCAGTTACACAGGTGGGGCAGTTTGCAGGCAGTGACACAGGTGGGGCAGTTATGCAGCCAGTGACACAGGTGGGGGCAATTTGCAGCTAGTGACACAGGTGGGGGCAGTTTGCAGGCAGTGACACTAGTGGGGGCAGTTTGCAGGCAGTGACACAGGTGGGGCAGTTTGCAGGCAGTTACACAGGTGGGGGCAGTTTGCAGAGACCCACGCCCCCGCACTTACCCCATCCAGTAGGATTGCTGCAGAGTTCGCCATGCGGAGAGTGCACTGTCCCCCTCCCCCCTCGTCGGTGACCGGGTGTTCATGGTCTCTGTGGAGCGGAAGTCGAGTCCGCTCCCACAGTGACCCGCCCCCAGCCACAGCAGCCAATCACACTGAGCCGCAGCTCAGGGCAGCCAATCAGCCTATGCAAGTGCGCCGGATCAAGCGCACCTGCATAGGCTTTAATGGCCGACCAATAGGCTCACTACTTGGCTGTCAGGTCAGCTGGCAGGGAGGCGGCGCCCAAGCGCCCCTCACACACCAGCCGCCGCTGTTGGTGATGGTAAGTGCAAAAAATGCTCTCTTTACACTGGGTTAGTCAGAATCCCCCTCCCCCTTACAGTCATGCCTACTGCTCTGCCAAGTGGTGTTGGACCTGGAGCTATGTAGGCACTGCCACATGAGAGGTCAGTTAGCCACAGCTCAAGGAACTGCTAGCTACCTTCAGAGGAACCCCAGGTTGAGAATTATTGTTTTGGACATTTTGCAAACCTGTAATAGATTTGGTAAAGACCCTTTTCTGTTTCAGCCTGACTGTGACCATGGGCATGCACAGGGGATGTGCCAGGTGTGCCTGTGCACACCCTAATCACTATGTTCGGTGCCAATTCCTCCTACTTCCTGGGTATCCCCTGTGTGTTTGAGCTTTGGGGTGCACATCCTAATGCAATGGGCTGCACACACCTATGACTGCGCCCTTGTGCACAAAGCCAGCTCCATAAAGATATGATGTGGCCAGTTTGGCATGGAGCAATTGTGTGGCCTACACGGGGCCTTGCCACTACTGAACACCTTTAGACCTCAATCTTACTAAACATCTTTGGTATAAATTGTCAGGTCCTTATGTCCAATATCAGTACCTGACCTCACAAAAGCTCTCTTGGCTAAAGGCTAATCACACTTCAAATTCTAGTAGAACTTAGTGAAGCCTTTTATAGGTGCAAGGGGGCCCAACTCCATATGAATTCCCCTGGTATAAGTATGGTATATTCAACAAGTTCATATAGATGGGATAGTTAAAACATGGTTTTATGAGTTAAGTTGAGTTTCCTGACCTCACAACTACTTAACACCTTTGGGATGAATTAAAACATCAGTATCTGACCTCACATATGGGCACACTCCCACACTTTGTGGTACCAGTTTTGTGAAGGCCATTTTCTGTTTTAGTGTGACTGTGCCCTGGGCCCAAAGCCAGCTATATGAAGATATGGCTTGATCAGTTTGGTGTGGGACAACTCAAGTGGCATACACAGAGACCTGACCTCAACACTACTGAACACCTTTATCCCTGAACGCATTTTAGACCTCAGCAGTCTTGAACATCTTGTCTTGAAGACCTGTAAGCCAAGTCTTCTCGCCCAACATCAGTACCTGGCCTTGCAAAAGCTCTCTTGACTGAAGGCCAATCACACTCCAAATTCTAGTGGAACTTAGTGAAGCTTTCTATAGGTGCAAAGGGGCCAACACCATATTAATGGCCACAGTTTCAGAAGGGGATATTCAACAAGTTCATATATGTGGGATGGTGAAAACATGGTCTTATGGGATCGCTGTGGAGTAACTATAGATACCTGTATTGAGCCCTGATCTCAGAACTACTTAACACCTTTGGGATGTATTAAAACATCAGTACAGGAACTCGCATATGGGCACACTCCCACAGCTTGTGATACATTTGGTGAAGGCCCTTTTCTGTTTTAGCGTGACTGTGCCCTTGTGCACAAAGCCAACGCCATAAAGACATGGCTTGACCAGTTTGGCCTTGGGTTAACTCAAGTGGCCAATACAGATGCCTGACAACACTACTGAACACCTTTATCCCTCAACCTTATTGAACATCTTTGGTATAATTTGGAACTACAACTGCGAGCCAAGTCTTCTCGTCCAACATCAGTACCTGACCTCAATCCTACTAAACACCTTTGGGATCAGGTGATCAGGTCTTCTCTCTCCAAATTCTTGTGGAACCTAGTGGAGCCTTTTATAGGTGCAAGTGGTGCCAACTCTATATTAATGTCCGTTGTACTGGAAGGGGATATCCAGCAAGTTCATATAGTTGGGACGGTGAAATCATGGTTTTATGAGTTCGCTGTGGAGTAATTTGAGTTTCCTGCACTGAGCCCTGACCTCAGAACTACTCAACAGAGATGATGAGATGAATTAAAACATCAGTACCTGACCTCACAAATGGGCATGCATTCCTACACACACACCCCATAAAGCTTGTGGAAAGCCTTCCCGGAAGAATGGAGGCTGTTATAGCTGGGCCAACTCCATACTAATGAACATGGTTTTGAAATTGGATATTCCACAAACCTATATAGGTGTGACTTCTGGCCATATAGTATATGTGCACTCAAGACAATACTAATGAGTTCAACCGTCACTCTTTTTTTTTTTTTTCCCGGAGAACAAGTAAAAAAAAATTGTTAATATTTAATCCACTTTTTAAATAGGGCACACTCATTACAGCGAAAGTGTGATCCACCCACAAATCTTGACTCCTGCCAGCTGAAACAGCTCCTTCGAATTTATCAAACTGGCCCCTATTGCCAGATATTCCATAAAGCATATTTGATGAATTTTGCCAGGAGCAGTTTGGAGACACGCCATTCCCTGGCTACGTCTGCTAACTCGTGGAGATAAAACAGAGATGCGTTTTTATAGGTAGCAGATATATTTTACAGTAGCGTTTTAAAAGTGCTAAATCATCTGAAAACCAAATGTATTTTTCATTACAACTCAATGGGTGTGAATTAAGACTGCCAGAACCATTGTATTTACATGTGATTTGGTACGCAGGGCTGTGTTATTATTTTCATTACTTTTATGAAGGTTAATGGTGCAACAACTCGGCCTATTTCTAACCACTTGAGTCCTAATGCTGTTTCGGAGGTACACACGCCTGTTTGCTATAGCGGCTGGGATTGTATGCACTGTAGTCCTGTTAAAGGGGTTGTAAACCTCAGACATGAAATATGAGCAAAGCATATCCCTTTAATAGTGTGTACTTGTCTCAATCCAGCGTCATTTCTGTCTGCTGCTTCGTTCTTCTGCTAGCAGCATGAGTCACTTCTGACAAGTTTTCCTGGCAACAAGACAAAAATGGTGACAGGGATGGAGCTCAGGCACACAGCCTGTGATTGACAGCCTCAGCTCTGTTTCTGTGTGCCGTGTGCAGGGGGGAGTGTCCCTTCCCTCCAATCAGCTCTCAGAACTCTCTTCACTGAGCTCTGCAGTGTGTAATTTCAGACCCGTTTTTTGACAACTCGGATAAGCTTTATGAATTATGGACTCTGAACAGATGTAGAGAAGAGAATACTACAGATAAACAGGTATAACTTATGTAGGAGGATTTGTCTCATCTCCGTATATCTAAGGCCACTCACTTCACTGGATATAACTGTAGGCTTCCAGGTGGTTTGGGTGGCTTTAAACCCGATAATTTCCACAAATGTTACTCTTCCGACCCCCCCCCCCCTCCATCCAGCTGAAGGCACGGGTGGCCATGGGGGGGTCTTGATGGGGGGGTGGCGTGAGCTCTGTGAATGCCCGCTTACTGTTCCTCTCCAAACTGATGACCTGTAAGGGCTTTTAGAGTCTCACCTATTAAAAATATAGGGTGCCTGAAGTTTGTTGCTGTTTGAAAGGCGTGAGCATTTTCAAGATTTGACATGTTGGGTATATATTTCCTCAGCACAACCCTTTCTTTCAAATTTTAGCAAAAAATGTGTTAATATATTGCATTTGTGTCCCCTTAAATACAATTTTGGGTTGGAAGTGGAACTACCACTATTTTATTCTCCAGGCTCTCTGCTTTCAAAAATATATTGTTTTTTGGGGGGGGGGGGGGGTTTAAGTAATCTTCAGACCTAAAATTATTTTTCAGACCTGTGAAAAAGATGAAAAATTGGTTTCGGGGCTAAAGTGAGAATATTTTCTTACATGCTTCTCTCCCATCTGTCTCTGGCACTAGGTGGAAATCTGTGCAGTTCCCATCCACCCACGTCTACACGTGTGCTTCTGAATTTGTATTGAAGGGCATTGCAGCAAGTATGTTTTGTGTGTCACCCACCCGCAAGACCCAGTGACTGTATCAGGGTTTCATAGTGCGTCAATTACTGCTGTTCTCTGCAGTGTACACAACTTTCATAGAGCCAGTTTCATCTAAATGAGAGAGGGTTAGCTGTTTGCTGGCCCCCTCCATGTGCCCATTGAATCCCGGAATTCCTCTGCAGAAGTTGGTATGTTGCTTAGACTAGTGCCCTATGCCAGAGGTCTCCAAACTTTCTAAAAGCACCAGTTTACTGTCTTTTAGGCTTTACGGGGCCTGGACTAGGGCCAGTGGGAGTAGAATATGTCCTGGTGTCAAGTGAGAGAATTGGTGTCAGTGGAAGGAATTGTGCCCCATCACTGGTGTGAGTGGAAGGAAATGTGCTCCATTGGTGTCAGTGGAAGGAATTGTGCCCCATCGTTGGTGTCAGTGGAAGGAATTGTGCCCCATCCTTGGTGTCAGTGGAAGGAACTGTGCCCCATCACTGGTGTAAATGGAAGGAATTGTGCCCCATCGTTGGTATCAATGGAAGGAATTGTGCCCCATCGTTGGTGTCAGTGGAAGGAATTGAGCCCCATTGTTGGTGTCACTGGAAGGAATTGTGCCCCATCGTTGGCGTCAATAGAAGGAACTGTGCCCCATCACTGGTGTAAATGGAAGGAACTGGGTGTATATGGAAGAAATTGTGCCCCATTGTTGGTGTCAGTGCGAGGAATTGGTTCCTTTTCGCTGGTGTCGGTGGGAAGAATAGTGCCTCATTTTTGGTGTCAGTGGGAAGAAAAGTGCCACACTGTTGGTGTCAGTGAATGGAAAGGGTCAGATAAAGGCAAGCAGAGGGTCGCATCTAGCCCACTGGCCCGCAGTTTGGAGACCTCTGCCCTATGCTATGCAGTGGACTGCAAAGACATGAAATGCAGGATTTGGTTTGCTGTCTTCTGTTCACATTTAGGTAAAGCTGTGTATGAACTCTACCTGACTTATCCCATGTGCTTGTGGGGAAGGTGCACCGGGAATGAAGAATACACTCAGAGGCCTAAGTTGGCGAGAACAGTGTATTGATAGAGTCCCAATAACATACAGTCAGTTCCGCGTCGGTAGGTACAGCCAACCGGAGCCACTTACAACCAGTAGTAGAGGTTCGTGTTCTTGAAATTATGCTGACTGCTTCTGCAGTGAGGAGCGAGAATGCGGCCTGGCTGGTCCACACCCAAATGGGAGGCTTCCTAAAAGAAGATGGCGTAGTCCCTACTCAGAAACCTTTCCCTGTCTCTGTGTTGTCCCTGCCAAAGAAGGAACCTGTTCCTAAACTAGCCACTCACATAAGGTGTGCTAAACCCAGGGGACAGCATTTTTAAACTCTGCCCTGACCTTAGATGGCTGCCGAGATCACATGGGGCCCAAGCGTCCAATTGGACAACTGTCTCCCTGGTGACTGCAAGAGGTCATAGAGGAACTAAGTTCCACACGATTTCCTTTCCTTTCTTGAATTGCCGCTTTGGTGGAGCGCCACCGACAGTGGGGAGTACAGACTGCACCTGCCCAGGTGGTCATGTGACCCTTTTTTTCTCTCCTGTTTTAAGCTAGGTTCACATTTGTGCGTGTTCATGCAACAAAAAAATGCACATTCCCTTTTGGAGATGTGCAATGGTGACGTTTATTCTTAATGGCACCCCAGCACACTTGCACCTTGCGTTTTGATGCTAGGTGATTTTTTTAAAAAAAGTGCATGCACTTCTTTGGTGTGATTTTCATACACAGGGCAGTCAAATGAGCAAATCTGAGTTTAATTGTGCTACCTGTACCATCTGTATCTCCTCAGTGGTTGCCTGTTGGTATTTCTTCACTCATTGATTCCCATTGTGCAGTTTTTACAGTACATAATACAAAAATGAGATAACAGATTCTCCCGACCTTGACCAACCTGCTGACACTTCAGGACTAAATAATATTAGGGAGGAATCGCAAAACACCATGTACTCATCATCCCAGGCCGTCTCTGAAAGATGAAGGAAGGAATGTCAAGCTTTATTTACTAACTCCCCAGAGCTGCCATCTCCTTGTGCTAAAATGTTCTGATGTAATAGTAAAATGAATGTGTAGGACAACTGTTTAGCAAAACCTGCAACAAAAGAAGGTGCTACAACATACAAGCAGAAGAACAAATCAATACTCAGATCCTCTAATAATTGTGTACAAAGTAGGGAAAGGTTGAAGTCACAACAAGCTCTAAAGCAGTGGTTCTCAACTCCGGTCCTCGGGACCCACTAACAGGCCAGGTTTGCAGGATAACTCAATTACATCACAGGTGATATCATTTGCTGCTCAGTGATTGCAGTATTCTAGTCTGCATTACCCAAGGTAATACTTAAAATCTGACCTGTTGGTGGGCCCCGAGGACTGGAGTTGAGAACCACTGCTCTAAAGTCAGTGAAGTTCTCATTTATCAAGGTCATGGTATATCTCGTATTTATTTGAGGTACTTATATAGCACCAACAATAGGCAGTGCTTTACATATATATACACAATATCTCACCAAAGTGAGTATATCCCTCATATTGTTAATATTTTATTATACTTTTTATGTGACAACATTGAAGAAATGACACTTTGCTACAATGTAAAGTAGTGAGTGTACAACTTGTATAACAGTGTAAATTTGCTGTCCCCTCAAAATAACTCAATACACAGCCATTAATGTCTAAACCGCTGGCAACAAAAGTGAGTACACCCCTAAGTGAAAATGTCCAAATTGGGATAAATTAGCCATTTTCCTTCCCCGGTATCATGTGATTGGTTAGTGTTACAAGGTCTCGGGGGTAAATGAGGAGCAGGTGTGTTAAATGTGGTGTTATCACTCTCACTCTCATACTGGTCACTGGAAGTTCAATGTGGCACCTCATGGCAAAGAACTCTCTGAGGATCTGAAAAAAAGATGGCTTAGGCTATAAGAAGATTGCCAAGACCCTGAAACTGAGCTGCTGCACGGTGGCCAAGACCAGCAGTTTAACAGGACAGGTTCCACTCAGAACAGGCCTCGCCATGGTAGACCAAAGTAGTTGAGTGCACGTGGATATTCTACATCTGCTGTTCTTGGACTTTCTGTAAGTGCAATATTGCTTAATAAATGTGCTTGTTTTTTAAATGGTATCACACTATTGTGGTCTTTCTTCCATATGGTTGGAAACATCGAACATCCATTGCCAGAGGCTGAGTGGAGGCTTTGTGTCCACACAAGCGCATATTGACCCTCCGTATTAGGGGGTCAAGGAGCTCTGGTAAGGGGAATTGTTGTCTGGTGGAGGAACCGTGCACTTTTGGATTGGTGTGGTGGAGGACTCTACACATGAATATTTTTGGTGTCATTACACCTGGAAGTTTACCATATATCTTGGAATTTTGAACGCAACATTTACCATTTATAGACTTTTATCTTTTGGAACACATTCAACTGTTATGTTTTTGCAAGTTTTATGATTTTTGTCTCACATAATGAGTTTGGGGTATAGACAGTTTTTCACCTTTAACACATATTGATTTCACATTTTGATTTTCTTTGAGTTTATGACACAAGCGCAGAACTTTTTGTTTTATTTGGTGTCCACTAGTGGCTATTCCCCCACTTTGCGTTTTGCAGCTGTGTCCAGATAGAGACTTTCTTTATCCCACAGGGTAGCGCGGTTATATACGCTTTAAGAATTTATATCTAGAGGTTGTCTTTGGGAAATAGGCATATGAGTGCTGCCAGCATTGCTGTAGAGGTTGAAGGGGTGGGGGGTCAGCCTGTCAGTGCTCAGACCACACGCCGCACACTGCATCAAATTGGTCTGCATGGCTGTCATCCCAGAAGGAAGCCTCTTAAGATGATGCACAAGAAAGCCCGCAAACAGTTTGCTGACGACAAGCAGACTAAGGACACGGATTACTGGAACCATATCCAGTGGTCTGATGAGACAAAGATAAACTTGTTTGGTTCAGATGGTGTCAAGCGTGTGTGGTGGCAACCAGGTGAGGAGTACAAAGACAAGTGTGTCTTGCCTACAGTCAAGCATGGTGGTGGGAGTGTCATGATCTGGAGCTGCATGGGTGCTGACGGCACTGGGGAGCTACAGTTCATTGAGGGAACCATGAATGCCAACATGTACTGTGACATACTGAAGCAGAGCATGATCCCCTCCCTTCGGAGACTGGGTCACAGGGCAGTATTCCAACATAACAGCCCCAAACACACCCCCAAGACAACCACTGCCTTGCTAAAGAAGCTGAGGGTAAAGGTGAGGGACTGGCCAAGCATGTCTCCAGACCTAAACCCTATTGAGCATCTGTGGGGCATCCTCAAATGGAAGGTGGAAGAGCGCAAGGTCTGTAACATCCACCATGATGTCGTAATGAAGGAGTGGAAGAGGACTTCATTGGCAACCTGTGAAGCTCTGGTGAACTCCATGCCCAAGAGGGTTAAGGCAGTGCTGGAAAATGGTGGCCACTCAAAATATTGACACTTTGGGTTCAATTTGGGCATTTTCATTTAGGGGTGTACTCACTTTTGTTGCCAGTGGTTTAGACATTAATGGCTGTGTGTTGAGTTATTTTGAGGGGACAGCAAATTTACACTGTTATACAAGCTGTACACTCACTACTTTACATTGTAGCAAAGTGTCATTTCTTCAGTGTTGTCACATGAAAAGATAGAATAAAATATTTACAAAAATGTGAGGGGTGTACTCACTTTTGTGAGACACTGTATATATTGTACATTCACATTAGTACCTGCCCTCAAGACTTTTTAAGGTCCCCAACTCCCATTCACAAATACAGAGGACAATTTAGATAGGAAATAATTAATCTACTGGCATGTCTATGGTGTGTGGTAGAAAACCAGAGTAAAATGAGGAAACCCATGCAGGCACAGGGTTGAACACGCAAATGCCATGTCATGGTTGGGATTCAAATCAATACCTGTGGGATCCCTGTGGAACCTGGAAATCACTGTTCACTTGCTTGTAATGGGGGCCATCCAGAGAACACTTTTCATTTGCTCAATGAATGCAAAGCGCTTTCCGTTTGGACAAGGTGAGGAAAGTGATGTCATGATCTCCACCCCATCTAACTAGAGAACACTCTGCAATTATTGAAAAAAATAAAAAGTGCTCACCGAATGGCGCCCATGCTGAGCAAGCAACACCCCCCCACCCCCCACCCCCCATGTTCAGCAAGCACAAGAGCAGCAGCCACTTGGCACAAACCCAGAAAAAGGCGATGCCAACTCCGGTGATTTCAAGCTCTCACAGGGATTCCACAGGTATGGGCACTTAAACAATTACATTGGTGAATGAAGGACCAATATAACTATGTAAAAACCTAAACTTCAGCTTTTAAGAAGTGACTTGAATAGCTTTTATAAGCCGCCATTACAGTTCTTAGAAAAAAATTAGTACTTTGAAGCAGTCACTAGGAGAAGCTTTGAAACATCTTCAACATTACAGAACAAGTCCAGTTGAATGTGACCAGCTGCTCTAGATATATCAAACTGAAAATAAATTCAGCCCTTGCGCTTGAATCAAATTATGTAGTCACCAATGTTAAAAAAAAAAAAAAAAAAAAAAAAAAAGAGAGAGAGAAAATGCCCTTTTTCTTGCCTTTCATTGGTTGTCATGTGGCCTCTCAGACCCCTTTTCTACCCCAGCTCTGAGGATGGCAGACAGAGACTCTAAAAGCACTTGGTGGCTTCCACCAAAAGAGCTCTTTGTCCAAAGGACAAAGCATCCACCAGTGGAGCTGAATGGCCAAAGGAACAACTTAGAAAACATTAGTGTTTCTGCTGTGAAGTCTTGAGGATTAATTTCTCCACAATGCTTGAGGCTGCAAAGTTTGGCCTAGTCATCTACAGCACGATGACAAGAATATTGTAGAGAAGTCATAAGCCATTCTTTTTAGTTAGTGACTCAAAGTACTGAAGCGAGGGGTTCAACTTGGCATCCGGGCAACACAATTTTTTTTTTTAGAAAACGTGATCAGCAATGGAAGTCCCATGACAGGATTGCTCTAATTACATAAGTATAAAGCAGACCTGTAATATATTGTTTTTTTCCTTTTTCTTCAGCATCAGTAAAGGGTGTGTTGGTATAATTGATTAGTAATCAATCATCTTTAAATCTTGCTATTTTGTGAATATTTCTGTGCTGAGTTGCAAGCCACAGTTGCAATGCTGCCCTTCCCCTGAATTATGCAAAATGATGTCTCTGAAGGTGAAACCGGTTTTTAACCTCTGTAAAGTGGCAACATGAATGGAAAAAAAAAAAATGTTTATATATATATATATATATATATATATATATATATATATATATATATATATATATTTGTAAAAAAAAAAAA
>BLSH010319555.1:100608-119282 GCA_018402905.1 Glandirana rugosa | reverse complement strand
CAGCCTGGCCACATACATGTAGTGGCATGGATGGGCACTGTAGTGGCACGGATGGGCATTGTAGTGGCATGGATGTGTCACGGATGAGAACTGATGTGGTATGGATGAGCATGAATGAGGTACAAATGAGCCATGGATGGGGATGGATGAGGCACGGATGGATGGGTGAGCATGGATGGATGGATGGGTGAGCATGGATGGGTGAGCATGGATGGATGGGTGAGCATGGATGGGTGGGTGGGTGAGGATGGATTGGGTGAGGATGGGTGGGGGGTGGATTGCTGGGTGGGTGGTGGGTGGCTGATGATGGCTGGGTGGGTGGTGGGTGGTAAATGGATGGTGGGGGTGTATTTTGTCACCTAGCAGCGCTGTGGGCATTGCACATCGCCCACAGCGCTGCAGCACCTCCTCTCTCCCCCCTCTCTCCTCTCACACTGCACCGATCGGTGCGGAGAGGAGAGAAAAGCCGGCGCTTCCGCCGGCTTGTTTACATGTGATCACGCCGTCATTTGACGGCGCGATCAAGTGGTGAAAGGCCGCTCACGGATGTTCCCGTGTGCGCGCCCCAGGGGGCGCGCGGGAAGCGCGATTCTGGGAGGACGTCAATAGACGTCCTCCCAGAATTAAGCAACCGCTCTGTAGACGTCATTTGTCTATAGGGCGGTTGTTAAGTGGTTAAAGAAGCCTATCCTGCTTCTACCTAATACTCTTTCTTTCTTCATGAGCTCATCCCCCACAGCTTTTACCTTTTGTATCAATTGACCCTCCCTCTTAGATTGTAAGCTCTAACGAGCAGGGCCCTCTGGTTCCTCTTGTACCAAATTGTGATGTAACTGTACTGTCTGCCTTCATTTTTGTAAAGTGCTGCGCAAACTGCTGGTGCTATATAAATCCTGTATAATAATAATATAATAATAGTAATAATATATTATGTTAAAACTTGGATTATACTGTGTAAAATACCTCACGGTAGGGTTGCTGCTCCAGTTAACCCTTATTATTTTATCTATTTATTCATGAGCGCAGTTTCTTCTTGATTTTTTAATATTAATATTACTCCAAAGTCCGGCCCTCCGGGCACATATGGCCCGCTAGTACATTTTGTCTGGCCCGCAGCCCTCGCTGCACTGCCAGTCTTAGCTTACCACTGCACTGTCATTAAGCCGCCACCTGCCGGTCTTATGCAGGGCGAGTCCCTTCAGCCCTTCAACAAAGCTCAGATGTTGGTGGGGCTCTGATGGGAGCACAGTTGTAGGGAAAACTATGATGGGGACACAGATGTGTGGGGAGGCTCTGATGGGAGCACAGTTGTAGGGAAAACTATGATGGGGACACAGATGTGTGGGGAGGCTCTGATGGGGACACAGATGAGTGGGAAGGCTCTGATGGGGACACAGATGTGTGGGGAGGCTCTGATGGGGACACAGATGTGTGGGGAGGCTCTGATGGGGACACAGATGTGTGGGAAGGCTCTGATGGGGACACAGATGTGTGGGGAGGATCTGATGGGGACACAGATGTGTGGGGAGGCTCTGATGGGGACACATATGTGTGGGAAGGCTCTGATGGGGACACAGATGTGTGGGGAGGCTCTGATGGGGACACAGATGTGTGGGGAGGCTCTGATGGGGACACTGATGTGGAGGAGGCTCTGATGGGGACACAGAGGTGTGGGGAGGCTCTGATGGGGACACAGATGTGTGGGGAGGCTCTGATGGGGACACAGATGTGTGGGGAGGTTCTGATGGGGACACAGATAAGTGGGAAGGCTCTGATGGGGACACAGATGTGTGGGAAGGCTCTGATGGGGACACAGATGTGTGGGGAGGCTCTGATGGGGACACAGATGAGTGGGAAGGCTCTGGTGGGGACACAGATGTGTGGGGAGGCTCTGATGGGGACACAGATGTGTGGGGAGGCTCTGATGGGGACACAGATGAGTGGGAAGGCTCTGATGGGGACACAGATGTGTGGGGAGGCTCTGATGGGGACACAGATGAGTGGGAAGGCTCTGATGGGGACACAGATGTGTGGGGGGGCTCTGATGGGGACACAGATGTGTGGGGAGGCTCTGATGGGGACACAGATGAGTGGGAAGGCTCTGATGGGGACACAGATGTGTGGGGAGTCTCCATTGGGAACTCATGCAGGAATTCTTTAATGTGAACATAGATGTGTGGGGAGGCACATTCATTCATTTATAAATAACTGATTTTTTTCAGTCCACGAATATGTGTAAAATTTGCGATGTGGTCCATGTACTGAAGAGTCCCCTGCTGTATATTAAACATAAATATACATCCAGCATTAGTATAGACAAATTTGATGGATATATGCAATTTATAATGAAACCTTATTGTGATTTAGATTGTTTATGTAATCTATAACTAGGAAATTATAGCTGTTGAAATATCAGTTCACAATCTGTATATTGAAACATTATTTATATATATATATATATACACACAGTGGGTACGGAAAGTACTCAGACCCCCTTACATTTTTCACTCTTTGTTATATTGCAGCCATTTGCTAAAATCATTTAAGTTCATTTTTCCCCCTCAATGTACACACAGTACCCCATATTGACAGAAAAACACAGAATTGTTGATATTTTTGCAGATTTATTAAAAAGGAAAAACTGAAATATCACATGGTCCTAAGTATTCAGACCCTTTGCTCAGTATTTAGTAGAAGCCCCTTTTTGATCTAATACAGCCATGAGTCTTTGGGAAAGATGCAACAAGTTTTTCACACCTGGATTTGGGGATCCTCTGCCATTCCTCCTTGCAGATCCTCTCCAGTCCTGTCAGGTTGGATGGTAAACGTTGGTGGACAGCCATTTTTAGGTCTCTCCAGAGATGCTCAATTGGGTTTAAGTCAGGGCTCTGGCTGGGCCATTCAAGAACAGTCACGGAGTTGTTGTGAAGCCACTCCTTCGTTATTTTAGCTTTGTGCTTAGGGTCATTGTCTTGTTGGAAGGTAAACCTTCGGCCCAGTCTGAGGTCCTGAGCACTCTGGAGAAGGTTTTCGTCCAGGATATCCCTCTACTTGGCCGCATTCATCTTTCCCTCGATTGCAACCAGTCGTCCTGTCCCTGCAGCTGAAAAACACCCCCACAGCATGATGCTGCCACCACCATGCTTCACTGTTGGGACTGTATTGGACAGGTGATGAACAGAGCCTGGTTTTCTCCACACATACCGCTTAGAATTAATGCCAAAAAGTTCTATCTTGGTCTCATCAGACCAGAGAATCTTATTTCTCACCATCTTGGAGTCCTTCAGGTGTTTTTTAGCAAACTCCATGCGGGCTTTCATGTGTCTTGCACTGAGGAGAGGCTTCCGTTGGGCCACTCTGCCATAAAGCCCCGACTGGTGGAGGGCTGCAGTGATGGTTGACTTTCTACAACTTTTTCCCATCTTCCAACTGCATCTCTGGAGCTCAGCCACAGTGATCTTTGGGTTCTTCTTTACCTCTCTCACCAAGGCTCTCCCCCGATAGCTCACTTTGGCCGGACGGCCAGCTCTAGGAAGGGTTCTGGTCGTCCCAAACGTCTTCCATTTAAGGATTATGGAGGCCACTGTGCCCATAGGAACCTTAAGTGCAGCAGAAATGTTTTTTGTAACCTTGGCCAGATCTGTGCCTTGCCACAATTCTGTCTCTGAGCTCTTCAGGCAGTTCCTTTGACCTCATGATTCTCATTTGCTCTGACATGCACTGTGAGCTGTAAGGTCTTATATAGACAGGTGTGTGGCTTTCCTAATCAAGTCCAATCAGTATAATCAAACACAGCTGGACTCAAATGAAGGTGTAGAACCATCTCAGGGATGATCAGAAGAAATGGACAGCACCTGAGTTAAATATATGAGTGTCACAGCAAAGGGTCTGAATACTTAGGACCATGTGATATTTCAGTTTTTCTTTTTTAATAAATCTGCAAAAATGTCAACAATTCTGTGTTTTTCTGTCAATATGGGGTGCTGTATGTACATTAATGAGGGAAAAAATTAACTTAAATGATTTTAGCAAATGGCTGCAATATAACAAAGAGAGAAACATTTAAGGGGGTCTGAATACTTACCGTACCCACTGTGTATATATATATATATATATATATATTATATTGTCAAAAGTATTGGGACGCCTGCCTTTACACGCATATGAACTTTAATAGCATCCCAGTCTTAGTCCATAGGGTTCAATATTGAGTTGCCCCACCCTTTGCAGCTACAACAGCTTCACCTCTTCTGGGAAGGCTGTCCACAAGGTTTAGGAGTGTCTACGGGAATGTTTGACCATTCTTCCATAAACGCATTTTTTAAGGTCAGGTACTGATGTTAGAAGAGAAGGCATGGCTCACAGCCTCCGCTCTAATTTATCCAAAAGGTGTTCTATCAGGTGCGGGCCAGTCAAGTTCTTCCACCCCAAACTCGCTCATCCATGTCTTTATGGTCTTTGCTTTGTTTACTGGTCCAAATCATTTGGTGGAGGGGGGTCTATGGTGTGGGGTTGCTCTTCAGGGCTTGGGCTTGGCCTCTTAGATCCAGTGACAGGAACTCTTAGGGTATTAGCATACCAAGACATTTTGATCAATTTCTTGCTCCCAACTTTGTGGGAACAGTTTGGGGATGGCCCCTTTCTGTTCCAACATCACTGCACGCCCGTGCCCAAAGCAAGGTCCATAAAGACATGGATGAGTTAGTTTTGGGTGGAGGAACATGACTGGCCTGCACAGAGTACTGACATCAACCCAATAGAACACCTTTGGGATGAATTAGAGTGGAGACTGTGAGCCAGGCCTTCTCATCCACAGCAGTGCCTGATCTCACAAATGTGCTTCTGGAAGAATGGTCAAACACTCCCATAGATACACTCCTAAACCTTGTGGACAGCTTTCCCAGAAAAGTTGAAGCTGTTATAGCTGCAAAGGGTGGGCCAACTCAATATTGAACCATATGGACTAAGCCTGGGATGCCATTAAAGTTCATGTGCGTGTGTATGTGTGTGTGTACACCACTCACATTTTTGTAAATATTTTATTATATATTTTCATGTGACAACACTGTTGAAATGACACTTTGCTACAATGTAAAGTAGTGAGTGTACAGCTTGTATAACAGTGTAAATTTGCTGTCCCCTCAAAATAACTCAACACACAGCCATTAGTGTCTAAACTGCTGGAAACAAAAGTGAGTACACCCTAAGTGAAAATGTACAAATTAGGTCAAAAGTGTCAATATTTTGTGTGGCCACCATTATTTTCCAGCACTGCCCTAACCCTCTTGGGCATGGAGTTCTCCAGAGCTTCACAGGTTGCCACTGGAGACCTCTTCCACTCATCCATGATGACATCACAGAGCTGGTGGATGTTAGAGATCTTGCGCTCCTTCACCTTCCATTTGAGGATGCCCCACAGATGCTCAATAGTGTTTAGGTCTGGAGACATGCTTGGCCAGTCCATCACCTTTAGCTTCTTTAGCAAGGCAGTTGTCGTCTTGGAGTTGTGTTTGGGGTCATTATCATGTTGGAATACTGCCCTGCAGCCCAGTCTCCGAAGGGAGGGGATCATGTTCTGCTTCAGTATGTCACAGTACATGTTGGCATCCATGGTTCCCTCAATTAACTGTAGCTCTCCAGTGCCGGCAGCACTCATGCAGCCCCAGACCATGACACACCCACCACCATGTTTGACTGTTGGCAAGACACACTTGTCTTTGTACTCCTCACCTGGTTGCCGCCACACACGCTGGACACCCTCTGAACTAAATAAGTTTATCTTGGTCTCATCAGACCACAGGACATGGTTCCAGTAATCCATGTCCTTAGTCCGCTTGTCTTAAGCAAACTGTTTATGGGATTTCTTGTGCATCATTTTTAGAAGAGGCTTCCTTCTGGGACAACAGCCATACAGACCAATTTGATGCAGTGTGCGGCGTATGGTCTGAGCACTGACAGGCTGATCCCCCACCCCTTCAACCTCTGCAGCAATGCTGGCAGCACTCATACGTCTATTTCCCAAAGACAACCTCTAGATATGACGCTGACCACGTGCACTCAACATCTTTGGTTGACCATGGCGAGGCCTGTTTTGAGTGGAACCTGTCCTGTTAAACCGCTGTATGGTCTTGGCCACCGTGCTGCAGCTCAGTTTCAGGGTCTGGGCAATCTTCTTATAGCCTAGGCCATCTTTATGTAGAGCAACAATTCTTTTTTTTTAGATCCTCAGAGAGTTCTTTGCCATGAGGTGCCATGTTAAAGGTCCAGTGACCAGTATGAGAGAGTGAGAGTGATAACACCAAATTTAACACACCTGCTCCCCATTCACACCTGAGACCTTATAACACGAACGAATCACATGATACAGGGGAGGGAAAATGGCTAATTGGCCCCAATTTAGACATTTTCGCGTAGGGTGTACTCACTTTTGTTGCCAGCGGTTTAGACATTAATGGCTGTGTGTTGAGTTATTTTGAGGGGACAGCAAATTTACACGGTTATACAAGCTGTACACTCACTACTTTACATTGTAGCAGTGTCATTTTTTCAGTGTTGTCACAGGAAAAGATATAATAAAATATTTACAAACATGTGAGGGGTGTGCTCACTTTTGTGAGATACTGTATGTATGTATAAATATATATGTGTGTGTGTATTTGACTGAACATTAGCATGGTTTTGTATTCTAGAACTGTTTACATTTTCTGATAGTGAAATAATCGTATCTTTCACATCTATTCCAGCAATGCTATGGTCTAAAAGATATACAGACCAAAAAAAAAACAAAGAAATCTGTCCGTAAAATATCATAAAGACAAATACGTTTGTAATATATGACTGATGAGTGCACATTAGCATGGTATAAATTGTTTATGTAATCTATAACTGGGCGACTTTGACTGTTTATGTTTCTTGACTGTAAAAAAATGGTCTTGTCCTTTTAACCACTTCAGCTCCGGAAGGATTTCACACTTTAGGACCAGAGCACTTTTTGCGATCCGGCACTGCGTCGCTTTAACTGACAATTGCGCAGTCGTGCGACGTTGTCCCCAAACAAAATTTGTGTCCTTTTTTACCCACAAATAGAGCTTTCTTTTGGTGGTACTTGATCCTCTCTGCGTCATTTCTGATCGCCGCTATAAACAAAAGAAGAGCGACAATTTTGATTGATTTGCGCAAAAGTGGTTGCGTTTACGGATGATGAGAATTCATTTCTGGGGTTTTTATTTTTGTTTTATTTTTTCTAGTAATGGTGGCGATCTGCGATTTTTAGCGGTACTGCGATATTGGGACGGACATGTCGGACCATTTTGACGCTTTTTTGGACCATTGGCATTTATACAGTGTTCTAACTGTGTGTGGGCTGCCCTAGCAGGGGAAGGGAAGTGATCACAGCCCTTCCCCCTCTCACAGAACGGAGGTCCGTGTTTACTTACAGGGACCTCCGTTCTTTCAGTGCGGGGGGGCATCGCGGGTAGCCGGCGGCGATCGAGTCCGCCGCACCCGCTCCCTGGCCCCCCCGAACACAGTGAGCGCGCGCTCACAGTGCACGATCTCGCAGCCGCCGTCGTGTGATGGCGGTTTGCGATATCGAGCCACTTTGTCGCCGTCAACCTGCAGTTGACGGTCGGCAAGTGGTTAAATATATTTTAAATACATTCCGGTAAAGCTGAGGTTTTAAACATATAGAGACTAAACACAGCACTATCAGTTCCATTTCAATCTTCCATGGAACACCAAACAAGTGGTGGTAAAATTTGAGCCCAGTTTTAGTAGTTACATAGTAGTTAAGGCTGAAAAAAGACATCCAGTTCAACCTTGTGACCAAGATTACAAAGGGGCTTCTATTTTTTTTCTTCTTTCTTTTTTTTTTTTTAGTGCACAGGGAACTACTCAACTCAACACTTCTCTCCTCTATTCTGCTACTGACCACATCTATGAAAAAATCTCACCCCTGTCCTGCCCCAACCAAGCCACTGCCATCTACAATAAATCCTTGTCCTCCACCCTGGACAAGCTTGCTCCCCTCACCACACACAAAATCAGGCCTCGACCCCTACAACCCTGGCAAACAAACAACACCAGGAACCTCAAAAAACGTAGCCGCGCCCTTGAGCGTCTGTGGCACAAAACTAAGTCCCTCAAAGACTTCAACCAATACAAAACTGCCCTCCATAAATACAATTCTCACCTCCACACTGCCAAGCAGACCTATTTTACCACTCTTATTAACACCTTCTCATCCAGTCCCCGTCAACTCTTCTCTACCTTTAACTCCCTACTTCGTCCTCCACCGCTTCCGCCCACTAACTCACTCACTGCCCAGGAGGTTGCTAACCACTTCAGAAGCAAGATTGACACAATTTGTGATGAAATCTCCACTCTACAGGCATCCTCCCCAGTTGACACCCCATGTCAACAAGCACAATTGACATTATCCTTGTTCAAACCTGCTACTATAAACGAGGTTGCTAAACTCCTTTCTAATGCCCACCTAACCACCTGTCCACTGGACCCTATTCCCTCTCAAATACTACGCTCACCCTCTGACTCTATCCTGCACTCTCTAACTCACATCATCAATCTCTCCCTCTCTTCTGGCGTCTTCCCCAATGCTCTAAAACATGCATTGGTCACCCCCATACTCAAAAAGCCATCCCTGGACCCTACCGATCTAAACAATCTGCGCCCTATCTCCTTGCTCCCCTTTTCTTCCAAACTCCTAGAATGCCTCGTCTACAACCAACTGAGTGACCACCTTGTTAAGAATAACCTACTGGACACCCTTCAATCTGGATTTCGCCCTCAACATTCCACAGAAACTGCCCTTCTTAAACTCACAAATGACCTACTAACTGCAAAAACCAATGGACACTACTCTGTACTCCTACTCCTGGATCTTTCGGCTGCCTTTGATACTGTTGACCACCCCCTCCTCCTCAAAAAACTTTACTCCCTTGGTCTTCGTGACTGTGCTCTACAGTGGCTCTCGTCCTAACTATCCCATCGCACTTTCAGCGTAACCTACAATTCTACCTCCTCCTCTCCTCTTCCCTTCTCTGTTGGGGTCCCCCAAGGTTCCGTTCTTGGACCCCTCTTATTTTCAATATACACCTCTTCCCTGGGCCAGCTGATAGCCTCCCACGGCTTTCAATATCATTTCTACGCTGACGATACCCAAATCTACCTCTCCACCCCCCAACTCACCCCATCAGTCTCCTCACGCATCACTAACTTATTAACAGACATATCTGCCTGGATGTCACACCACTTCCTCAAACTCAACTTATCCAAAACCGAACTCATAATATTTCCTCCCCCACATTCCAGTTCCCCCGACTTCTCTGTCAAGAGCAATGGCACAACCATCCACCCATCCCCACATGTTTGGTGCTTGGTGTTACCCTGGACTCTGAACTCTCCTTTTGGCCCCACATACAATCACTTTCTAAGGCTTGCCGTCTCAGTCTCTGCAACATCTCTAAAATACGTCCCTTCCTAACCAATGAAACCACAAAGCTCCTGATTCACTCCCTGGTCATCTCTCGTCTCGACTACTGCAACTCCCTCCTCAGTGGTCTACCTTTAAATAGACTAGCCCCTCTCCAGTCCATCATGAATGCCGCTGCCAGACTCATCCACCTTACAAACCGCTCAACGTCTGCCACCCCCCTCTGCCAATCCCTCCATTGGCTGACACTCGCCCAACGAATTAAATTTAAAATACTAACAATCAGCTACAAAGCCATCCACAGCTCTGCTCCCAGCTACATCACCAACCTTGTCTCAAAATACCAACCTAACCGTCCTCTTCGCTCCTCCCAAGACCTCCTGCTCTCCAGCTCCCTCATCACCTCCTCTCATACTCGCCTCCAAGACTTCTCCCGAGCCTCTCCCATCCTCTGGAACTCCCTACCCCAATCAGAATGTCCCCAAATCTATCCACCTTCAAGCGATCCCTGAAAACTTTTCTCTTCAGGGAAGCCTATCCTGCCACCACCTAATAACTACACTCCTTTTTTCTCAATCAGCTCATCCCCCGCAGTTTACTGCCCTTTTGTATCATTTAACCCTCCCTCCTAGATTGTAAGCTTTAACGAGCAGGGTCCTCTGATTCCTCCTGTATTGAATTGTATTGTAATTGTACTGTCTGCCTTAATATTGTAAAGCGCTGCGCAAACTGTCGGCGCTATATAAATCCTGTATAATAATAATAATAATAACTAGGAACAAAAAAAAAATCCCTGGTGTGCTGTTTTTTGTTTAATGCTTGAAACAAAAAGTGTCCTTTACTGTGTTGTACAAGAAGATTTTATTTTAGACTTGAAAACAGTGCCGACCCGTCCATTAGGGGCGCCCCCTATCCATGTGTCTGACCCACTTATCTACATGAGGGGAGCAGGACGCATGGATTTGATGCATGTGATTAGTGCTCAAGGCTCTAAATGGCTTCAAAAAAGAGTGGGCTCGAGGCCCTGCACCCTGAGCCCACCCAGTTGTGTGACAATAGCGAATGAATATTTGCTATTGTCGCACTGATTCTCCTCCCGGCCAATCAGGAAGCGGGTCATAGGCCAAAAGGAGAAGTCTGAGGGGGGAAGGTGCTGCGGTCTCCACCTGTCAGTTCGGGGACTGAACTGGTGACCGGGTGGGGGGGGGTATGGGAATGCTGCGTGGTGCGGGCTGGGGCGCCGATGGGGTGCCGATGGGGTCCGTGGTCAGGTCTGTCTGCAGCCCCTTCCCCCCCACCGATGGAGCACTAGCCGCCACTGCTTGCAAATGTTTGATCGTACAACTCAAAATTAACAGCGTTTACCCTAGGGGGGTTTTTTTGGCCACTTTCTAGCAAAAAATGCCCTGCAAAACCTGCTTTTCTCCACCTTGTGACCCCCTCCCTCCCAAGTTCACCTTTCTTGTGAGCCCAGGAGAGCTGGATAAAGGAAAAGGGTTGGGAAACTCCGATTGACCAATCTCTACTCTCAATGAACCAAGAAGAGCATGGACAAAATGTTTTAATTACTGTGCCACAATCTAGAGTCTCACAGACACACACAAACCTCAGCACAACCATTTAAAAAAAAAAATCAAATATATCTCTAGCGGGTGCCCTACTGTCACTTGCAACCCCCGCCAAGCTGGCCATCGCAAGTATACAAGCTCTTCACTGGGAGAACACGCCTGTCAGCCCCTCAGAGGATCTTTTGCCCCTCCTTCTCCTCATCACTGACTGGATTTTATGTAATGTGAGCAGTGCTCAAACATGACATCCGCCCACTCTGTTTCCTGCATGTGCTCCTATTGGCTAGAGAAGGAGCCAATGACCGAAGCAATTAAAGGAGCCAATCGGAAGGAGCCAATTACAGCAGCCAATCGGAGGGACTTTAACAAGCTACAGGAAGCAGCTGCAATGGATTCTGCGATATGTCGTCCCCTGACCAGAAGGCCCCATTGCCTTGTATAGGTCATGGAACTACTATGACCAGCATGTTTTGAGAGCAGGAAAGGAACTAGAGACTCCATCTTGTTTCCTGAGGGATTCAGTCAGCACGAGGCAGAGGAAGAGAACAGACCTAGGGCAGAGGTACTGTCCTCCCAGGTCATTTAACCACGTGATTTTAGGCCTCCGCTTCCAGTTGGGACATCCAGCCTCATTGAGGAGGATCCCAGGTGCATATCCAGGCGCACCTGCACTGACAGTGAAGCGTTCCAGTGTGAGATGACCAGTCAGGCCGCCAGGAAAGCCTGACTGATCCAGGACGTTCGTTTGGGCCTTGACAACAGGATTGGGTGAGAGGGCTTTTGCCCATTTGTAGGAAACAGGGACACTGCACACAGAGATGTATGGACACAGACATCATTGCTGGTAGTCAACTTGCTGACACTTGTAGTGCCACAGGACATTTCACGGCCATTCAGATACAAGGACACTGTGTACAGACACAATTATCATTTCACCCTGCTGAGGAAGATCTTGCATTCTTTACTTGATTATTTGGGCCTGCTCTCCATGAGTTTAACTGGTCCCCGATCGGCTCACGTACTTATACTGCGGCAATGTGGCTCTCCTATATATACGGCAATTCGCACGGGCGCGCTCTCATGCCCGTTGCACGCTCCCTGAGTGTGGCTGCGGGTCGGGCAGACTCAATGTCCGCCGGCGACCCCTGATCACCTCTGAGAGAGGAAAACTGGGGAACAGCCAATGTAAACACGGCGGTTCCCCGTTCTGACAGGCGGCATGACAGTGATCTACTGATCCCTGTAATCGGGATGAGTTAGATCTGTCATGCCCCTGCCAGCCCAGCCACCATACAGTTAGAACACACACAGGGAGCACAGTTAACCCCTAGAACGCCCCGTACAGGTTAACCCCCTTACCTGCTAATAACATTTACACAGTAATTAGTGGCTATTTTTAGATCTAATCGTTGTATAGATGTCAATGATCCCAAAAAAGTGTAAAAAATGTCCAACATGTCTGCTGCAATGTCACAGTCCTGATAAAACTCGCAGATCGCTGCCATTACTAGTAAAACAAAATATTAAAAAAAATAGTGAAAACGCCATAAATGAATTCTCATGGTTTGTAAACTTGGCAACTTTTGTGCAAACCAATGAATATACGTCTATTGCGATTTTTTTTTTTTTTTTACCACAAATATGTAGAAGAATATATATCGGCCTAAACTGACATTAGTTTAGGCAGATATATATTCTTCTACATATTTGATCAAATACCACCAAAAGAAAGCTCTGTTTGTGGGGGAAAAAAGACGCAAATTTTGTTAGGATACAATGTTGCACGACCACGCAATTGTCAGTTAAGGCGACGCAGTGCCTAATCGCAAAGAGTGCTCTGGTCAGGAAGGGGGTAAATCCTTCTGAGGCTGAAGTGGTTAACTGCCCCAACGAGAGTGGCTAGCTGAAAATGCCAAGACCCACCTTTCTTCAAAGGGACTGGAGTCACTAGTGCCCTATGGGCTCACACACACATATTCAGGGCTCTGTATATGCAGTGGGCATGCAGGACAGCTAATCTGGGAAGTTAAGCCATTAACTATTGACGTTGAACACAGTATTTGTTATTGGGCCTGTGGTGTCAGGAGACAGAAGAGGGGGATCCGACATAGAGAGGGTCAGTCTTCTGCTCTCCTCCTGCCTGGACTCATAGAGCCAACTGTGAGTAAAGGTAACCAATCCAATATAAAGTGCCATATTATGATTAATTGTCATTGCTCTGCTATTGGGGTTATTCTTAGGTTTTGAATCCCCTGAAAGCAGCCGGATTATAGTATTCAGCTATATTGCTCATAACCTCAGCTATTGCTCTTCTATTGCATTCTTTGAACATCTATATTGTTACTGTTTTTTACCTATTCACAGAAATATTGCAGTAAAGATCATTTCTGTGTTTTATTGTAACGTGTGTGCTTTCATTGGTCCTTGCATTTAGACTATTGCCAGGTGTGCCAGAGGGGCTGAGGCTATTCTTGGGGTTGAGAAGCAGAGTACGGGACAAAACATACTTAATCGGCTAATTCGGGGGTATCGCTACACTTCCATTACATACACTTTTCTACAAAACAAAAAGAGACAGCTGATGCTTTGTATATGCCAACCCTAAAGAAGAATTTCATTAAAAAAACAGACTGGTTGGCAACCAGAAGCTGGTGAGACAATTAATATGTTGGTCAAAAGTATGTGAAGCGCAAAAAGGCATATACAATGCCAGGGTCAGGAGTATGTCATGTGCAATAGGCATATACAATGCTGGGGTCAGGAGTATGTAATGTGAAATAAGGCATATACAATGCTGGGGTCAGGAGTATGTCACATGCAATAGGCATATATAATGCTGGGGTTAGGAGTATGTCATGTGCAAGAAGGCATATACAATGCTGGGGTCAAGAGTATGTCATGTGCAATAGGCATATATAATGCTGGGGCTAGGAGTATGTAATGTGCAATAAGGCATATACAATGCTGGGGTCAGGAGTATGTAATGTGCATTAAGGCTTTTGCAGTGCTGGGGTCAGGAGTATGCAATGTGCAATAAGGCATATACAATGCTGGGGTTAGGAGTATGTAATGTGCAAGAAGGCATATACAATGCTGGGGTCAGGAGTATGTAAGGTGCATTAAGGCTTTTGCAGTGTTGGGGTCAGGAGTATGTAATGTGCAATATGGCATATACAATGCTGGGGTCAGGAGTATGTCATGTGCACTAGGCATATATAATGCTGGGGTTAGGCGTATGTAATGTGCAATAAGGCATATACAATGCTGGGGTCAGAAGTATGTAATGTGCATTAAGGCTTTTGCAGTGTTGGGGTCAGGATTATGGAATGTGCAATAAGGCATATACAATGCTGGGGTCAGGAGTATGTAATGTGCAATAAGGCATATGCAATGCTGGGGTCAGGAGTATGTCATGTGCAATAGGCATATATAATGATGGGGCTAGGAGTATGTCATGTGCAATAAGACATATAAAATGCTGGGGTCAGGGGTATGTAATGTGCATTAAGGCTTTTGCAGTGTTGGGGTCAGGAGTATGTAATGTGCAATAAGGCATATACAATGCTGGGGTCAGGAGTATGTCATGTGCAATAGGCATATATACTGCTGGGGTTAGGAGTATGTAATATGCAATAAAACATATACATTGCTAGGATCAGGAGTATGTAATGTGTTATAAGGCATATATGGGGCTGGGGTCAGGAGTAAGTAATGTGCATTAAAATGATTGGTTGTAAAGGCAGAAGGTTTTTAATTTGAATGCATAGAATGATGATAGAAATCCTTCTGTGTGCAGCAGCCCCCCAATACATACCTGAGCCCCCTCTCTATCCAGCGATGTACACGAGAGCCTCGGCTGTCCAGGACTCTCCCTCTTGTTTGGCTGAGGTACATCAGTGGTGCCATTGGCTCCCGCTACTGTCAGTCAAAGTCAGTTAGCCAATCAGGAGACAGAGGGGTCGGGCCAAATTGTGGCTCTGTGTCTGAATGGAAACACAGGGCTGTGGCTTGGCTAGGGTGCCCCCATAGCAAGTTGCTTGCTGTGGGGGCACTCGGCAGTAGGGAGGGGCCAGGAGCACCAAAGAGCTGCTGTGTGCAAAACCACTGCACAGAGCAGGTAAGTATAACATGTTTGTTATTTTTATAGAGAAAAATGAGACTTAAGTAACACTTTAAGGCTTTTACTGTGCTGGGGCTGGGAGTATATAATGTACATCTATTAGGGTGCTGGGGTCAGGAGCATGTAATGTGCAATAAGGCATATACAGTGCTGGAGTCAGGAGTATGTAATGTGCAATAAGGCATATACAATGCTGGGGTCAGGAGTATGCAATGTGCAATAAGGCATATATGGTGCTGGGGTCAGGAGTATGTGATGTGCTATAAAGCATATACAGTGCTAGGGTCAGGAGTATGCAATGTGCAATAAAGCATATATGGTAGTAGGGTCCGGTATATGTAATGTGCAATAAAGCATATATGGTGCTAGGGTCAGGAGTATGTAATGTGCAATAAAGCATAAACTGTGCGGGGGTCAGGAGTATGTAATGTGCTCTAAGGCATATACAGTGCTGGGGTCAGGAGTATGTGATATGCTATAAAGCATATACGGTGCTGGGGTCAGGAGTATGTAATGTGCTATAAGGCATATACAGTACTAGGGTCACGTGTATGTAATGTACAATAAAGCATATATGGTGCTAAGGTCAGGAGTATGTAATGTGCAATAAAGCATATATGGTGCTGGGGTCAGGAGTATGTAATGTGCAATAAGGCATATACAGTACTAGGGTCACGAGTATGTAATGTACAATAAAGCATGTATGGTGCTAAGGTCAGGAGTATGTAATGTGCAATAAAGCATATATGGTGCTAAGATCAGGAGTATGTAATGTGCAATAAAGCATATATGGTGCTGGGGTCAGGAGTATGTTATGTAAAGAGCCCAGAGGTCAGAGTACATAACACACAGTGTACGGGAGGCAGGAATACATCACATATACAGTACGAGGGTTAACAGTAGGGACAACACACAGGTAAGAATTCAATGCCTCCTCAGTGGTAGGACCATCTGCTGCAGTGACCTTCTCACAATGTGCATTAGAAGCAAGTCCGATAGAGCCCCCATTATTTTCTGGCTGGAGGATGTCCAGCATCATCTAGCTCATTCCTCACCTGCCTGACCCACCCCTTTCATTCATGGAGGCTCTTGTATCACATGTGGGCATTACCAAGCGTGCTCTGCATACAAATGCAGCCGACCTAGAAAACGTCCACTCCAGAGTGACACCCAACCCATCAGGGCATTTGATATTTGCGTAACTCCTCCCAAAAGCCAGCCCGCTGCTTGCATCCGGACTGGGGGCTCTTGATAGGAGTACTGAGGTGGGTGCTGCAAGGTTTTCAGGAAACTATGTACAGCACCCGGCCGGCCCCTCCCACCAGCCATGATCTGCCTCTGTTCTGTCAAAATAGCCAATTCATCAAAATCCGCAATTACGTCACTTCCCGCTACTGTAAACTGTCCATAATTGGAGATTTCAACGACTTGACGTTTTGACACAACACTGGGGACAGTATACACTGCGGTGCATGAATATTTTGCGGTTTTGACACAACATCGGGTAACGAGGAAAAGGTTGTTGCCGCCACAGAGGTGCCCATTTTTTTGGTTAATATCGGAGCGCACCAACAATATCCAGTCTTAATACTATGTACCGGACTGTTTACGGTTCCCGGAGTTGTGTAAAAATGGCAAGTAGTCAAAATCTCCAATTTTGGATGGGTTACTATAACCGGAAGTGACGTAATTGGAGATCTTGATGAATTGGCTATTTTGACAGAACATCTGAATTGCATAGCGAAGCCGGCCCCTCCCACCAGCCATGATCTGCCTGCATTGCATAGAGAAGCACAGAGACCTATTGATTACATCACTGGCTGTAACATGAGGTCTGTAATGAAAGTGGAAAAAATGTTATTAGCATGTTGGTGGTGGGGTCCGCGGAGGAACCACGCAAAAATATAATAAAAAAACAATGAAAAATATAAGCAGACTAAATTTCACCTCGGCTTTAGTCCCCTTTCACATGGGGCGGATCCGCTCAGAGCACTCCGCTTTACTCAGCGGGGGGATCGCTACACTGAGCCGGTGGATGACTGGTCCATCTCTCCTCACTGGGCAAGGATGGACCTGTCAGAGCCCTGCCCTTCTCTATGGGAAGATTGGATGAAAACTGATCCGTCTGTCCGTTTTCATCCGATCCGATCCAAACCGATCCACTCAACGGATGACAAACGGATCGACATCCATCTATTTTGAGCGGATCTTGTTGGATCGGATGGCAGACGGTGTCAGCGGACACATCCTGCCTGCCCATAGAAGTCAAAGGGTGGCCCTCTCAGATCTGAGTGGGCCAATAGTGTGAAAAAGGACCTTATAGAAAAAAATATATATTTTTTGTTGCATTTAAGATTAAACAAATACATACATAAAAATGTATAGATTTTACTAAAATATACATACACATTTGCATAAGGTTTTCCTTTCCTGGTGATCTTCCTTTTTTTTTTTTTTGAACCACCAGCCTAGTGTTTTTTTGTGGAGAACACTGAGTAACAATTGGCCACATTCACTGCAAATCTACAATCTGTCAATGTGGAAAATTGCTTTGGCTTGCATTGCATCTGCTTGGGTTGGCATACATTCCTGCCACTACAAGGGGCTCCGCCATCTTTTGAAAGTAGCCGTGTATCAGCATGTTTTCATGTTAAAGTATACAGGATGTGAACTCTCGCCTTGTAAACCAACCCGTTCAGGTTAAAATAGCAAGACAAACCATTTGTGTATATCTATGTAAAAGTTTTTTGTGCCCAGAGTTCAGCTTTAAAATGTTATCACTTTTATATTTTTATCTTCTAAAAGTCTTACCAAATTTTAATTTGTGATCTTTCCTACTGCAACAATTTCAAATGATTATCTTCCCCACTGTGTGTATCCACTTCAGCCCCGGGAGGATTTCCTACGTTAGGACCAGAGCACTTTTTGTGATTCCACACTGCGTCGCTTTAACTGACAATTGTGCGGTCGTTGTACCCAAACAAAATTTGTGTCTTTTTTTTTCCCACAAATAGAGCTTTCTTTTGGTGGTATTTGATCGCCTCTGCGTCATTTATGATCACCACTATAAACCAAAAAAATGACAATTTTGCAAAAAAAAAAAAAAAATAATATTTCTTACTTTTTGCTAAAATACAAATCCAAAAAAAAATATGAAAAAAAAAATTTTTTTTACTTCAGTTTTGGCAGATTTATAATCTTCCTCTAGAGGGGGACGTCCTATTGGGGAAGTGACGGTTACCGTAAATATGTCATTAGTCACGTAAAAATATCGTGACTAGCGACATATTTATGGTTGCCAGGGTTTTTTCAAACTTTTACCAGGCTATACAGGTGGGGTTATAGCGTCATGGCGATTTTTAGCGTCTAGTAGTGGTAATGATCATTTTTTTATTTTATTTATTTTTGGGGTCTTTACTTACGAGTAGTAGGCATTTGCACCGTTGAAAACGCGTTTGGTTAGTAAAAAAAAATTGTTTTTGTACTCCTTCTAATATTTAGACGGTTTTGACTTCATTTTTTTTAAAAAAAAAAG
>BLSH010319555.1:56081-67727 GCA_018402905.1 Glandirana rugosa | reverse complement strand
TCGGATGGACCCGCAGAACCCGAACGTCCAGGTGTTCGCTCAACTCTAGTATTGATAGGTTATCCTGGGGTACCATATTTTGACTCAAAAGGAACCAAGCAAAAAATATATACAGTGTATTTAATATAAAAAAAAGTTTGAATATATATATATATTTAATATAACCATATTCAACATAGAGTACCGTCATGTAAATGTCTGCACCTCTGTGGCTCAGCCTCCATGTTGGTGTACCTTATGGTGGATTGATAGGTGATCATGGGGCACCACATCACACTCCTAATGTAAACTTGGCTCAAGCCCAGGAGCTACACTATATATAACGCAAATCTTTCATTGTGGACCATCTATAAAGAGCTACCTCTAAAATGCCCAAAACAAAGGCCCTGCATAGCGATTTTTTTTTTAAATGACCTGCGCTGATGAATCTGCCAGCACCAAAATTCAGGATACCCCCCTCTCCTAATATTACCAATATTTAGATGACTGTGCCAACATGCAATAAACGCGAATGCGTTTCAGAATGCAGATCAGCAAATTTATTGTGGCAAGACGTCTAAACTTCAAAAAGAATTATTTTTATATTTATTAAGTAAATTGCCTTTAGGATATCATCCACAAAAAACTACAGGGGGTGGTAAAACTCTCCAGTCTGCTATTCTGCTAGGATGCAACTATGAGGTTTAAAGCTTTTTGGCCTGGAAGGTCAGCGTGGCACTAACCTTTAATGTCAAAAATGAGCCCAGCTTAACCCTGGAGGTCATTGCTATAATAAGAATGTCGCTCTCATTAGGGAGACACGCAGGCCACTATCTTAAAACAGAAGGCTGGAAGTTTATGCTGCTGCTGCGTCACACAGTAAACAAGTGGCTCTGTGCTGGGCTTCCTGTTCTTATTATCATTTTTTTATTTCTAATTGATACAGTTAAGTACATTTGTTATAAAAAATAAATAAAATTCTAAAAATAAAATATGTATCACCTTATAAAATGTGACTTAAGTGATTTAAGCTGTTATGTTACATATGCTGTGTAGCAGCATTACTACTAAATAAACACTGTTGTATTTCTATCACATAAACCTTTGTATATTTTCCGAGAATTAAATATATATATATAAAAAAAAAAATGGGCCCACATGTCCTTTAACTCATTACTGCATGGAAACATTTTAATAAATTAAAGCAGATGGAAACCCTATCAATTTTTTTTTTATTATTATTTTATCAAAAAACAATTTTCATTCTTTTTAGTATTTGTTTTCACTTTTTTTTTTATTCTGTGTTGCTGGTCTCTTGCAGCCCTTTTGAAGCCACTTGCTGTCAACAAGCACTCCAGCGATAGCTGTATGGTATTTCTCAGGACGGGTTTCCTGATGGTGACAATATCGGACCATGTGTGTTGAACCAGCCACTTAAAGCATCAACAGTCAACATTTAAAATCCTATATTCATTTCTGCATTTTATTTCAATTATTTCTAGCCTATTCTTATTATTTTAAATGATGTTGAAGTTACTTTGTGAAGATCCCCACATATCTACTTCCTGGAATTCTGTGACTCAATTACCGGATTCCCTGCTCCTCCTCCATTTCTAAGGACTACATATCCTATGGTACCTTGCTACTTAAAAATGGTTCCAGTACTGACTCCACCTGAAATCTCTTTCTTAGAGTCCTTAGAAATTGAGGAGCAGCAGCAAAGCATGCTGGAAATCCAGAAAGTTGTGGAACGAGACAGCCAGCAAACAGAACCCACAACATGAGAGATTTCAGGTGGAGTCAGTACTTAAGTTTGCAGGCAGCAAGGTACCTTGGGATATGTAGTCCTTAGAAATTGAGGAGGAGCAGCAAAGCATGCTGGGAATCCAGGAAGTTGTGGAGACAGCCAGCAGACACACAGTACTCATACCATGAAAGAGACTTATCTATAATATTCAAATCTGACAGATTTGACAGGAAGAGAACTTTGGGAGCTCTGAAGCTGCTCACTGTGGTCTCTGTTTCTTAAAGAGCAGAGTCGTTGGAACTGCTATGCTCATTCCTCCCCTCCTTCTGCCCATTCACATAAGCCTTTGTATTATGTGAACTCATTCACAAAATACAAAGGCTCCTGTGAATGGACAGAAAAGGGAATGAAGTCCTTAGAAAAGAAAAACAGCAGAGGAGAAGCTGCAAAGCATGCAGGGGATCCATGAAGTTGTGGAAAGAGATGGCCAGCAGACAGACTCACAACATGAAAGGATATTTTTTTTTTTTGTAGGTAATCTTTTATATTGGATTGTCAGTAATAAAATAACTATTATTTGTATTGCTGTTACATTGTTTTTTTTTTTTATCAAACTCTGTTTATTTGTTTTACAAATACAGAAAATCAACACACAAACAAGCAAAGACCCCCCCCTCCCCCCCAGCTTACCCGCACCGCTCCTTTGTTGGAGAGTCACACTCTTTTATCCTTCATTCCTAGGAACTGTCGATAAACAAAAAATGAGTCATACTACTTGTTGCGGCAGGAACCACCACACTAGCCAATGTGTTTTGATGTTCGTAATCCACCTATCTTTATTCAGCCGTCGTGTTTTCCGACAGCCATGGCTGCCAAACCCTGTGGAATTTCTGTTCACATCCTCTAGAAACATAAGTAGCTCTATAGAAAGGCAGCATAGCATTGACCAGTCCCTTCCAGTATGTAAGCGTAGGAGCACTTGGCTTTTTCCAATGGAGTAATATGGCTTTCTTGCCATAAAACAAGGTGACTGTGAGGAACGTTCTGAGGGCCCTGGAGGGAACCACCTCATCCACCAATCCAAGCAGGCAGACCCCCTTTGTTAGAGGAATGGGAATTGACAACAGAGAGGAGATGCAGGATGTCACAGCTGACCAAAATGACTGGGCCTGAGGGCAGCTCCAAAATATATGCTCTGCATCAGCCGGAACGTGGGTACAACGCCAGCACTCTGTCTAGGCCGACGCATATATTTTCCCTAGCCTAGCAGGGGTGTAGTGGATTCTATGAAGGAAATTGAATTGAATCAATCTGTCTCTGGCTGGAAATTAGGTATCTGAAAGGTTGGTCCCACAGATCATCCCAGTCATCTGGACTAGAGAGGTCCAGGACCTCCAGGCAGTGTTCCCTACACTTCACAACCGCTGGCGGGGATAGCTTAAAGAGTTCCTTATACACTGACGATAATGTCTTGGGTAGGGATAGCTGGGAAAGAAGGCTTTCAAAGTCTGAGGGTAGTGCCTCACCTGGCATGTCTCGTAATTGGGTCTGGAACGCGTGGCGCAACTGGAGATAGCGAAAGAATGACGAGTTGGGCAGGTCATGCCTGGCTTTGAGTTGGTCAAACGTAAGGAGTTCTCCCTCCCTAGTTATATCTCCCAGCTTCTTAACCCCCCTTGTTGCCCCCATAGCCACGTGGGGATTGGGGAGAAATTGAGTTAATCTAGGATTTAGCCATAGTGGTGTCGAAGGAGATAAACCCCGGTAACTAGGGGACGCTAACCTAAGAGCCACCTCCCATGCTCTGATTGTCGTTTTCATGGATCTCGTCAAGGGGAGACCTGACCTCACTCCCCTAAAGACAGCTAATCTGAGACTTTTTATAGGAGCCCAATTGGGCAGCCTCCAGTACCGTGGCCGAATCCTCCTCGTCTGCCGCGAGCCAACGATAAACAAACACCATCTGGCCTGCAAGGAAGTATTTAAACCAATCAGGGAGCGCCAGGCCACCCCGTCCATGGGGCTCCCTCAACATTTGGAGTCCCACCCGTGAGGGGCCCGGGGACCACAGAAAAGTACTTGTGAGGCTGTCCAATTTACGAAAAAAGGCTTTCGGTATCCAGACTGGGGCATGGCGTAAAAAATAAAGAATGACTGGGAGGAGCTTCATCTTAAGTAAACTAATTCTGCACACTAAGGATAATGGCAGTTTGGACCATCCCTGAATCTTCTGCTTAAATGGGGATCAATGGGGATTATTTTAATGAAAGCTGCAGATTTAAAAGGATCAAAAATGACACTAACATGATAAAGCTCCAACAAGATTTTAATAAATGGTTTACATCTATTCTAAATTCCTTAATTACATATACTCATTATCCAACATAGTCCCCAGGTAACTTTACATTTTTGCCTTTGATGAACACCACGCTCGGTTTTCCACCATTGAAGGACATTTACTAAAACTGGCTACCATGCACAGCTACACCAGATTCTGCGTGCTCCAATCAGCTTCTAACTTCAGCTTGTTCAAGAAAGCTTTCACAATAAAACCTGGAAGCTGATTGGTTTCTATGCAGAGCTTGAAGTAAATGGTAAATGTAAAGTGTTACTAAACCCACAACAGTAAAATCTGTCTGTATATGCAGAATAGCATGCTTGTTATACTCACTGTGGAATTTAAGGGGTTAATCATCTGCATTGTGTAACAAGGCTCTTTAATCTTGTATGGCCAGATACTTCCTTTTTGCCCTGTCTGTGTGTAAGGCCATACTACACACAGGCAGAGTGGTAAAGTTGCACATGCCCTGTTTGGTCTCTTATGCTGTGTTGGAGATTTCCTGTTTCAGTTGAGTTTTTCAGGTCACATGGTATTTACATCACAAATGTGGGCGTGTATACAGATGCTAAATGACTGACCAGACCCTCACTCCCATGCCCAGTAACAAAAAAAGAACACAGTGGGTGGGATATCACATCTACAATCATGGAAGATCCGCCTCCCATAAAAGCACATGGACACAGACTATAGTAATTCCATAAATGAGATAACACCACTGTATATGTTTTTGCAGCATCAGTTGCAGCCATGCATATTGAGGTCATAGGTATTTCTATACTTTTACTTTTACTTACACCCCACTCCCTGTCATCCTCATCCTCCTCTTCACACCTGAAAAACTGACAACAAACTTGCCAACGCCCCACCCCCTGTCATCCTCATCCTCTTCTTCATTACACCTGGACATCCACTGCAACCTTGCTAACACCGCACCCCCTGTCATCCTCATTCTTCTTTTCATCACACCTGGACATCCACTGTAAACCTGCCTTTACATACACATGAACTTTAATGTATCCCAGACTTAGTCCGTAGGGCTCAATATTGAGTTGGCCCACCCTTTGTGCACTGGTCCAAATCATTTGATGGAGGGGGGGTTATGATGTGGGGTTGTTTTTCAGGAGTTTGGCTTGGCCCCTTAGTTCCAGTGAAGGGAACCAAGACCAAGACATTTTGGCCAATTTCATGCTCCTAACTTTGTGGGAACAGTTTGGGGATGGCCCCTTCCTGTTCCAACATGACTGCGCACCAGTGCACAAAGCAAGGTCCATAAAAACATGGATGAGTGAGTAGTGTAAGAACTTGACTGGACTGCACAGAGTCCTGACCTCAAGAGAACGCCTTTGGGATGAATTAGAGTGGAGACTGTGAGCCAGGCCTTCTCATCCACATCAATGCCTGACCTCACAAATGCGCTTCTTGAAGAATGGTCAAACACCCCCATAGACACTCCTAAACCTTGTGGACAGCCTTCCCAGAAGAGCTGAAGCTGGTATAGCTGTAAAGGGTGGGCCAACTCAATATTGAACCCTATGGACTAAGACTGGGATGCCGTTAAAGTTCATGTGCGTGCAAAGGCAGACGTCCCAATACTTTTGGCAAAATAGTGTATATATAGTACCAAGGGTAGCCATCACGCTCTATGTAGAAAATGCCCAGGTGCTCACCCACAATGAAATCCATATGTATCCAAAACTGGTATAGGCACTCCTGGGTCTCGAGGGGGTGTGTGTGTTTGTGTTTATATATATATATATATATATATATATATATATATATATACCATGTTTCCCCGAAAATAAGCCTTGGTCTCATATTAATTTTGGCAACAAAAGACCCAGTAGGGCTTATTTTTTTTAGGGTAGGGCTTGTCATGTGCTGTCTTCTCTCCCCCCGCCCTGCCTGTCCGGAATCCCCAGTGGCCAGTGGAACTGCGTCAAAGTACTGCATTCCACAATGTAAACTGCATGTTTCTGTAATCTATATGTCATAAATACCTTCTTATCGGCGCTTCCATGACCCGCCTGATCGATCTTCCCCTGCTCTGAGCACTGCGGAGGGAGGGGAGCACCGCTGGCAGAAGGGAAGAGGAGATCACAGTGCCATTCGCTGCTTTCTTGGCCCGCCGGAGCTCTGCAGAGGGAGGAGGGCCCAAGATCCTCTGCTGAGGGCTTGGAGAAGGTGAGATCAGATGAGCTGGACCTCTCCTCCCTGCTATGATCACTGCAGAGGGGTGGGCGAAATTCCCCGCTGACAGCTGGGAAGAGAGGAGAGCAGTGCGAGATCAGCTGAGCGGCGCTATTTTCCGAAGGTGCTTGGCACAATAAGGTCACACAAACACACACAGTCTACAGCATACTATACACTACTGCAACAGAGTGGATTCCAGCACTCTTTCAGCACTTGACACTAGGGCTTATTTTCGGGGTAGGGCTTATATTGCAGCCATTCACGAAAATCGGGGTAGGTCTTATTTTGGGGGAAAAACGGTATGTATAAAAAATGGACCCTGCTTCATCAAAACATTGACAATAAAATGCTGTTTCTTTAATATATCTCCACCTCAATACTCGGAGTATCCCTATACAGTACCATTTTTAGATGTACAGAGGGTATAATAAGTATTGAGCACGTCACCATCAGCATACGGAAAACTTTGTCATTGAAGGAAGGATGAATGGAAAAATGTACCAAGACATTCTTGATAAAAATCTGCTGCCATCTACCGGGAAGGTGAAGATGAAACGAGGGTGGACATTTCAGTAAGACAATGATGCCAAACACAAAGCCAAGGAAACTCTCAGTTGGTCTCAAAGAAAGAAAATAAAGCTTCTAAATGGCCCAGCCAATCACCTGACTTGAATCCAATAGAAAATCTACGGGAAGAACTAAAGATCAGAGTTCATAGAAGAGGCCAAGATTTGAAGACTCTTTGGGTGAAAGAATGGGCCAAAATCTCACCTGAGAATCGTTTCTCCATACAGGAGGAGTCTTGAAGCTGTCATTACCAACAAACGAGTTTGTACAAAGTATTAAATACATTTCAGTTGGTGTGTTCAATACTTTTTTCCTGTGTAATTCCATTGTACATACATATACACATAAGCAGACACGCACACTACCAAAAAACAGGGTGGATTTGATTTAAATCAATTAAAGGGCAACTGTCGTCTCTGTCCAGCAGCGCCTCCTCTGACCCGCTGTTGGCTCACCGACAGTCCCACTGACTTTAATGGGACGTCTGGTGATGTGGCAGTGACACAACAAGGTGAGGGACGTGGCGGCAGCAGGTGAGTGGATGCCCGCTAACAGGCACTGCCATGATGGATCAGAAATGACAGGTGCTCTTTAAATGTAAGGAATTATTCTTAGTTAGAATCTTTAATGTTTGCAATCTAAATGAAGGTTTCCTATTTAGAATAAAAAGCTGTCAGGTTAGTAATACAGCGATATCAGAACCGATTCAATCATACAGTTTGTAGTGTACATACAGTGCCTTGCGAAAGTATTCGGCCCCCTTTGAACTTTGCGACCTTTTGCCACATTTCAGGCTTCAAACATAAAGATATAAAACTATAATTTTTTGTGAAGAATCAACAAGTGGGACACAATCATGAAGTCAAACAAAATTTATTGGATATTTCAAACTTTTTTAACAAATAAAAAACTGAAAAATTGGGCGTGCAAAATTATTCAGCCCCTTTACTTTCAGTGCAGCAAACTCTCTCCAGAAGTTCATAGAGGATCTCTGAATGATCCAATGTTGACCTCAATGACTAATGATGATAAATAGAATCCACCTGTGTGTAATCAAGTGTCCGTATAAATGCACCTGCACTGTGATAGTCTCAGAGGTCCGTTTAAAGCGCAGAGAGCATTATGAAGAACAAGGAACACACCAGGCAGGCCCGAGATACTGTTGTGGAGAAGTTTAAAGCCGGATTTGGATACAAAAAGATTTTCCAAGCTTTAAACATCCCAAGGAGCACTGTGCAAGCGATAATATTGAAATGGAAGGAGTATCAGACCACTGCAAATCTACCAAGACCTGGCCGTCCCTCTAAACTTTCAGCTCATACAAGGAGAAGACTGATCAGAGATGCAGCCAAGAGGCCCATGATCACTCTGGATGAACTGCAGAGATCTACAGCTGAGGTGGGAGACTCTGTCCATAGGACAACAATCAGTCGTATATTGCACAAATCTGGCCTTTATGGAAGAGTGGCAAGAAGAAAGCCATTTCTGAAAGATATCCATAAAAAGTGTCATTTAAAGTTTGCCACAAGCCACCTGGGAGACACACCAAACATGTGGAAGAAGGTGCTCTGGTCAGATGAAACCAAAAGCAAACTTTTTGGCAACAATGCAAAACGTTATGTTTGGCGTAAAAGCAACACAGCTCATCACCCTGAACACACCATCCCCACTGTGAAACATGGTGGTGGCAGCATCATGGTTTGGGCCTGCTTTTCTTCAGCAGGGACAGGGAAGATGGTTAAAATTGATGGGAAGATGGATGGAGCCAAATACAGGACCATTCTGGAAGGAAACCTGATGGAGTCTGCAAAAGACCTGAGACTGGGACGGAGATTTGTCTTCCAACAAGACAATGATCCAAAACATAAAGCAAAATCTACAATGGAATGGTTCACAAACATATCCAGGTGTTAGAATAGCCAAGTCAAAGTCCAGACCTGAATCCAATCGAGAATCTGTGGAAAGAACTGAAAACTGCTGTTCACAAACGCTCTCCATCCAACCTCACTGAGCTCGAGCTGTTTTGCAAGGAGGAATGGGCAAACATTTCAGTCTCTCGATGTGCAAAACTGATAGAGACTTCCCCAAGCGACTTACAGCTGTAATCGCAGCAAAAGGTGGCGCTACAAAGTATTAACTTAAGGGGGCTGAATAATTTTGCACGCCCAATTTTTCAGTTATTTATTTGTTAAAAAAGTTTGAAATATGCAATAAATTTCATTCCACTTCATGATTGTGTCCCACTTGTTTTTGATTCTTCACAAAAAATTAGTTTTATATCTTTATGTTTGAAGCCTGAAATGTGGCAAAAGGTCGCAAAGTTCAAAGGGGGCCGAATACTTTCGCAAGGCACTGTAGATTTACAAAATAATAGGATAAAGGAATATTCCTGAACTTTGTTTTATCTCAAGGTTACTGTGAAATTGTGTGAATGCATCAATGCAGTGCATGTTATCTCAGCTTGCAGAGCTTGGATTTATTGATTAAGTTTACCAAAAATGTAAATATTGAAGAATATACAGCCTCATACTACATAACTAAGCTCCATTTCATGCTGAATAAACTAAATTATTAATGTATCTTAAATAGAAAACTATCTTTAGATAGATTTTTACTTCAAAAGCATTTTATTAAAATAAATTCAATAAAAAATCAAAAAATTGATTTAAATAAAAAAAATCTGATTTAAATCAAAAAAATCAGATTTTTTTTTTTAAATCATCAATTTGTATCCACCCTGCCAAAAAAGAATTCTGTCTGCTAAAACCAAAGACCAGAAAATGTCTAGACACAACCACGTTCAGATCCCAAAATAATAGCCAACAAACCGCACATGAAGCTCTATGATTTACCTGTAGACTGAAACACACTGGTTTGTCTAGTGGTTTTAAGTGTTTTAATGTGGTTACTGTTTATGGTCACATGTACTTGTAAGTTTATACCAAATAAAACAAGGCTTAATATGTGGTCTGCTGACCATTCACTTGAATCCTGTGCCTGCAATTTTCAGATTTTCATAATTGTTCTAAAAATTGAATATGAAAAACAAAATAAAAAAATAAATAAATAAATATATATATATATATATATATATATATATATTTTTTTTTTCCATATTAAATTTTTAGAACAGTTATGAAAATCTGAAAATTGCAGGCACAGGATTCAAATGAATGGTCAGCAGACCACATATTAAGCCTTGTTTTATTTGGTATAAACTTACAAGTATAAGTATATATATATAAATAAGTTGTGCTCAGAATTTATGATTTCTTGGCCATTTTTCAGAGAATATGAATGGTAGCACAACAATCTTTCTTTCACTCGTGGTTACTGTTTGGCTGAAGCCATTTATTATCACTCCACTGTGTTTACTCTTTTTAAATCAAAATGACAACAGAAACTACCCAAAGGACCCCAAAAGTTTATATACTCCAGTTCTTAATACCTTGTTTTGCCCCCTTTAACATCATTGACAGCTTGAAGTATTTTGTGGTATTTGTGGATGAGGCTCTTTATCTTCTCAGATGGTAAAGCTGCCCATTCCTCTTGGCAAAAAGCCTCCAGTTCCTGGAAATTCTTGGGCTGTCTTGCATGAACTGCATGTTTGAGATCTCCCCAGAGTGGCTCAATGATATTGAGGTCAGGAGACTGAGATGGCCACTCCAGAACCTTCACTTTATTCTGCTGTAGCACATGACAGGTCAACTTGGCCTTGTGTTTTGGATCTGTGCCATGTTGGAATATCCAAGTGCGCAGCTTCCTGGCTGATGAATGCAAGTGTTTCTCCAGTATTTTTTGATAACATACTGCATTCATCTTGCCATCAATTTTGGCCAAATTTCCTATGCCTTTGTAGCTCATACATTCCCAAAACATCAGCGATCCACCTTTCGTGTTTCACAGAAGGAATGGTGTACCTTTCATCATAGGCCTTGTTGACTCCTCTCCAAATGTAGCGTTTATGGTTGTGGCCAAAAAGCTCAATTTTGGTCTCATCACTCCAAATGACTTTGTGCCAGAAGGTTTGAGGCTTGTCTCTGTGCTGTTTGGCGTATTGTAAGCTGGATACCTTGCGTAGTAATGGCTTTCTTCTGGCGACTCGACCATGCAGCCCATCGTTCTTCAAGTGCCTCCTTATTGTGCATCTTGAAACAGCCACACCACATGTTTCTGCTCATGAGTCCTGTATTTCACCTGAAGTTATTTGTGGGCTTTTCTTTGCATCCCTAAAAATTTACCTGGCAGTTGTGGCTAAAATTGTAGCTGGTCTACCTGACCGTGGTTTGGTTTTAACAGAACCCCTCATTTTCCACTTCTTGATTAGAGTTTGAACACTGCTGATTGGCATTCTCAATTCCTTGGCTATCTTTTTATATCCCTTTCCTGTTTTATACAGTTCAACTACATTTTCCCACAGATCCTTTGACAATTATTTTGCTTTCCCCATGACTCAGAATCCAGAAACGTCAGTGCAGCACTGGATGAAAGATGCAAGGGTCTGTCTGGAATCCAGAAACTCACTAACCTTTTATACACACACACTAATTACCAGCAAACATATCACAGGTGAGGATGGTTACCTTTAATAGCTATTCAAGCCTCTGTGTCAACTTGTGTGCATGTTATCAGGCCAAAATCACCAGGGTATGTAAACTTTTGATCAGGGTCATTTGGGTAGTTTCTGTTGTCTTTATTATTTAAAAAGAGTAAACATAGTTGACTGATAATACATGGCTTCAGCTAAACACTAACCATGAGTGAAAAAAATGTTTTTGTGTTATCATTCAAAATTGGCCTTGTGTGTGTGTATATATATATA
>BLSH010319555.1:28447-41950 GCA_018402905.1 Glandirana rugosa | reverse complement strand
ATTTTTTTTTAACCACTTCAGCCCCGGAATGATTTCACACTTTAGGACCAGAGCACTTTTTGCGATTCGGCACTGCGTCGCTTTAACTGACAATTGCGCGGTCATGCGACGTTGTACCCAAATGTAATTTGCATCCTTTTTTCCCCCACAAATAAAGCTTTCTTTTGGTGGTATTTGATCCCCTCTGCATTATTTCTGATCACCGCTATAAATAAAAGAGCAACAATTTTGCAAAAAAAAAACAAAACAATTTTTCTTACTTTTTGCTAAAATACAAATCCAAAAAAAAATACAAAACATTTTTTTTTCATCGGTTTCAGCCGATTTATGTTCTTCCTCATATTTTTGGTTAAAGAAATTGCAATTGGCGTTTGATTGGTTTGCGCAAAAGTTACCGCGTTTACGGATGATGAGAATTAATTTCTGGGGTTTATATTTTTTTAAATATTTTACTAGTAATGGCGGTGATCTGCATTTTTTAGTGGTACTGCCATATTGGGGCGGACATGTCGGACCATTTTGACTCTTTTTTGGGACCATTTGCATTTATACAGCGATCAGTGCTATAAAAATGCACTGATTACTGTGTAAATGCCATTGGCAATGAAGGGGTTAACCTGGAGGGGGCACTCTAAGGGTTAACTGTGTTCCCTGGGTGTGTTCCAACTGTATGGAGGCTGGGCTGGCAGTTGGAGTGGAGTGATTACGGCTTCCATATACAGGAAGCCTGTGATCACCGCCCTTCCCCCTCTGTCAGAACGGAAATCCGTGTTTACTTACACGAATCTCAGTTCTTTTACTGCGGGGGGCCATCGAGAGAAGCCGGCGGAGATAGAGTCCACCCCACACGCTCCCTGCCTGTCTTCCCCCGGACACAGTGCGCGATCTTGCAGCCGCCATCATATGACGGCGGTTTGCGATAACGAGCCATCTTTCCACCATCAAACTGCAGTTGGCGGTCGGCAAGTGGTTAATATCTGTTAAATGTGTGTGAATATATAAGTGCACACAACCATTTAACAGAAATGAAAATTAACACACACACACATATATATATATATACAGTATCTGACAAAAGTGAGTACACCCCTCACATTTTTGTAAATATTTTATTATATATTTTAATGTGACAACACTGAAGAAATGACACTTTGCTACAATATAAAGTAGTGAGTGTACAGCTTGTATAACAGTGTAAATTTGCTGTCCCCTCACAATAACTCAACACACAGCCATTAATGTCTAAACCGCTGGCAACAAAAGTGAGTACACCCCTAAGTGAAAATGTCCAAATTGGGACCAATTTGCCATTTTTCCTACCCAGTGTCTTGTGACTCATTAATGTTGCAAGGTCTCAGGTGTGAATGGGAAGCAGGTGTGTTAAATTTGGTGTTATTGCTTTCACTCTCTCATACTGGTCACTGGAAGTTCAACATGGCACCTCATGGCAAAGAACTCCCTGAGGATCTGAAAAGAAAAATTGTTGCTTTACATAAAGATGGCCTAGGCTATAAGAAGATTGCCAAGACCCTGAAACTGAGCTGCAGCACGGTGGCCAAGACCATACAGCGGTTTAACAGCACAGGTTCCACTCAGAACAGGCTTAGCCATGGTTGACCAAAGAAGTTGAGTGCACATGCTCAGCGTCATACCCAGAGGTTGTCTTTGGGAAATAGACGTATGAGTGCTGCCAGCATTGCTGCAGAGGTTGAAGGGGTGGGGGGTCAGCCTGTCAATGCTCAGACCATATGCCGCACGCTGCATCAAATTGGTCTGCATGGCTGTCGTCCCAGAAGGAAGCCTCTTCTAAAGATGATGCACAAGAAAGCTTGCAAACAGTTCGCTGAAGACGAGCAGACTAAGGACATGGATTACTGGAACCATGCCCTGTGTTCTGATGAGACCAAGATAAACTTATTTGGTTCAGATGGTGTTTAGCGTGTGTGGCAGCAACCAGGTGAGGAGTACAAAGACAAGTGTGTCTTGTCTACAGTCAAGCATGGTGGAGGGAGCGTCATGGTCTGGGGCTGCATGAGTGCTGCTGGCACTGGAGAGCTACAGTTCATTGAGGGAACCATGAATGCCAACATATAGTGTGACATACTGAAGCAGAGCATGACCCCCTCCCTTTGGAGACTGGGGTCGTTATCATGTAGAAATACTGCCCTGCAGCCCAAACACACCTCCAAGACGACCACTGCCTTGCTAAAGAAGCTGAGGGTAAAGGTGATGGACTGGCCAAGCATGTCTCCAGACCTAAACCTTATTGAGCATCTGTGGGGCCTCCTCAAACGGAAGGTGGAGGAGCGCAAGGTCTCTAACATCCACCAGCTCCGTGACATCATCATATTGGAGTGGAAGAGGACTCCAGTGACAACCTGTGAAGCTCTGGTGAACTCCATGCCCAAGAGGGTTAAGGCAGTGCTGGAAAATAATGAAAATAAATAATATTGACACTTTGGGCCCAATTTGGACATTTTCACTTGGGGGTGTATTCACGGTTTAGACATTAATTGCTGTGTGTTTTATTATTTTGAAGGGACAGCAAATTTACACTGTTATACAAGCTGTACACTCACTACTTTACATTGTAGTGTTATTTCTTCAGTGTTGTCACATGAAAAGATAGAATACTATATTTACAAAAATGTGAGTGGTTTACTCACTTTTGTGAGATACTGTATGTATGTATGTATATATATATATATATATATATATATATATATATATATATATATACACATGTATGTATGTGTCTGTACATATATATATTATTATTATTTCAGGTACTTATATAGTGCTGTCAATTTACGCAGCGCTTTACATATACATTGTACATTCACATCGGTCCCTACCCTCAAGGAGCTTACAATCTAAGGTTCCTAACTCACATTCATACATATACTAGGGCCAATTTAGACAGGATCCAATTAACCTACCAGCATGTCTTTGGAGTGTGGGAGGAAACCCGGAGTACCCGAAGGAAACCCACGCAGGCACAGGGAGAACATGCAAACTCCATGCAGGTAGTGTCATGGTTGGGATTTGAACCAGCGACTCTTTTGCTGCTAGGCGAAAGTGCTATCCACTACACATTTCTGTTAAATGTGTGTGAATACATATACACACACATTTAAGGCTTCTTTAACACTGAGACGCTTTACAGACGTTGTTTAGCAAAAATAGTGTCTGTAAAGCAGCTCAAAAATCCCCCCCCCCCCAGTGTGAAAGCCCTGAGTGCTTTCACACTGGGGCGGTGCGCTTGCAGGACCTTACAAAAAGTCCTGCAAGCAGCATCTTTGGGGCAGTGAGGGGAGCGGTGTATACAGCGCTCCTCCACTGCCCCTGCCATTGAAATCAATGGCAAGCGCTTCCGAAGTGGCTGCACACCGCCTCGGTAGCGCGGAGTGCCGGCACTTTTAACCGCTTGCGGGAGATTAAAAGCAATGCGCTCCCGCCTGCATAGCAGAGCCATATCGCTGGTAAAACTCCGCTAAAACTAGCGGGGTTTGACCGCGACGGCGGCTACATGTGCAGTGAGAAGGCAGCCTTACAGAAAAAAAAAAAAAAATGTGTGTGTGTGTATATATAATTTTTTTTTTCATTTTATTTCTATACAATTATATATATAATATACAAAAATATTTAAAACACATAAAATGAAGTACATGAGGTTTTACCTCGCCAACTCCAAGTCTGAAGTATATTATCACCATTTTCAAGGGGGGTTTATGAGTTGGGGGTGAAGGCTGAACTCGCAGATTGTAAAATGGGGTTAAACGCTCGTTATTTCTAGGGGTGCCAGAAGAGGCCGTGTTACTGAACGGTACCCTGCTTCATCCCACTTCAGGGATGCCCTCTCCTCCCTCGGCATCACCATGTACAATGCAGGGTTATAAACCCTGCATTGTACATGGAGTGGAGGAGGCAGGTGTGTAACCATGTCTGAGAAATATAGGAAAGAAGGTATAATTCCTTATTCCAGGCAGAAAAAAAAAAACTATTCCTCAATAGCCACAAAGGATACAAGTCCACTTTGTGTGCTACAAATGCCTTTTGAAAACCGGATACTACATGGTAAATATAGCCATGACATCATCAGTGTGCTGTACATTGCCTGTGCAAAAATCAGAGCTGTGGGAGGGGCCAAGCAGCTCCGCCCACTACAGGCTGCCTGTAGAAAACTACAGGAGGGGGTGGAGACAAGACCAGTCCCCCTGCACAAGGAGAGAGGGCAGCAGTGAGCGGTCTTTATTACAGGAAGGAAAAGTCTCAAACTGGATTACTGCACAGATCTGGAAGAAATACACGAAGCACACTGAGATTCAAGAAGAATACAGACGAGGAATGGATATGTTTGCTTATCCTGGAGATCAGCTTTAACCCTTGCAGTGCAGAGAGGGACCCTGCTGCAAGGGTTATTTTTTCACCTTTAAAGAATGTAGCTGACTTGCTTTGTTTACTTACAGAAAATGCAAAGAACATATTAGGAAACAATATTTCTGTATATTTCTTGCTGTGACTGGACACACAGTAGGGTCTCGGGACGATGTGACTTCAGCCGCTGAGGGCAACAGCTGACTTTCAGCAATTCAGTGATAAATAGAAACTTTTATCATCCCAATATAAACAACCAGAAAGGAAGTACATGCTTGGAAATAAAAGGAAAAACAGAAATATGTAAGGCTCCTGTTATGTTTGCCGCCCCCTGAAAAGCTGATCACGGTGGATCGCTTTTAAGAGGATGGGGAAAGGAGGTTTGCAGGTGATTTTTTTTATTTACATTACGAGATCATGTCACAACTGCAAGCCAAGCATTTGGCTCACGGTTGCAGCGCGGTCTCATTCACTTACATGGACGGTGCAGTCTCTCAAACTCAGCAATTGGTGTTAAAATTGCCATTGTGGCAATGTGTACTCCTCCGAGCGGCACCATGTCCCCTTGTACTGTAAGTACAGTGCTGTACACAGGCAGTACTGCCCCTTTGTAGGTAGGTCCCCTTGCACACGCAGGCAGCCCTGAAGTTCAAGGCTAGCAATGCGGTCCTTGCCCTCTCCTCATTTACTGTAACAAAATGCCTGCAGCTCCTGGTGCTGAGCCTAGGAGAATGGGGCACGGTTGCCTATCATCCTTTGTTGCTACGAAGCAGGAGGGTCTTTCCGCCTAGCATCATTCATTGCTAGGAAGCGGGGGGGAGGGCAGTAACTAATGTCCTTTGTTGCTCAGATGCAGGGGGCTTCTGTTGCTTGAGATGCATCTACTGTTGCTAGGATGCAGGCGGGTTTTGCCACCTAGTTTACTCTGTGGCTAGAATGCAAGTGACTTTCATCGCCTGGCATCCTTAGTTGCTAGGTTGCAGGGGTCTCTTGCCATCTAACATACTTCATTGCTAGGACGCAGGGGGGGGGGTCTTTTCATCTAACATCCTCCTTTGCTATGAAGCAGGGTGGCCACCTAGCATAACTTAAGCTAGCTGTTAAGATGAAGGCGGCTTCTGCTTCCTTCCAACTTTTGTTGCTAGGATGCCGGCAGCTCCTTTCACCTAGCATTCATTTATTTCTAGTCTGCATTTGGATCTTGGCACCTAGCGTCTTCCATTGCTAGGATGCCTAACGTCTTAATAATAAAACCAGCATTTTTTTGTGCCTGGCATAATTAGTTGCCAGGACACAGGTGGCTCTTGTTACCTTGCATCTTTTGATGCTAGGATGCAGGCAAGGCTTACCACTTAGCTTCCCCTGTTGCTAGGATGCAAGCAGCCACCTAACATACTTTCTTTTTGTTAGGGAGCATAGGGTCTTTATAACTAGGATGTAGGCAGCTCTTGCTGCCTAGTGTCCTTGATAGAATGCAGGCAGTCTTGCTGCCCAGCATCCTTCGATGTTAGGATAAGGTGGCTCGTACTGCCTAGTTTCATTTGTTGCTAGGATGCTGGAGGCTTCTGCCACCTAGCATCCTTTGTTGCTAGGATGCAGGCAGCCCCTTCCACCTAGCATTCATTTATTTCTAGGTTGCACCCGGCTCTTGCCACCTAGGGTCTTCTATTGCTAGGATGCCTAGCCTCCTACTGACAAATCCAGCATTTTTTATGGCACCTGGTATCCTTAGTTGCTAGGACACAGGTGGCTCTTGCTCCTTAACATAATGCCATTGATAGAATGCAGGCAGTCTTGCTGCCCAGCTTTGTCCTTTGCTAGGATGCAGGTGGCTCTTGCTGTTTAGTATCATATATATTTTTCCATAATTAGGGTGTTACCCATATGCGATATCCATGTACCTATACTCACACTGGATGTTTTTAATGCTATTGTTATGGGCGTTTGAAATTTTTTTGGCACCCATAGGCGGCACTGGGCACTGATAGGTGGCACTGATGGGCACTGATAGGTGGGCACTGGTAGGTGGCAATGGTGTGCACTGATATGTGGCACTGGTATGCATTGATAGGGGCACTTGTGGGCACTGATAGGGGCACTGGTGGGCATATACATTGATAGGGGCTCATTCCCTGGTGGTCTAGGGTGGCATCTGAAGGTGGCACTGAGTGCCATCCACATTGAGCAGTATGTCACTTACCTGGTGGTCTAGGGGGGTCTCCCTGGTGGTCCAGATCGGCTCCCTGGTGGTCCCTGGTCAGCTCCCTGGTGGTCCTGGGTAGGCTCCCTGGTGGTCTAGAGTGGCGATCCGAGGGAGGGCTGTGCTGATAAATCATCAGCACAAACCCTCCCTGTCAGGGATGCAGCCGATCGGCTCTCCCCTCCTCAGGTCTGCAGACCTGAGTGCAGGAAAGCCGATAAACGGCTTTCCTGTATTACACTGTGACCAGCCATGATTGGTCACGGCTGGTCACATGGTAAAGTGCTTTGGATCGAAGCGCTTTACCGAGATCAGTATTGTGGGGGGTCAGACTGACCTCCCATACCACCGATCGCCGCTATGCGCGCCCCCCCGGCGTCATATGACGTCCAGTCAGGATAACTCAGCCACTTCCCGGCCGTCATTTTGCCTACGGCGGTCGGGAAGTGGTTAAAGCAGTAGAGGCTTCTTGTTTAGCAAAGTGAATGATGGTAAATAAGGTGAATCTGCGGTTATTTTGAATATCCCAATTACAGGTCAATATAAGCGCCGGATTTGTCAGTTGAAATGAACACCACTTCATCCTATTGCTACCTAAGATTATGTGCAGTCCCCTGTGCCTCCTGGAATATGTGCTCTACATAACCCAGGAGGCCCCGGGAGCACTACAGTTTATCCAACCATTAAAGGAGGAGAGCACGTCATTGGGAGGCGGTGCCTGAAACCAGAAGCCTCCTGATTACATCGCCGGAGAAGATGGCAGAGAAGAGGATCTCAGCAGGACAACACTGGATCTGCTAGGGGGGTGAGTATCTTTAGGCCTCATGCACACTGGATGTTTTTTTTGGGTTTTTTTAAATCACGAAAATTTTTATTGTAAATAGTATACAATCTCCAATGCACTGACATATCAACATTTCACTTTGGGCATTTTCACAACATTTAAGTGAACATCATCATAATACACATATTTGTTTATAACAGTCTGGACAGTACTAATTCTTTGGGACTCAGTCTGGGGGTATCTAACCAGGGTGCCCATATACGTTCACATTTATTCACATTACCTCTATGCTGATAGATATATTTTTCCATAATTAGGGTGTTACCCATATGCGATATCCGTGTACCTATACTCACACTGGATGTTTTTAATGCTATTGTTATGGGCGTTTGGAATTTTTTTTCTGCCTCTAAATGCCCCTGAATGTTAGCTAAAATGTGTCCATTTACTATTTGCAGCTACTTCCTGACGACATGCACTCCAGCAATGGTTTCCTGATGGTGACAACAGTGGACCATGCCTGCTTTGTGTGCTGAAAAAGCCACTTGTTTTCTCATGGCACAGGGTGACAAGGCAGGACCACAGTTGGAGGACAGGGACAGGGTGTTGTCACCCTATTGAAAATAACTTGAAATTCTAATAAATATTATTATTATTATAATACAGGATTTATATAGCGCCAACAGTTTGCGCAGCACTTTACAATATAACGAGACATTACAGCAACAGTACAATTTAAAACAAGAGGGTTAGAGGGCCCTGCTCCTGTGAGCTTACAATCTAAGAGGGGGGGGGGGGGGGCTGGTGAAACAAAAGGTAGGGACAGTGGGGGATGAACTGATGAGGGGAGTAGAAGATTCCGTTGTTAGTTGGAGGCAGGATAGGCCTCCTTGAAGAGATGAGTTTTCAGGGATTGCCTAAAAGTGGATAGAGTAGGGGATAGGCGGACAGATTGGTGTAGAGAGTTCCAGAGGATGGGAGCAGCTCTGGAGAAGTCCTGGAGATGAGCATGTGAGGAGGAGACAAGGGAGCTAGAGAGCAGAAGGTCTTGGGAGGAGCGAAGAGGACGGTTTGGGTGATATTTGGAGTTAAGATTGGTAATGTAGCTTGGGGCAGAATTGTAAATGGCTTTGTATGCCATGGTTAGGGTTTTGAATTTGATTCTTTGGAAAATGGGAAGCCAGTGGAGGGATTGGCAGATAGGTGGTCATTGAAGTACTGTGCAAAGTGAAAACTCTTTACTCCCTTAAAGTACACCTTTTACTAACTATACAAGTCTGTATGAACAAAGTCCTGACATGGCCCAATATACGGAGTCATTCTTCATACAGACTTCAACTTTTACCATTAAAAAGCCATCCTTGAGCTCCACTCAGAGATCTTGCCTAGGTCTCATAGTTGGGTTGATCTACTAAACAATTAGAGAACGTTGATACAATAAAACGTGTGAAGAGTCACTTCAATTATCCAATCATCTGCAGATGAAATAAGTTAGCAGGGATTTCCTTTTTGCATGATTGGAGAATTGAAGTGACTTGTCACACATTCTTTTTAATGAAAATTCTCTAATTGTTTAGTAAATCAACCTGAATGTCTTTGGTCTTCTCCCCCCCAGTGATCAGACTGTATATTGTAATTTTTGAGGTTGCAGCAGGGGTTGTTTATATACAGCTGTTACAATAAGTATTGCAAATTAATATCAGCTGGTTCAGTCTCAACTGATGGCCTATAAAAACGTGTCTCATTACCATGGTGTCACACAAGAAACATCTAATGATGGGTAAAAGCAAAGAGCTCTCTTAAGATCTTCGCAGCCTTATTGTTGCAAAACATACTGATAGCATTGGTTACAAAAGGATTTCTAAACTTCTGAATGTTCCAGTGAGCACTGTTGGGGCCATAATTCGGAAGTGGAAAGAACAATATTTCGACATAAACCCGCCACGACCAGGTGCTCCTCACAAGATTTCTGACAGGAGAGAAAAGAATTGAGAAGGGTTGTCCAAGAGCTAAGGGCCACTTGTGGAGAGCTTCAGAAAGACCTGGAATTAGGAGGTACAATTGTTAAAAAGAAAACAATAAGTAATGCACTCAACCTCCATGGCCTGTATACACGCTCATCACACAAGACGCCATTGCTGAAGAAAAAGCATGTTGAAGCTTGTTTAAAGTTTGCTGCACAACATTTGGACAAGCCTGTGAAATACCGGGAGAATATAGTCTGGTCAGATGAGACCAAAATTTAACTCACTGGATGCCATAATACACACCATGTTTGGAGGTCAAATGGTACTGCACATCACCCCAAAAACACCCCAATACCAACCGTGAAGTTTGGTGGGAACATCATGGTGTGGGGCTGTTTTTCAGCATATGGTACTAGCAAACTTCATATCTTTGAAGGAAGGATGAATGGAAAAATGTACCAAGACATTCTTGATAAAAATCTGCTGCCATCTACCAGGATGATGAAGATGAAAGGAGGGTGGACATTTCAGCAAGACAATGATCTCAAACACAAAGACAAGGAAACTCTCAATTGGTTTCAAAGAAAGAAAATAAAGCTGCTAGAATGGCCCAGCCAATCACCTGACTTGAATCCAATAGAAAATCTATGGGAAGAACTAAAGATCAGAGTTCATAGAAGAAGCCGACGGAACCTTCCAGATCTGAAGACTGTGTGGAAGAATGGGCCAAAATCACCCCTGAGCAATGCATGCCATTCGTTTCTCCATACAGGAGGGGTCTTGAATCTGTCATTACCAACAAAGGATTTTGTTTTAAGTATTAAATACATTTCAGTTAGTGTGTTCAATACTTTTTCCCTGTGCCATTCCATTTTATTACACATAACCTCATTTCTTAACTTATTTGTTTTGGTGTCTTTGTATGTTTGGATTGCATGGGTTTTACCCACATGTGGACAAATTTAATGTCAATGACACCTTTAGAAATATATTTACCTAGAAAAATGATGACGTGTTCAATACTTATTTTACTCACTGTATATACAGTATAATTATATAGATTTATGAAAACACTATCTGTCGCAAAAAATATCTGTCTCAGCTAAACGAAATATTCATTTGTGACATTTCAATAAAAAATAAATAAAAGTGACAGTTATTTTCAATTAAGTTCAATGAGACTTGAATATTGCAGTCACATTGCTAAAATAAGGAAACGTATTAATATCTTAAAGCTTTGTGAATCAACTCTAAATTGCCATATACCCAAAAGAAATATATAATATCTTTAACTGTAAGGCTGCAACAGCCGACTGGAAGAAAAAAGTCTGTCAACAGACTTTATATTATGTTTCAAAGCACGATTTACAGAAAGGAAAAAAGTCCCCTAAAAGCATTTCAGATAAACTGCTGAGGAAAAAGTGCAGATGTATGAGTGGTGAGATAAGATCGATTTAACATTTTATTTAAAAAAAGGTTTTCAGCACTAAGGGAAAAAAAAACAAAGAAGGTTATCAGGGAAACTACTGAAAACAGACAGCATTTTGCAGGCCCTCGTTTTTGTTTTTTTAAGGCAGTCATACTACAAAATTAAGTAAAAATAAGTAAAAAAAAAAAAAAAAAGTCAAAAAGCTAAAAGCAAGTAAAATGGTTTTATCTACATTTTTTACTAGAAGGTAAGCAGCTCCACTGAGTGCACCTAGTTAATCTTGAATACACACATTATGGGCCAAAACTATGTGCACCTCCCTCCAAATAATCAAGTTCAGGTGTTTCCATTGAAGGATCTCAGAAAAACGACATCATACAAAGACATCTGGTACAATAGTGTTCTTCCAACCTTGTGGAAACAGTTTGGTAGACCTTTTTTTGATCCAGCACCGCACCCCTGCGCAAAAAAACAGTTCAGTAAGGATTTGGTTTCACCAATATGGGGCAGAGGCACTCAAGTGGCCTTCACAAGCCCTGACCTCAACTCTACTGAACATCTTTGGGATCAGATCTTCTCATCCAAAATCAGTACCTGACCTGAACCCTACTGAACACCTTTGGGATCAGGCCTTCTCATCCAACATCAGTACATGACCTCGAACCTACTGAACACCTTTGGGATCAGGTCTCATCCAACACCTGTATCTGACCTCAAGCCTACTGAATACCCTAGAAACATAGAAAAAAAGAGTAGTCAGTCTGCTCATTTTTTTTTTCTTGTTAGGTTTTTTCTTTTTTTTTTTTGTTAACTTTGTTGACTGACTTTAGATCTATGTTTGTCCCAAGCATTTTTGAAACCTTTGGGATCAGGTCTTCTCACCAACACCAGTATCTTACCTCAACCCTAATGAACATCTCTGGGATCAGGTCTTCTCACCCAAAACCAGCATCTGACCTCAACCCTACTGAACACCTTTGGGATTAGGTCTTCTCACCCAACACCAGTATCTGGCCTCAACCCTACTGAGCACCTTTGGGATCAGGTCTTCTCATTCAACATCAGTACCTGACTTTGACCCTACTGAACACCATGAGGATCTGGTCTTCTCATCTGGCATCAATAGCTGACTTCAGCCCTATTGAGCACCGTTGGGATCAGGTTTTCTCATCCAATTTTAGTATCTGCCCTTAACCCTACTGTGACCACCTTTGGGGTAAATTGGAATGCCAATGGCGAGCCTGATTTAGTCATTCAACATCAGTATCTGACCTTGTAACTGCTCTTTTAGTTGAATTCCAACAAATTCAAAAATCCTCTGGAAAACCTACCCAGTAGAGTGGGCCAACTCCATATTAATGCCCAACAAAAACTCATATAGTTGGGGTGATCAGGTGTTAACAAGCTTTTGAGCATACGGTGTATGCTCTGTTGTATTGTGCATTCTCATCCTAGATCAAGTGGCAACCCTGCGAACAGATAAATATGACCAAAGCAGGATGCATCAGCCCCACCACTTTGGGGATATTCCTATGTTTGGCCAGCATCTTGGTGACAAGTTGGTAGCTTTGGAAGCAGACCATTTGACCATCTACTGGTAAGATAGGAAATTCACTCTTTCTAGCTGTCTGCTGGTAAATACTGAATTCATTCTTGTGTGGAACATGATACTGTCTGAGGCCTCTTTTTTAAAAATGATTTGTGTACTGAAAGTACTTAAACTATACAAACAAATAAAATGAGTATCCACATGCACGCGTGTGTGTGTGTATATATATATCTCACAAGAGTGAGTACACCCCTCACATTTTTGTAAATATTTTATCTTTTCATGTGACAACACTGGAGAAATGACACTTTGCTACAATGTAAAGTAGTGAGTGTACAGCTTGTATAACAGTGTACATTTGCTGTCCCCTCAAAATAACTCAACACACAGCCATTAATGTCTAAACCGCTGGCCACAAAAGTGAGTACACCCCTAAGTGAAAATGTCCAAATTGGGCCCAAAGTGTCTATTTTGTGTGGCCACCATTATTTTCCAGCACTGCCTTAACCCTCCAAGGCATGGAGTACCCCAGAGCTTCACAGGTTGCCACTGGAGACCTCTTCCACTCCTCCATGATGACTTCATGGAGCTGGTGGATGTTGGGGACCTTGCGTTCTTCTACCTTCCATTTGAGGATGCCCCACAGATGCTCAATAGGGTTTAGGTCTGGAGACATGCTTGGCCAATCCATCACCTTTATCCTCAGCTTCTTTAGCAAGGCAATGGTCGTCTTGGGGGTGTGTTTGGGGTCGTTATCATGTTAGAATACTGCCCTGCAGCCCAGTCTCCGAAAGGAGGGGATCATTCTTTGCTTCAGTATGTCACAGTACATGTTGGCATTCATGGCTCCCTCAATGAACTGTAGATCCCCAGTGCTGGCAGCACTCATGCAGCCCCAGACCATGACACTCCCACCACCATGCTTGACTGTAGGCAAGACACACTTGTCTTTATACTCCTCATCTGGTTGCTGTCACACACGCTTGACACCACCTGAACCAAATAAGTTTATCTTGGTCTCATCAGACTACAGGACATGGAAGAGGCTTCCTTCTGGAAAGACAGCAATGCCGACCAATTTGATGCAGTGTGCGTCGTATGGTCTGAGCACGGACAGGCTGGGGGGGGGGGGGGGGGGGGGGGGGGGGGGGGGGGGGGGGGGGGGGGGGGGGGGGGGGGGGGGGGGGGGGGGGGGGG
>BLSH010319555.1:15174-28437 GCA_018402905.1 Glandirana rugosa | reverse complement strand
CTTCTGGAAAGACAGCAATGCCGACCAATTTGATGCAGTGTGCGTCGTATGGTCTGAGCACGGACAGGCTGACCCCCCCCCCACCCCTTCAACCTCTACAGAAATGCTGGTAGCACTTATACGTCTGTTTCCCAAAGTTAACCTCTTGATATGACACTGAGCATGTGCACTCAACTTCTTTGGTCGACCATGGGGAGGCCTGTTCTGAGTGGAACCTGTCCTGTTAAACCGCTGTTTGGTCTTGGCAATCATCTTATAGCCTAGTCCATCTCTATGTAGAGCAACAATTTTGCTTTGCAGATCCTCAAACTGTTCTTTGCCATGAGGTGCAAATTTAATACACTTGTTCCCCATTCACACCTGAGACCTTGTAACACTAACGAGTCACATGACACCGGTGAGGGAAAATGGCTAATTGGGCCCAATTTGGACATTTTCACTTAGGGTTGTACACTCTTTTGTTGTCAGTGATTTAGACATTAATGGCTGTGTGCTGAGTTATTTTGAGGGGACAGCTAATTTACACTGTTATACAAGCTGTACACTCACTACTTTACATTGTAGCAAAGTGTCATTTCTTCAGTGTTGTCACATGAAAAGATATAATGAAATATTTACAAAAATGTGAGGGGTGTACTCTTGTGAGATACTGTGTGTATATGTATGTATATATATATGCATGTCTCAAAAAACTATGCAATGAATGAATGAGTAGATGACCTGATTTTCTATAGCACTTAGAAGTAGACGTAAACCCAAAATATATAACATTTGGTTTCCTCCATCCACTGTATATCCTTTTTTAAATTTCACCTCTGTAGCTTTTGTTGCACCTTGGTGCTGCTAATCTCCTGCAGACCCTTTGCAGCTGTTTTCCGCCTACATGCTCTCCAGCAATGGCTGCATGGCATTTCTCAGGGCAAGTTTAAAAGATAAGTATGGGGTGTGAGTCTTTTATTAGAATCATACTTACCTAGGTGGAGGCAGCATCGGCCTGATGCTGCATCTGTCCCCCCCCCAGGCTCTAAGGCTGAGAACCGAGCAATCAACCACCGCTGATCGCTCAGTTCTCAGAGCTCTCTGAGCAGAGAGCTGGTGACTGTTGGTCACAGCTCTCTGCTCTGCCCCCCTTCGCTCACTGGAGAGCTGAGCTGTGGAAGAGGCGGGAGCGGCCGGCTCAGGCTCTCAGTGACACGGTGAGAGGCTGCGTTGAGTGCCGGTCCAGGCATGTGGGCGGATCCCGTGAGCGAACTGCACTCCTGTGATCCACTTGGGAAGCCCATGACAACACAGAAGCACAACTGGCAAACGGGGACAGAGCGTTGTTACCTGAATTCAGAAAGTGCCAGAACAAGGACTGTCCACTGCAGGATCACTAGTGATTATTTTCTTAAAAGCTGCAGATTTATTATGACTGAAAATGCCTTTTAAAATGACATTAACACATCAAAGCATATATTTAGATTTCAGTGATTGATTTTACATCTGTTACTGTAATTATTTTAAGACCATCATATTGGGTTTTTTTTTTTTGGTTTTTTTTTTTTAGTATCAGAAAAATTAAAGCTGTTTCGTGTGATTGGTTTTACATTCAGTTTCAGTTTTTTACGATATATACACTGATTAACTTTTTTATCAGACAAATCATTTCTTACTTTGTCCTGCATGGGCAAAAATAACAGGTCGATGTAAAAAAGTGATAGTAATGGAAAAAAATGAGTAATTAATAGTTTGTTATAATATTGAGACTCATTAAATAATATCTGTGTGTGTATGTATATTTATTTATATATATATATATATTAGTAATAATAATTATATATATTTTTGTGATGTAATGTATGCAAATAATTGTTAGCCATAAAAAATTAACAGTTTTTTGTTCATTTGATGTCAACTTTTTTGCAAACATTTAGCACCCAAGGTGATGCACACATATGACTAGACCTTCCATAGCAATATTTGGGGTTGGTTCCCATCTGTCTAATGAAGTCCCAATGCAAAGATATGGCAAAAAAAAGCCTTGCTTTGTAGAAAAAGCGTTGGCGTGCATGTTGATAAAATAATGCAGGCCAGCAGAATTAACATATAGGTAACAAAAAAAATAATAATGATAATATATATATAATAAAACCTGAGCACTGCATTGCGCTATAACAATCCATTTCAGCGCACCATCACGGTTCACGGTAGCACACACGCCATGCGTTGGCGGCGACGCGAACCAACCCTCAGTCATAACATTTACTTTTCAGTATCTATTTTGTCATATTATATACCATGCATGCAATACAAAAATCTAAAAACCCCTAAAAAAACACTAAAGCGGCGAGTAAAACTGACCTGAAACCCCAGTTTCCTAAAGGGAATAAAATAAAATACAACAAAAAACGACGGTTTATCATTTCAGTTAATTAATTCCCCCCCATCGGCCTTTGAATGAAATCAATGTGTTTTTCTGTACAGCTCAGCAGACTGAAGTGGAGCAGCTGTAACAGGTGAAATGGCAGTTAAGGAAAAAAAAAAATCAGGAAAACGTTGAATATATTCTTTGCGTGTCAACTTGGGAATTACCCCATTGGGAACACCGCAAACAAATGTGGTGCTCGGCCATCTTAGATTTCATTCTCTACAAAATGTCGGCATTCAGCAACGCAGCTGTAAAAGCTTAAAGTAGAATTATGGGCAAAAAAAAAACTGAGCACGGCAGTTTGTTTTTGTGAGTTCCCCAAGTAATGTAAGGGTTGATTTACCAAAGGCACATAGGCTGTTTCTTTGCAAAGGATTTTTTCCTTAGCTTGGTGAATGTGGTAAAAAAAAAAAAAAATCATTATGCAAATATAACCAATCACGTGCAGGAAAATTAAAAAAAAAAAAAAAAAAATTGCTTTTCTTGCGCATGATAGTGTAATAGAAGTTGGCAGATTTTCCTCCCATTCCACAAGCCAAGGCAAAATCCTTTTTGAAAAGTGAACAGCCTACCTGACTTTAGTAAATAAACCCCAGACTTTCATTTCTTGTTGGTCTATCCCTGTGACTGTCATTTATTTGCCATGTGACTATTATTTTTTAAGCTGTGTGACTGTCATTTTTTTTAGTCCAGTGTCTCTTTTATACAGCCCCATGACTGTAATTTTTTGGAGTGCCTTGACTCTTTTTTTTCTTTTTGCAGCCCTGTGACTGTAAATTTTTTAGTCCTGTGACTGTAATTTTTTTTTAGTCCTGTGACTGTCATTTTTTTTTAGTCCCTGTGACTGTCTTTTTTTTTACTCCTGTGACTGTCATTTTTTTAGTCCTGTGACTTTTATACAGCCCCATGACTGTACTTTTTGTAAGTCCTTTGACTCTTTTTTTACAGCCCCGTGACTGTCATTTTTTTTTTTTTTTAGTCCTGTGACTGTCATTTTTTTTAGTCCTGTGACTTTTATACAGCCCCATGACTGTCATTTTATTAAGTCCTGTGATTCCTTTTTTGCCATCCTGTGACTGTCATTTTTTTTTTTTTCAGTCCTGTGGCTCATTTTTTTATAGTCCTGTGACTTTTTTTTGCAGCCCTATGACTGTCATTTTTTTCATTCCTATTACGGTCATTGTTTTAGTCCTACTTCTCTTTAGTGAATAAACCCCATTGTTTCATGACTTGTTGCTCCTGCCTCTCCATCCATTATTTCTGTATGTAATTTATAACATGACAACACTGCTTCTTCTGCAGTTAAGTCGCACTGCAGCATTGTCACCCTGTGGACAGGGTAGTCTTAAATGGACATGTAGCTTAAAAATGACATATTTACTGTTTCTGTTAAAAAAAAAAAAAAAAAAAAAGACCTATTTACATAGCAGTTAATTTGACATTCACCAAACATTCACTGTAGGCCAGTCTTCCGAGGCTATGTGTTTTTAACGACAGTGATTGAGTCACCAGCAGTGAATATTTTTTAATATGCCCCAAAGAGTAGATAAGTAAGCAGCAAGCAAAACTACAACCCAACTCATGTTTTAGCAGTTACAAAACTATTTTTTGAAATAAAGTTATAAACCATTTTTAAAAAGTTGATCATTGACCATAGTCTTTCACAACCTCTGTAAAGCTGGCCATACATTATACAATGTTCTTCTTCAATTTCCTATAGATTTACCTTCAACTATGTAGTACAAGGGCCTGCTTGATTGCATATAAAATAGAAGTGGTTTAGGTTTCGCCTCATATTATATGGTTTTGGTAAATCTAAAGGAAAGTTGTAGAAGAAAACTGTAAAATTGTATGGCCAGTCTAATTGTTACTTTCTCTGGACAGCTTGGCCTGCTGGTCCTAATGGAGTAGATATGCCCCTAAGTAAGCAACAAGCAAAGCAACAGCCCAACCCATGTTTCTAGGCAGTTACATAAATATATATTTTATTTGCTTTTTTAAATTAAAAAAAGTTCAGAAATATGAAAGTTGACCATAGTCTTTCACAACCTCTGTAACTCATTTTTTCTGGACAGCTTGGCCTGCAGGTACTTTAGACACTATAAATAAAGGCATGTGAAATTTAAATAAATAAATAACCAAAAAAAAAAAAATATATATATATATATATATATATATATGTATATATATATATATATATATATATATATATATATATATATATACACACTATATTACCAACAGGCACATGAATTTAACTGCATCACAGTCTTAGTCCGTAGGGTTCAATATTGAGTTGGCCCACCCTTTGCAGCTATAACAGCTTCAACTCTTCTGTGGAGGCTGTCCCCAAGGTTTAGGAGTGTCTGTGGGAATGTCAATTTCAATTCTTCCAGGTGCACATTTGTGAGGTCAGGCACTGATATTTGACGAGAAGGCCTGGCTCACAGTCTCCACTCTAATTCATCCCAAAGGTGTTCTATCGGGTTGAGGTCAGGACTATGTGCAGGCCAGTCAAGTTTCTCCACTCCAAACTTGCTCTTCCATGTCTTTATGGACCTTGCTTTGTGCACTGGTCCAAATCATTTGGTGGAGGGGAGATCATGGTGTGGGGTTGTTTTTCAGGGGTTGGGCTTGGCCCCTTCGTTCCAGTGAAGGGAACTTTTTGGGCATCAGCATACCAAGACATTTTGTACAATTCATGCTCCCAACTTTGTGGGAACAGTTTGGGGATGGCTCCTTCCAGTTCCAACATGACTGCGCACCAATGTACAAAGCAAGGTCCATAAAGACATGGAAGAGCGAGCTTGGGGTGGAGGAACTTGACCTGCACAGTCCTGACCTCAACCCCTTAGAACATTGTTGGGATAAATTCGAGCAGAGACTGCGAGCCAGGCCTTCTCATCCAACATTAGTGCCTGACCTCTCAAATGTGCTTCTGAAAGAATGGTGAAACATTCCCCTAGACACACTCCTAAACCTTGTGGACAGCCTTCCCAGAAGAGCTGAAGTTGTTATAGCTGCAAAGGGTGGGCCAACTCAATATTGAACCCTGCGGACTAAGACTGGGATACTATTAAATTTCATGTGCGTGTAAAGGCAGGCCTTTATACCCCCAATACGCCCCAATACTTTTGGTAATATAGTGTGTGTGTGTGAACATATGTGTGTATGTATGTATGTATGTATATATATATATATATATATATATATATATATATGTGTGTAGTGGTTAGCACTTCTGCCTGGCAGTACTAGGGTTGTCGGTTCAAATCGAACAACACTACCTGCTTGGAGTTTGTATGTTCTCCCTGTGCCCGAGTGGGTTTACTCCGGGTACTCCCGTTTTCTTCCACACTCTAAAGCAGCATTTTTCAACCAGGTTTTCAACCTTGAGGTTTCTCCAGTGGTGCCTTGGCAAAATGCCTAAAAATTGCCCAAAATTGTATACAAGCCAGCGTGCGGGTGCAGCCTGTCTGTTTGTTACACAAAGCCACGGGTTTTTATTGTGCATCATTACAAGCTTCTAGCTGCCAGAGCCCTAATGACCAATGGCATCCTTGTTTGACCCTCCCCTGCCCCTCTACATCAGCTTTGGGGTCACATTAGCTGAGTGAGAAAAACTGTGCTCACGCGCTGCCGGAGGCGTGCTCACTGTGTCCGGGGGGGGGGGGGGCAGGGAGCGGGTAGGGCGGACACGATCGCCGCCGGCTACCCGCGATGCCTCCCCCGCAGTGAGAGAACGAGGGTCCGTGTAAGTAAACACGGATCTCCGTTCTCATAGAGTGGGAAGGGTGGTGATCACAGGCTTCCTGTATATGAAGCCGTGATCACTCCCTTCCCCCAGCCAGCCCAGCCCACATACAGTTAGAACACACCCAGGGAACAGTTAACCCTTAGAGCGCCCCCTTCAGGTTAACCCTTCACTGCCAATGGCATTTACACAGTAATCCGTGCATTTTTATAGCACTGATCGCTGTATGAATGCCAATGGTCCCAAAAAAGTGTCAAAAATGTCTGACATGTCCGCTGCAATATCACAGTACCGCTAAAAATCGCAGATCACCGCCATTACTAGTAAAAAATAAAAAATAAATAACCCCAGAAATGAATTCTCATCATCCGTAAACACGGCAAGTTTTGTGCAAACCAATCAATAAAAGCTGATTGCGATCTTTTTTAACCAAAAATATGAGGAAGAGTATAAATCGGCCAAAACCGATGAAAAAAATATATATTTTTTTGGATTTGTATTTTAGCAAAAAGTAAGAAATATTGATTTTTTTGCAAAATTGTTGCTCTTTTTTTATTTATAGCGGCGATCAGAAATGACGCAGAATGGATCAAATACCACCAAAAGAAAGTTCTATTTGTGAAAAAAAGGGGACGCAAATTTTGTTCGGGTACATCGTCGCACGACCGCGCAATTGTCAGTTAAAGCGACGCAGTGCCGAATCGCAAAAAGTGCTCTGGTCCTAAAGGGGGAAATCCTTCCGGGGCTGAAGTGGTTAAAGGGAGCCTCAAGATTGTCGATAGTTTTTAAAGGGTGCCTGGACATTGTCCATAGTTTTTAAAGGGAGTCTCGAGATTGGATAATCTCGAGGCACCGTTTAAAAACTATGGACGATCTCGAGACTCCCTTTAAAAACTATGGACAATCTCCAGGCACCCTTTAAAAATGATGCACAATTTGGAGGCAGCCTTTAAAAACTATTGACAACCTTGAGGCTCCCTTTAAAAACTGTGGACAATCTCAAGGCACCCTTTAAAAACTGTGGACAATCTCGAGGCACCCTTTAAAAACTGTGGACAATCTCGAGGCACCCTTTAAAAACTGTGGACAATCTCGAGGCACCCTTTAAAAACTGTGGACAATCTCGAGGCACCCTTTAAAAACACTGGATAATCTCGAGGCACCCTTCAAAAACTATGGACAGAGTTTTTAAAGGGTGCCTCGAGATTGTCCATAGTTTTTAAAGGGTGCCTCGAGATTGACCATAGTTTTTAAAGGGTGCCTCGAGATTGTCCATAGTTTTTAAAGGGTGCCTCGAGATTGTCCATAGTTTTTAAAGGGTGCCTCGAGATTATCCAGAGTTTTTAAAGGGTGCCTTGAGATTTCCATAGTTTTTAAGGGTGCCTTGACTGAAAAAAGGCTGAGAAACACTGCTCCAAAGACATGCTGGTAGGTTAATTGGCTCTGGTCTAAATTGGCCCTAGTATGAGTATGCATGAATGTGAGGGACCTTAGATTGTTAGCTCCTTGCGGGCAGGGACTCATATCAACGTACAAAATATTTGTAAAGCGCCACGTTATTGGATGGCTCTATATAAGTACCTGCAATTTAAAAAAAATAAAAAAAATAAATATTCATTACAGGTATTAATCCCATAGTTGACAATATACTTACTGATTAGATTGTTTTTAAGTTTTTTTATTTATTTACTTACTGATTTGATTTTTTTCCCCACTTTAGTCTGGTCCAATCTGACCAAATAGATCCAAAAGCCATGCCATTCATAAGGAAGCCACATAGCACAGCTATAATTTTTTTTTTTTAGGTGTTTATCTTAATTTTCTTGAGAAGAAAATGAGGTTGCTAAGCTTACCCATCACTCCCACATTGGTCCAAAAAAAAATAAAACACGTGCAAGAGCTTTATTTACTTTCTCAAAAATTCTGCTAGACCAGTCAACAGCGAATAAATCTAATTTGGCCAACGTTCTGCTAAGCCAATGGGCGCCTAAGGCTCAATTCACAAAGGTTCAAGAGAGGAATAAGGTTATTTATTTTAGTTGCTGAAAATATCTGCCACGTTTGTTTGTTTTTTTTGAAAATCCTTATCCTGGCAAGTTAGCTTTATAAACCTTTAAAAAAAAATCATATGTATATGTGATTATGCAGGGCAATGTAACTTCAGTGCCCTCGAATTCTACAGTACAACTGACAAAAGGAAGAGCAATATCTAGCAAAATTTAAGGAAGAATTTCCAGGTCATATTTTTTCTGCTGGATCATGCTAGCGTACATGAACAAAATAAAAATACCAAAAAAAAAAAAAAAAATCGAATACAACATAAAAAATAACAAGCTAATACAATATGAAAAATAACAAACTAATGACACAACATTAAGAAAAATAAACTAATACTACAATATAAATCGTTTTTTACTTCAGCGCCCTAGAATTCTACTGTATAACTGACAAAAGGAAGAGCAATATCTACTAAGGAGCAAAATTTAAGGAACAGTTTCCAGGTCATATTTTTTTCTGCTGGATCATGCTAGCGTATATGAACAAATAAAAAAAAAAAAAAAAAAAAACACAACATAAAAATAACAAGCTAATACAACATGAAAAAATAAACTAAAATTACAGCATAAAAAAATGAAAAACTACAAAATAAAAAATGTAACTTCAGCACCCAAGAATTCTATTGTACAACTGACAAAAGGAAAAGCAATATCTAGTAAGGAGCAAAATTTTAAGAAGAATTTCCAGGTCCTATTTTTTTCTGCTGGATCATGCTAGCATACACAAACAAATAGTACATAAAAAAATACAACCCCCCCTAAAATACAACATAAAAAACAAGCTAATACATCATGAAAAAATAACAAACTAATAATACAACATAAAAAAATTAAAAACGACAGCAAAAAAAAAAATGTAACTTCAGCACCCAAGAATTCTAGTGTACAACTGACAAAAGGAAGAGCAATATCTAGTAAGGAGCAAAATTAAAAGAAGTTGTATTTTTTCTGCTGGATCATGCTAGCATACACAAACAAACTAATAATACATAAAAAAAATACAAAAAAGAAAACCTAAAATACAACATGAAAAGTACCAAACTAATAATACAGCATTACAGTAAAAAAAATACAATAAAAAAAAAACGAATACAAGATAAAAAAAATTAAATTCAGCACCCTAGAAGTCTACTGTATCATGCTGGTGTGCATGAACAGAGTACTAATACATAAAAAAAATACAAAAAAGCTAAAATGCAACATAAAAAAATAAGCTAATACAACATGAAAAATAACAAACTAATAATACAACATAAAAAAATTGAACTTGAGCACCCTATAATTCCACTGTACAACTGACAAAAGGAAGAGCAATATCTAGTAGGGAACAAAATTTAAAGCTGAATTTCCAGGTTATATTTTTTCTGCTGGATCATAATAGAGCACACTGCTTGATCTCCTGTGTCTTAAAAAAATTGTATAAAACCAGATCATTTTTTGTTTTTGCTGTTGTACGTGAACAAACTAATATTACATTAAAAAAAAATACAAAAAAATAAACTGAAATATAACAAAAGATAACAATCTGATACAACATAAAAAACAAACTAATAATGCAATATAAAAAATAAAAAAAATGCAATATTAATAAAAAAAAATAGCCAACTAATAATACAACATTAACAAAAAAAAAAAAAAAGAAAAGTGGATCCACACATAGTAAAATGTAACCTTCAGTAGCTTGCTTTGCTTGTGTTAATTAATGCTGATGCGGTTTGAAATGTCAAGGTCTCTACTTTTAGTACACAACTCTGCAGAAACTTCTTAATGGTTCTGAGAAAGTCCTGTGCCAGTAAAGAGAGGGGGATCATTCTTCTGCTAGCCCACTGAACTCCTGTTGGCCTGGGACAGCCAGCCGGACTTCTGCTTAACGTTGGTCAACCAGGAAAAAAAAGTCTTTCGATAAATCAGACGCAGATTAAGATAATCCATTTTTTCCAAAATAAAAAAAAAAAAAAAACAGGTGTAGAAACTTTACCCCAAACCATTCCCTGCACCTGCTCATCATTAATATTCGGAGAACCCTCCTTGGTTCATGGACAATATCGCATTATTTCCCGCACGCACATAAATATTACACACTGGAAGATTACCGCCGCTTATACGTTTAATGCGTTAGAGTTCATGCCTGCTACATAGGGAACTTGTATCACGTCAGTGCCTATCAATCACTGACACCACTGAAATCACCATTATTTATTTTCCTAAAACAAAGTGAGATAAGAAAACATCTGCTTCTAATTGTAGTGAGCAAACCTGGCAATAAAAATACAAAGAAAAATCCAGGTTTTCACGATTTTAGCCGTTTATTTTACAACGTTGTTGTCAATAACAGACATGTATAAATGCATGAGGCTTAATTCACCAAGCTTTTCACAAGGATAGGGATCTTTATTCAGTCCTGTGACTGTCATTTTTTAAATCCTGTCATCACTGTCATTTATTCAGCCCTGTGACTGTCATTTATGTAATCCTGTGACTGTCATTTTATCAGCCCTGTGACTGTCATTTATTTAATCCTGTGACTGTCATTTTATCAACCCTGTGACTGTCATTTATGTAATCCTGTGACTGTCATTTTATCAGCCCTGTGACTGTCATTTATGTAATCCTGTGACTGTCATTTTATCAACCCTGTGACTACCATTTTATCAGCCCTGTGACTGTCATTTTATCAGCCCTGTGACTGTCATTTTATCAGTCCTGTGACTGTCATTTTATCAGTCCTGTGACTGTCATTTTATCAGTCCTGTGACTGTCATTTTATCAGTCCTGTGACTGTCATTTTATCAGCCCTGTGACTATCATTTTATCAGTCCTGTGACTGTCATTTTATCAGTCCTGTGACTGTCATTTTAGCAGTCCTGTGCCTGTCATTTATTCAGCCCTGTGACTGTCATTTTATCAGTCCTGTGACTGTCATTTTATCAGTCCTGTGACTGTCATTTTTTCAGCCCAGTGACTGTCATTTAATCATGTGACTGTCATTTGTTCAGAACTGCCACTGTCATTTTATCAGTCCTGTGACTGTCATGTTTTAGTCCTGTGCCTGTCATTTATTTAACCCTGTGACTTTCATTTTCCCAACCCTATGACTGTCATTTTTCAGTCCTGTGTATGTCATTTTATTAGCCCTGTCATTGTAATTTTTTAGTCCTGTCACTGTCATTTTTTTAAGTTTAATTAAAGTTACCCAGCTCAATGAGATGTAAATGACAGTCACAGGACTAACAAAAAAAAATGACAAACGCCGCTGAAAAAATGACAGTCACAGGACTGAAAAATGACAGTTAAGGGTGCTGAAAAAATGACAGTAACAGGGCTGAAAAAATGACAGTAACGGGGCTGAAAAAATGACAGTCACGGGGCTGAAAAAAATGACAGTCACGGGGCTGAAAAAAATGACAGTAACGGGGCTGAAAAAATGACAGTCGCGGGGCTGAAAAAAATGACAGTCACGGGGCTGAAAAAAATGACAGTCACGGGGCTAAAAAAAATGACAGTCACAGGGCTTAAAAAAATGACAGTCACGGGGCTGAAAAAAATGACAGTCACGGGGCTGAAAAAAATGACAGTCACGGGGCTGAAAAAAATGACAGTCACGGGGCTGAAAAAAATGACAGCCACAGGACTAAAAAAAAATAACAATCACAGTTGAAAAAATGGCAGTCACAGGACTAAAATATTAAACCCTAGGGCTGAATTTTTTTTTGCCCTGGTCTTTTATTTTTGAAAATTGAGCCCATTGAGTGCAATTTGCAAACTAAAGAGGACTACAAAGTTAACACTCCAATCACACTATGAGTAAGCGTCTATTGTGAGGTGTGAAACGCGTCAGTCTTCTGTATCGTATGGACTTTTAATGGCTTTATAATAAAGTTTTGATCGGAGTGCGGCTGTCCGGAGCTTTGCTTTACACCTGTATACCTCACATTGAGCCTTGCACCTGAGCGCTATGGAGGGAAAGTGGGACGCACCTTTTGAAACTGACGCATCCATCTTACTCCAAAATCACAGCAAACGTCACCACATTGGCACCCTTAGTCTCCATTCATATGAACAAGGGTTATTTCTTGACCCCACAAGCTGCTGTCCTTGATTATATTGGGTATTCTCTGTTTAACAGAATGCATGTGAATATATTGTTATGCTATACAGATCTATATGTAGTATATGATACCAACTAAGATGCCAAACGTTCCTTCAGTGAGAATCCACCCAATGCCACCAATAAATGTGACTTTTTTTTCAAACACGTTCAGATAACTAAAACAGAAGAAGGCTTTCCGCATAGAAGAAAAAAGTGGCCTAAAAAGGCCGGGGCATGTTAGTGGTTCAAACCCCTGGTACTTTCTTTCTGGCAAATGTATATATACAATACGTCACAAAAGTGAGTACACCCCTCACATTTTTGTAAATATTTTATTCTATCTTTTCATGTGACAACACTGAAGAAATGACACTTTGCTACAATGTAAAGTAGTGAATGTAAAGCTTGTATAACAGTGTAAATTTGCTGTCCCCTCAAAATAACTCAACACACAGCCATTAATGTCTAAACCACTGGCAACAAAAGTGAGTACACCCCTAAGTGAAAATGTCCATATTGGGCCCAATTAGCCATTTTCCCTCCCCCAGTGTCATGTGACTCATTAGTGTTACAAGGTCTCAGGTGTGAATGGGGAGCAGGTGTGTTAAATTTGGTGTTATCGCTCTCACTCTCTCATACTGGTCACTGGAAGTACCCGGGTTATACCTGTAAAAGTGAATCCCCACATGAGTGAAAACAACGGTCACCAAATCTGTAATTACCGACACACAACTCAATAAAACTCCCCTGTCGTTTAAATGTGACAATATGTTCGAAATGTAAGTGATGAAATGTAACATCGTTTCACAGTAAAGAAGTCACAACAGTGTACTTTTCTATCTTATTTTATAAATGTTTTTACACTCCCCACATGAGTGAAAACACTGCATAACATATATATGTAAACGGTCTTTCTTTCATGGTCCCCAAACTTGGTGATTGTACGGGGCCG
>BLSH010319474.1:56936-67701 GCA_018402905.1 Glandirana rugosa | reverse complement strand
TTAGAAAGCACTCCCCAGGAGCACACTTAACTGTTTGATCGCCCCTGATGTTAACCCCTTCCCTGCCCGTGTCATTTATACAGTGACAGGTTTTTCTTTCTTTTTTTAGCACTGATCCCGATATTGGTATCACTGGTCCCTAAAAAGTGTCACGTAGGGTCAGGTTTGTCTGCCGCAGTCCCGCTAAAAATCACAGATCACCACCATTACCAGTAAAAACAAAGAAAATGAAAAATTAAATGTCCCTAAATCTATCCCATAGGTTGTAGACGGTAGAACTTTTGCTCAAACCAATCAATATACGCTGGGATTTTTTTTTACCAAAAACATGTAGCAGAATATATATCCGGCCTAAACTGAAGAAATGTTTTTTACTTTTTTTTTGGATATTTATTATAACAGAAAGTAAAAAATATTGTTTCTTTTTCAAAATTGTCGCTCTTTTTTTGTTTATAGCGCAAAACATAAAAACCGGAGAGGGGACCAAATACCCCCAAAAGAAAGCTCTATTTGTGTGAACAAAGTGATAAGAATTTTATTTGGGTACAGTGTAGCATGACTGCGCAATTCTCATTGAAAGGGCGAGAGCACAGAAAGCTGAAAATTGGTCTGGGAAGGAAGGGGGTGAAAGTACCCAGTATTGAAGTGGTTAAAATATTTTTCAATATTTATTTTTCAGTATATATGGTTTTCAGTAACTAAACTAATCTTAGAAAGTATTATTTTACTGAAAGGGTGGTGATTGGAATAAACTACCAACAGAGGTAGTGAGACAGTCAACAGTAAATGGCTTCAAACATGCTTGGGATAAACATAGATCTATAGTCAGACAATGAGGTTAACGTCCCTGGCGGGATGATTATGTCAGATTTTTGCGTCTAAAGCGGTACATTGTTTCGCATAGAAATTTGGCGTTTTATATTGTAGGCCTGTAATTCTTAGGAAGAACTCACTTAAATCTGTCCAAACAAGAGTCTAGAAGACATCCCGGGTATGATAAAGTTTGAAACAACGAAATCCTAAATTATAATATAATAAATAACAATAAATAAATATCAATAATAATAATAAAATGTATTCAATAATGTAATCAAATCAATAACACTGAAATTTGCTGAGTTGCAGAATTGTCCCTGTCGTCACTTTCAGTGTCTGATGACGAATCCCCACCAATCAGGATCACTCAATTCTGCGAATGATTCTATCGCTGTTTTCTAGCTGATAAAAAAAGGGATTTTATTAAAACTTACCGTAAAATCCTTTTCTCTGAGTTCACTGACAGACGCAGCTCTCCATTACGTGTGGGGTTTATGCTGGTCTCACTAGGAGTTAACTAGGCAGTGAAAAGAAACAGCTGGCCCCTCCCATGGGGCCATCCTCTCTTCCCACATAAACCCCCTCCATAGCATAGCTCAGCAGTTCGTAGACAAGCCGTACAAGAACAGAGCACAGAGGGGTGGGTGCTGCGTCTGTCAGTGAACTCGGAGAAAAGGATTTTACGGTAAGTTTTAATAAAACCCCTTTTTCTCCTATCGTTCACTGACAGACGCAGCTCTCCATTACGTGTGGGGATGTCCCCAAGCTGTGTCAAAAAGAGGGGTGGGTAAACGCTAACAACAGTACCCAACTGAACCTCTAAGGAGGCGCCAGATGCGCCTACACTGCCGCCTGCAAAACTTTGCGGCCAAAAGCAGCATCCGAAGATGCAAACACATGAACTTTATAAAACTTAGTGAAAGTGTGAACCGAGGCCCAAGTGGCCGCCTTGCACACCTGTGACACCGAGGCCTGGTGCCTGAAAGCCCAGGAAGTGCTAACAGCCCGGGTAGAATGAGCCGTGACCGGAAAAGGGGGAACCTTGCCCCGAACAGAATACGCACGGGTCATGGTCTGTCTGATCCAATGAGAAATCGTAGCCAACGAGGCCGCCAACCCTTTGCGCGGACCCTCTGACAGCACAAACAAGGCATCAGCTTTTTGAAAAGAAGCTGTAGTAGCCAAGTACCCTCGTAAGGCCCTCACTACGTCCAAAGCATGCAACTCAATCTCTTTTGGGTGCGATGGACGAGGGCACAATGAAGTTAGAACAATATCTTCATTAATGTGAAAGGAAGAAAACCACCTTCGGAAGGAAGGAAGGAGAGGGTTGCAAGACCGCCTTGTCCCTATGTAGGACCAGGTAGGGAGACTTGCACGAGAGTGCTGCTAATTCCGACACCCGTCTGGCAGAAGTGATGGCAACTAAAAAGGCCACCTTCTGCGACAGCAGTTGTAAGGAAATCTCCCTGATATTCTCATATGGCGGTTTCTGAAGTACAGAAAGCACCAAATTCAGATCCCACGGAGCCATCAGAGCCTTCACCCGAGGCGCCACATGTCGCACACGTTGTACAAAGGTACGAATCAACGAGTGTGAAGCCAAAGGTCTCTGAAAATGAATCGCCAGAGCCGATATATGGCCCTTGAGTGTGCTCAAAGCCAGTTTTTTGTTCAGGCCTTGCTGCAAAAAAGTCAGGACCCTGGACACGACATAAGAGCGAGGGTTATGGCCCTCCGCCTCGCACCAAGCTATGTAAGCCTTCCAGGTGCGGTGGTAAATCTTGCGGGAAGTACACTTGCGAGCCTTCAACGTAGGGATCACTGAGTCAGCGACTCCCCTGTCTCTTAGCACCTGGGACTCAATAGCCAAGCCATCAAAGCCAGCGAGGGTAAAGCAGGGTGCAAGATGGGCCCCTGAGACAGAAGGTCGCCTCACAGCAGGAGCCGCCAAGGGGCGTCTGCCACCATGTGCACCACGTCGGCGTACCAAGTGCGCCGAGGCCAATCTGGAGCCACCAGGATTATTGGTATCCCCTCCGCCACTATGCTGCGTATCAATCGCGGAAGTAGTTTTATCGGAGGGAAAGCGCACAGAAGGCGGTAATGGCCCCAGGGGGCCACCAGAGCGTCCGTGGCCACTGCCAACGGATCCTTCGTTCTGGACACAAAGGTCTTCACTTTGTGATTGAATCGAGACGCCATGAGATCCACGTCTGGCGTCCCCCATCTGCAGAAAATCTGATTGAACACCTCCGGGTGGAGAGACCACTCTCCCTGGTCCAGCGTCTGGCGACTGAGAAAATCCGCCTGCCAGTTCTCCACACCTGGAATGTAAATGGCAGAGATTGCCGGAACGTGACGTTCCGCCCAACGTAGTATCAGAGCTGCCTCCGCTGCAGCTGCTGGACTCCTTGTGCCACCCTGATGGTTCACCTACGCCACTGCTGTGGCGTTGTCCGATTGAATTTGAATCGGACGACCCTGCAATCTCACTGTCCAGTGAAAAAGGCACAATCTGATTGCTCTCAGCTCCAGTACATTGATGGGGAGGCGAGCCTCCTGTGCCGACCAACGGCCCTGGACAGACAGCTGCCCCAGGATCCCTCCCCAGCCTGAAAGACTGGCATCCGTGGTGATGATCACCCACTGCAGGGGCAGGAACGACTTCCCCTCAGTCAGGGTCGAGTCTCGAAGCCACCAAGCCAGAGACGTCCTGGTCTGGGAGCTCAGACAGATAGGAAGGTCCAAGGACCGAGGGGAACCGTCCCACCGAGCCAGAATTGCTCGCTGAAGGAGACGAGTGTGACTCTGGGCGAATGGGATTGCCTCGGACGACGAGACCATGAACCCCAGCATCCGCATACAGAATCGTAATGATGACCGATGGTGCGACAGGAGAGTTCGCACTGCCGACTGCAGAGACAGCAACTTGGCTGGAGGGAGGAACACCTTTGCCTGTTCTGTGTCCAGAATTAGACCCAGATACTCCAGGCAATGGGATGGAGAGACCGACGACTTCTGCAGGTTGAGTAACCAACCGAAGTCCTGCAGCGATGTCATTGTGATTCTCACATTCTCCTCCAGAGCCGATACGGACTCCGCTCGCAGGAGCAGGTCGTCTAGGTAGGCTACCACCGCAATGCCTCTCTGTCAGAGCAACGCCAACACCGGGGCTAGCAGTTTTGTGAAAACTCGAGGTGCTGAGGCCAGGCCGAAGGGGAGTGCCACAAATTGAAAGTGGAGGTCTCCCACTGCAAAGCGGAGGAAGTGCTGATGCCGTGGACGAATGGGTACATGGAGGTACGCATCCCTGATGTCCAGGGACGCCAGAAACTCCCCCTGATGGAGGGCTGCCACGACCGAGCGGATAGATTCCATCCGGAATTTCCGCGCCCTGACATACCGGTTCAGGGCCTTCAGGTCCAGTACTGGTCGAACCCCCCACCCCCCCTTTTTTGGGAATCACGAATAGATTTGAGTAGAAACCTCGAAACCTCCCTTCTGGAGGCACTGGCATGATCACCCCCTGGTCCGAAAGTGCTTGGACAGCCCCACAAAGATCCTCCCGGCGGTCCTGCGGGAGCCCTAAGTTTGATGGGAAGAACCTGTCTGGGGGTAGAGGGTTGAACTCTATCCTGTACCCGGTGGACACCACTTCCCGGACCCACGATCGGGAATGTGGGCCAGCCACCGGCCTGCGAACCCCAGAAGACGTCCCCCCACCCGAATCCCGGGTGGGGGCAACCCATCAGGCTAAGGAGAACTTGTCCTCCGCCTTTTCGGTTTTGCGCTGCCACTGCCATCTTCCGGCCCCTGCAGCGACCTTACCGGGGCGGGTCCCTCTACCTGCTGCGCCCGGGGCGCGAAAAAACCTCTTCTGACCCGAGGGAGGGGGCCCCTCTCTACGGCGAAACTCACGCCTGCGGGGCTCTGGAAGGAAGGTACTCTTACCTCCCGTGAAGTCCTTAATAATCTCATCCAAACGTGGACCAAATAGTCGTCCACCCTGAAAAGGGAGGTCAGCAAGCCCCTTTTTGGAAGCATGGTCACCGGACCAAGAACGCAACCAAAGTATCCGTCTGAGTATGACGGCAAAAATCGTTAATCTGGATAACATCGGCAGTAAATAAACGGTCGCATCACAAAGGTATTGAACCCTTGGAGCAAAAACTCAGCCCTCTGCGGCACATCCATGAGGCGACCATTTTCCAGATCCTTCTGGAGCTCTTCCATACGCTCAGACAGATGTTGTGCCGCCATGGCGGACGACAGGGCTGGCCGCACGGCAGAACCTGCCACCAGGAACAGCGACTTTAAAAGCGCTTCTGTTTTTCTATCAGCGGGATCCTTAAAGGAAGGGGTCCCTTCCAGAGGAATGGTCGTCGCCTTATTAAGGCGGGCTATCGGTGGGTCCACCACAGGCGATTCCCATTTTTTCAAAAAGCTTTCCTCAAAGGGATAGCGAGCAGAGAACCGATTTGACAGCGAAGAGTGCTGCGGACGCTGCAATTCACGATAAAGAAAATAATCAAAAAAGTAATTGTAGGGGTAAGCCTTGGGGACCCTAGGGGGTCTAGAGGACCCACACACATACGCAGCAGACTGCGATTTGCCATCCTGACCCAGTCGCAGCTTAGTGCGAATGCCAGTGATAATGGCGGCGACCAACACTTTTTCGCACGCAGCTACCGCCCCCTGATCCTCTTCACCGTCCGATGGGCCCAGTTCCCCATCAGACAGGTCCACTGGGGTCCCTGAGACCCCTGAGACCATTTCCAGATCACAATCCTCCCCTGATGAATAAAGAGGAGGAGGGGGATGCTTCTTGGGGGCCTGTCGGGCGACATCCTCCCGGGGGAGAAATTCACTAAAGACCGCCCGCAGCTGCCCAAAAATGCCCCTTGCGCAGATTGCGCCTCCTCAGCAGGCTCAGCAGTGTAATCTGCCATCTCCCCTCAGTGACACTAAAAAGATGATGAGGCACCCCCACCGCCCCACAGTGCACCAGGGAACCCAGGAGGACTGCACCCACCGCCACCAGCACCCACAGGGGAGCACAGCTATACTTGCTGTTCCGCTGCCTGCAACCCTGGAAGATCGTCAAAAGAGCCGCGCCGCCAGTTCTCCACCGTTCCACAGAGAAGGAAAAAACACTGCACACATGTGTATTGCAGAGGCATGCAGTTAAAATGGCCGCCGTTAAACACTAGAGGCCGAAAAACACCTTCAGGGAATGTGCAGTACCACAAACGGCCGCTCTGAGCGCTAGAGGGAAAGCCCCATAGGCCCAATATGTCTGCAGCTACGGCAGAATGGCGGCGGTCCGCCGCAAAATGGCGGCCGATCGCTGCATGGCGGCGAAAAACGGTACGAACGGCGCTAGACGATCGGTGCGGTGCGGGGAGGAAGGGGGGTGAACAGGAGCTCCACGCGCCCCACCAGCGGCTACCCAGCAAGAAATGTTTTTTTTTTTTTGTGGTGGTCAGACCTCCTTTCCGCCCCTAAAAAAGGGGGGGGGGAGGCAGGAACTCTCACTCACCACTCCGACGAGCACCGTGGGTAGCCACCCAGTCGCAGACATTCTGCCCCTTCTTGGGTGGTATGCTGCAAGCCAGAGAAATTGCCCTTCCCAAATCGCATCCGGGGTTGGGCGCAAGGTTGGATCACCCCAGGCCGCCCGCACGGAATGGGCACGATGCGGCGGGTCCCCATACAGCGGGACTGGCTCGCATCGGTCGGCCAGGTCTGGGAAAGTACAGAGCCCATGGACTCTCTATGCCCCGACCAGCTTCTTGATAGCTGATCGATCTTGATAGAAGACAAAAAATTAAAATAACAGAATGGTCACAAACAGGACCACAATTCCCCTACAGGGAAGCCAGGTCAACTCCTTGCAAACTAGGCATTTAGACTGATGAGCTATTCTATGGAGGGGGTTTATGTGGGAAAAGAGGATGGCCCCATGGGAGGGGCCAGCTGTTTCTTTTCCCTGCCTAGTTAACTCCTAGTGAGACCAGCATAAACCCCACATTAATGGAGAGCTGCGTCTGTCAGTGAACGATATGAGAAACCGCTTTTGACATAAAGGGATGGTTTTTGGATGCCATGGACATTCTCAAGTTTCCAGGCAGAAAGAATGGCACATATAATACAAAAGTGCATGCAGGACACTGGGCAAACCACTAGGGACAAAGGGGATGTGAAATGATTTCATACAGTGATGTAATCTTACAGATCACAGTGTACTGTATGTGTGTTTCACTTTTTGAAGTTGTCGCCAGGCTCTGCCCCCATGCGACGCAAAGTTCGCAGGGAACACAGCCTGGAACCCAGAGGCATCGGAGTGACAGATTCCGCCAGAGGGCACAGCGGGGGGGCATTGAAGGATCCTGGTGACAAAGTACATAATTTTGCCTGGATCCTACAATGTGATCCCCAGTGTGGCTCGGGGTTACCACTTTTGGTAATGAAAATTTACCCCCGAGCCACACTCTGGATAACCGCTAAGGAGGTTACCCCCGATGGATTACTCAGTCTTTTTCTGCCGTCACTTTTCAATGTTTAGTATTTTCAACAGTTTGCACAGCGCTTTACACTACATAAAGAGACAATACAGCAGCCAGTGTTCATTTCGTCGACTAAAACATTTTAGTTGACTAACTTAATACCATTTTAGTCGACTAAAATACGGCTAAAACTAAAACAATTGAGATGACTGAAATATTAGTACTACAACTAAAATGGCATTTTAGTCAAAAACTGAGACTAAAACTAAACTTAAATTTGACGTCAAAATTAACAATGGTCTGTAGTGCATGTCCATACCTCAATACCATAATAATAATAACAATAATAATAACATATTCGATTTTTGAATCCAGCAGTATATAATGAGTTTGGAAATTGTAGAGAAATGCTTAACCACTTGCCGACCGCCAACTGCAGGTTGACGGCAACAAAGTGGTGCGATACCGCAAATCGCCGTCATCTGACGGCGGCTGCGAGAGCCGGAGGCGCGCCCGCGCACTCACTGTGTTCGGGGAGGGCCAGGGAGCGGGTGCGGCGGCCTCGATCGCCCCCGGCTACCCGCGATGCCCCCCCCGGAGTGAAAGAATGGAGGTCCGTGTAAGTAAACACGGACCTCCGTTCTGTGAGAGGGGGAAGGGCTGTGATCACAGCCTTCCTCTACACGGAAGCTGTGATCACTTCCCTTCCCATTAGGGCAGTCCCCATACAGTTAGAACACGCCCAGGGAACACAGTTAACCCTTAGAGCGCCCCCTGCAGGTTAACCCCTTCACTGCCAATGGCATTTACACAGTAATCAGTGCATTTTTATAGCCCTGATCGCTGTATAAATGCCAATGGTCCCAAAAAAAGTGTCAAAATGGTCCGACATGTCCGCCCCAATATCGCAGTACCGCTAAAAATCTCAGATCGCCGCCATTACTAATAAAAAAAAAAAAAAAACAAACCCCAAAAATGAATTCTCATCATCCGTAAACGCGGCCACTTTTGCGCAAACCAATCAATAAACGCTGATTGCATTTTTTTTATCGCAAATATGAGGAAGAATATAAATCGGCCAAAAACGGTGAAAAAAAATGTTTTTTTATATTTTTTTTTTTGGATTTGTATTTTAGCAAAAAGTAAGAAATTTTGTTTTTTTTTGCAAAATTGTCGCTCTTCTTTTGTTTATAGCGGCGATCAGAAATGACGCAGAGATGATCAAATACCACCAAAAGAAAGCTCTATTTGTGGAGAAAAAAAGGACGCATATTTCGTTTGGGTACAACGTTGTATGACCGTGCAATTGTCAGTTAAAGCGACGCATCACCGAATCGCAAAAAGGGCTCTGGTCCTAAAGTGGGAAATCCTTCCGGGCTGAAGTGGTTAAACAATGCATTACAATTTAACTCCACCCATTTGATTTTAGATGATTAAAATGATTTTAGTCGACTAAAATGTCCTGGAGAGTTGACTAAATACGACTAAAACAATTGCAGATGACTAAAATGGAACTAAAACTGAAATGCCGTTTTAATCCTAAGACTAAAGCCTCGTACACACGGTGCGACGGTCATACGACCGAACGTTCCAAATCGTATTTTGGCTGTTGTGTCTCGCATACTGACATGCACTAAGCGATCGTGCGACCAAGCCGAACGTAGTGACGGGTTACGAGCGTATAAAGAGGAAGTTCAGGTGAATGTGATTTGTGAATTAGGAACGTAGGTCTCCCAGAATGGACGCTTCCAGGCGTTCCTGACTTCTGAGCATGCGTGTTTTGCACAGTATAGCTTGTTGGCCCGACTTCTCTGTACACACGGTACAACGGTCGTACGACCAAAGTTACCAAATCGTATGTTGGCTGTTGTAACTCGCGTACTGCAATGCACTAAGCGATCGTGCGACCAAGCCGAACGTAGTGACGGGTTACGAGCGTATAACGAGGAAGTTCAGGTGAATGTGATTTGTGAATTAGGAACGTAGGTTTCCCAGAATGGACGCTTCCAGGCGTTCCTGACTTCTGAGCATGCGTGTTTTGCACAGTATAGCTTGTTGGCCCGACTTCTCTGTACACACGGTACAACGGTCGTACGACCGCTTGTTGTACAACCAAAGTTTTCTAGTCTGCTCATCCGTCGGCTGTTCTAATCGCGCGTACTAACGGTCGGATGATCGTACAACAAGCTGTCCTACGACTGTTCTCATACGACCGTCGCACCGTGTGTACGAGCCTTAAGACGAAATCGAAATTTGCTGCCAAAATTAACACTGACAGCAACAATACAATTCAAAGCAAGAGGGTTAGGAAAGCCCTGCTCCTGGGAGCTTACAATCTAATAGATGACGCTGTACTGCTCTGGTGACAGCATGTAAAAAAAAATGTGTGAAAAAAATGCATTTATTTGCAAAATTTTATCACAGAAATGAAGAAAAACTTGTTTTTTTTTCTAAACTTTTGGTCTTTTTTTTGTTTATTTGGCAAACAATAAAAAAAAAAACTGGTGATTAAATACCAACAAAAGGAAGCTCTATTTATGTGACACTAAGAAAATTGTGTTTTTAAAAACATGTTTCAGTGTTTTGTTCTCTTTATATAGCAAAAAAATAAAAAATAAAACAGTGGTGATTAAATTCCACCAAAATAAGGCGTTGACTGCCTCAAATAAATGATAAAAATGTCACATGGGTACAATGTTGCACGACTGAGTAATTGTCATTCAAAATATGAGAGCGCTTAAAGCTGAAAATTGGCCTGGGCAGGAAGGCAATTGAAGTGACCGCTTAAATTCAGCTGAAATCATCGCTATGGTTACCACCAGGCTAAAAATAGATTTTTTTTTTGTTTTTTTTTAAATCTAACAGTCACTCGGCTAGAGCAGATCTGAAAATGTCAGTTACAGCGCAGAAATGAAAGGTCATTTAGGTGATAAAGTTATCTTGGTCACCTGTATAAACCATGAGATTATTAATAACAATTACATAAAAAAAAATGAGATTATTATGGGATGGATACATCCCATAATATGTCTGAGAATGAGGAAGCCACGCTGGGTTGTCATGGTTACAGGATCCGGCATGCACACAAGCTGCAGCACCGTGATGTCATCAGGTCATGTGACCTCACCTGCCTTACCAGGAGTTGCTCAGCACTCTCAGCTCACTCAGGCTGTAGCCTCTGCCAGCATCCTAAGACGTTAGAGGACGCGTCCAACAAGAACCCACTTAAATTATGTGGCATGCGAATAAGAGAAGTCTTTCGGCAAGTAATACGATTTATTACCCGCAGACGTCTCTCTTTGAGGTTTGTGCAGGACACGACCGTCTCCGATGTCGGACTCACTCGACTCTCACGACTCGTTGAGGACCATTCCGTCCACTCCAGTGTACTGGACTACTGTAGTGCCACGACGTCGAACACACGTACGGCCTAGGACATT
>BLSH010319473.1:726531-753820 GCA_018402905.1 Glandirana rugosa | reverse complement strand
TTTCAAAAAGGGGTAATTTGGGGGGTATTTGTACTTTCCTGACATTTCAGGGCCTCAAGAAATGAGATAGGCCCTCAGTGCATCAGGTGTGATCAATTTTCAATGATTTGCACCATAGCTTGTAGACTCTATAACTTTCACACAGACCAAATAATATACACAAATTTGGGTTATTTTTACCAAAGATAGGTAGCAGTATAGGTTTTGGCCAAAATTTATGGACAAAAATTACTTATTTGCAAAATTTTATCACAGAAACTAAAAAAAATTGTTTTTTTTTCAAAATTTTCGCACTTTTTTCAATTATATCGCAAAAAATAAAAAACCCAGAGCTTCTTAAATACCACCAAAAGAAAGCTCTATTTGTGTGAAAAAAATGACACAAATTTTGTTTGGGTGCAGTGTAGCATGAGAGAGTATTTGATATTCAAAGTGTGAGAGCGCTGAAAGCTGAAAATTGGTCTGGGCAGGAAGGGGGTATAAACGTCCTGTATTCAAGTGGTTAAGGACCGAGCCTATTTTTTACACTTGGTGTTGGCTTTCTTCCTATGGCCATAGAAGCACACCAGAGAAGCAGTGTAACCTGATCCTTCTGTGTGTCTGTGTGGCTCTGCACACATTACATTAAAGCGGAGTTCAACCCAAAAGTGGAACTTCTACTTTAAAGGAAGGTGACCCCCCGACATGCCACAATTGCCATGTCTTTTTTTTGGGGGGGTGACCAGGGACCCTGTTTTCCCAGGGTCCCAGGTCCACTTCCTCCCCTGGTGCCGCAGCTCACTGAAGGAAGTCCACCTTCCCCCCTCCCTCTCGGCAATCTTCTGGGACACGTCATAGGTCCTAGAAGATACGCCGGGCAGTTACAAGGCACAGCACAACTAGCGCATGCCCAGTGTGCACCCGGCTTTGAAGCCAAAGCCGGGTGCCCACAGTTATGATGCCGGCACCGCCGAGGGGAGGGGGCGGGGAGTGCAAGCCCTCGGGCGACCGCATCGCTGGAGCGAGGGACAGGTGGGTGGCCAATTGTTAAAAGTCAGCAGCTAGACTTTTTGTAGCTGCTGACTTTTACATGGGTGGAACTCCGCTTTAAGTCCAGACAGTGAAAACAAAAAGGAGGGGGAGAAATTCCCCCTCAGGGCTGACACGTGCATTCTCCCTTGCAGGAGAGCCTGTGTATTTTTGGCATCCGCTTAGCAAATGCCGCAGAAATAGCGGGGCATCCCCTGCAAAAGTATAAAAAAAGTTATATATACACTTTAACCACTTGCAGACCCCCCCTCCATACATATACAGTAGAAGGGTGGCTGCTCTGTGCCAGATCACCTACCTCTAGTATGAGATCTGACACTTCCGATCACACACACAAATGTGCTTCTGGAAGAATGGTCAAACATTCCCATAGACACTCCTAAACCTTGTGGACAGCCTTCCCAGAAGAGTTGAAGCTGTTATAGCTGCAAAGGGTGGGCCAACTCAATATTGAACCCTACGGACTAAGACTGGGATGCCATTAAAGGTCATGTGCGTGTAAAGGCAGGCATCTCCCCAGAAAGCCTTCTGTGAACTACGTGAAATCGGTGTAGTAGTGGTGGGAATAAAATTTTTTATGATTGATTTACTGTAGCAATCAGCACATCATTTCACTGTAGATGTTTACCTAGTAGTTTTTTGCAAGGAGCGTTATGTTTATTGCCATATTAACAGCTTAAGGCTGTGATTGGAGGAGTTATAGATGATATGGACTATATAGCCTGAGCTCCTGGTCTCTGCTGCAGCAGCGCAGGCACAGACATTATGATTTGATCCCAGGAAGCAAGATAAGATTTTATTTCCTGCAAACATAAGGTAAACATTTTAATTTTTTACATTTTAAATTTACATTTTCCAAAGGGAGAATAGCTAGGACCTCAATTTCAATGACTTTAAAAATCAAAGACTCTGTCAGCCTGTAAATGCTTTACACAGGCAGTGGCCACTGCTATTTTCATGCACCCGTTGAGGAAAGTGGAAATATAGCACTGGACCTGAGGATTATCTTACTGGTAATGTTATCTTAATGTATTGATGTTGGCAGTGGCAGCTGGTAGTTTTTCTTTGGGAGGACGGCAAACAACCACCCCCCCAGGCGGTCGGTGGTGCGGCACTACCACCCCCCGCATCTGCTGGTTGGTCCGGCACTTACCCGATGCAGCAGCTCCAGAGCGGCGGGGTGTGGGCAGCGGCTCCAGGGTGGAGGGTATGGGCAGCAGTTTTAGGGTGGCGGGTGAAGGCAATGGCTCCAGGATGACCTTGGAAAAATGTGTGTGCCGCTCAGGCTGGATAGGGAGGAGGTATGAGAATAGTGCATCTGCAATGGTTGCTGGAGTGCTGACAGGGGATGGAGCCCGTTCTGGCTCCTGCAAGGTTCAAGAAAGGAAGGATGACCCCTAAAAGTCACACATCTATGGCTCCTTACTGCAATGAATGGAGTGGCAACCTTAGCCTGGACTCCAACCAGGTCATGGGGATGCGGGCAGCTGCTCCAGGTGGCGGGTAAGGGCATCGGCTCCAGGGCGACAGGTGAGGGCAGCTGCTCCAGGGTGGCGGGTACAGGCATCATCTCATGGGAAGCGGGTGCAGGCAGTGGCTCCCAGGGGGGCAGTTTGCTTGCAGCGGTTTCAGCGGCTTCCTCCACGGCCCCTGACGTTTTGGCCAATCAAAAAACAGGTCTCAGACCCGCTTCCTGATTAGCGGGGAGAAGATTTACTGTGAAAATGAATTCGCTATTGTCACACAACTCCTTGAGCCCACCCTTTGTGGAAGCCTATTAGAGCCTCTGGCTCTAATCACGTGCTTCAAAAAACACTCCCCTCATTGGAATCCATGGTCCGGCACCCTGTATGTAGATCAGGGGGCCAGATGCATGGATAGGGGGGGCAGTGCCCGTGTGCCCCTAATGGACGGAGCAAGTAGTGTCACCAGCACACCAGGATCTCCAAATGAGTCCAAACTTTAATCAAATGATCACATCGTTACAGCAAAGAGTGAAACATTTCAAAGCCGCACAGGACCCCTTCATCATGAATGGATGGGCCGCCGCTGGATGTTGGTATAAATGATGTGGTTCTTGAGCAGGCATCTTCTACCCCCCAGAGGATCTCCACAGTCTCCTTGGCTTGTAGTGTGGTGTAATGGGAGTTGAAATTCTAGCTACTGCTAAGAGGTACAAATACAACTTTAGCCCAATAAAAATCAAGGGTACAATCCAAAAAAGTATCCAGAGTTTTGCGAGTTTCGAGAGTTCAAACGCCCCCTTTATCAGAGCTTGACTGGCACCAATGGGAACAAGCCAGAAGTAAATTGGACGTATAATTGTATTTTTTTCCCAGTGTGAAAAATAAGCACAATCCTTATCAGCAGCTTGTTTGGAATAAAGTTGTATCTGGACCTCATTGCAGCCACAATAAATCTGCTGATTCTTGCTGCTGGAATCTGGTAGATGCAGCTAAATGTCAATGGAAAGAGGGTCTTATGAACCCCCACAAATGTGATAGTGGGTATAATTATTGCCATGTAAAAAGCATCACGGCCATGGCATATGTCATCCCCCCTCCACTGCCTTGGCAGCATAAAGGGTAGCGGTTGGGGAGAGCCACGTGTTTTTTTCACCCCCCCCCCCGCCTTCCAAACACAAGTGTAAATGAGGCCTAAAAGAAAATATCTCACTGTGCTTATGTGATCATCACAATACGTGGGCTGTGGTTGTGTATCATTCATAGTTGCAGTGTGTCTGCACTTGTTGAGGTATATAGTATATATAATAGTCTTGTGGGTTGTGTCTTAGTGTACTATATGAAGGACCTGAATACACTCACCAGCCACTTTATTGGGTACACCTTGCTAGTACCGGGTTGGACCCCTTTTTTCATTCTTCGTGGCATAGATTCAACAAGGTGTTGGAAACGTTCCTCGGAAATTTTGCTCCATAGTGACATGATAGCATTACACAGTTGCTGCAGATTTGTCGGCTGCACATCCATGATGCCAATCTCCCGTTCCACCACATCCCAAAGGGTCTCTATTGGATGAGATGTGGTGAGTGTGGAGGCCATTGGAGTACAGTGACTTCATTGTGCAGTGGTGAGATGATTGGAGCTTTGTGACATGGTGCATTATCCTACTGGAAGGAGCCATCAGAAGATGGGGACACTGTAGTCATAAAGGGATGGACATGGTTAGCAACAATACTCAAGTAGGCCATGGCATTTAAACGATGCTCAATTGGTACTAAGGGACCAAAAGTGTGCCAAGAAAATATCCCCCACACCATTACACCACCACCAGCCTGAACCGGTGATACAAGGCAGGATGGGTCCATGCGCCAAATTCTGACCCCACCATCTGAATTTTGCAGCTGAAATCCAGACTCATCAGACCAGGCAACGATTTTCCAATCTTCTATTGTCCAATTTTGGTGATCCTGTGCCAATTGTAGCCTCAGTTTCCTGTTCTTAGCTTACAGGAGTGGCACCCATTGTGGTCTTCTGCTGCTGTAGCCATCTGCTTCAAGGTTGGATGCGTTGTGCATTCAGAGATGGTATTCTGCATACTTTCGGTGTAACAAGTGGTTATTTGAGTTACTGTTGCCTTTCTATCATCTGGAACCAGTCTGCCCATTCTCCTCTGACCTCTGACATTAACAAGGCATTTTCCTCTACACAACTGCGGCTCACTGGATATTTTCTCTTTTTCGGACCATTCTCTGTAAACCCGAGAGATAGTTGTGCGTGAAAATACCAATAGATCAGCAGTTTTTGAAATACTCAGACCAGCCCGTCTGGCACCAACAACCATGCCACGTTCAAAGTCACTTAAATACCCTTTCTTCCCCATTCTGATGCTCAGTTTGAGGTTGAAGTCGCCACATCTAGATGTCTAAATGCACTGAGTTACTGCCATGTGATTGGCTGATTAGCAATTTGTGTTACCAAGCAATTGAACAAGTGATTGTACGGTACCACTTACCAGTAGGAAGGTGCTTGTGCAGTTGTGCTAGCTAGCTTGTGCGCCTCTGCGCCCCTGCCACCACCACCACCACCTGGAGGATGATCCCTGCACAGACTACACCTGCCACATGCATCTTGCTGATGGATGGCTACAGCTCCTCAGAGTCACCTCCCACTGCAGCCCCGCCCTCTGCCACTGAGGCAGACAGGCATCTATTCTATATCACTCCGCCAGGGACAGACAGCCTAGGAGCCGGAACTTTAAACATATTGTTGGCAAATGTGGTGCTGGTCATCTGCTCACTGAAATAAAAGAAAAATAGTTCCTGCTCTGCTTCTGTCTCCTGGGCCCCACTGATGAATCGATGGGGTCCAGGGAAATGTTATTTATTTATTGGTCAATCTAAGAGCTGCCATCAAGCTTTGAAATCTGCCTGCATGCTATATTGTAACATAAAGCTTCCCGGGACCCACTGTTAAATTCATGGGGCCTAGACCCCATACAAGAGGCCCATTGGTCCCCCCTTATTAGTGGGACTGCATGTGCGGGTGATTGCTGCAACCACCCGCACAGACAAAATGCGCTGCTGGTGATGTGGCTCCCCAATGCACTGGAAACCGCACTGCATTTGCAATTTCTGTGCAGGCCCACTTTCTCAAAAAAGGTGTAGGAACCAAGTTTGAACCTAGGCTTAGATGGTTCTCCAAAGAAAAGATAACCCGGACTTTTATGATACCACTTATATACCAAATGCTATGAAACCAATTTTTTTCAATTTTACTTAGACAATTAAACTCCTAAGCTTTCTTGCCATAAAAACAGAAAGCATTGCACTGTAATTTTAGACCTCCATGTGTTAAAATTCCACAACCCATCTTATCTTTTTTACATCTTCATGCTGGTTTTACAGCCAATGGGTATAACTCAACACATTTCACAGTTTTATTAAATACAATAAAAGATTTGTCGGTGACAATCACAAAAGCAAAAACATGAGACATTACATATCACTGAAAATCTTGCCAACTCATACACAATTGGTTAACCACTTGCCGACCAGCCGCCATCATTGTATGTTGGCTCGGGAACTGTATTTTGTGGGCCCGTGTAAACAAGGCAGATCTCCGTTCTGACAGGGGAGATCACACAGATCCTGTCTTTCTGCTATGCAGGAAGATGGATCTGTGTGTTCCTCCAAGGCAGTCCATCCCCCATACAGTTAGAAAGGCTGACCTCCACACGAGGGCTCCGGATTATTGGCGTTTGTGGACTGGAAGAAATATGGGCACTTTCCTACTTTGGTAGGAGTGTCTACCTATCATATCCAATCCAGGTCTGACCTTGTTTGGGCTACTGTATCCGGTAATCTCATTGATCTGTGAGCCGTGATCACTTGGGCATCCGGTATTTACCGTATTCGTTCATCTTTGTGACCCATCCATCCCACGCCTTTACGGTAATCCTACAATAAGCCCCCTACTCCAAGGACCATAGAAGTGTTGACATCCTCTCACTGATCTCTAAATAGGTCCCATACACCTCTTTCAACTATAAAAGGCTGTGAAGTAGTTCTTCTCCCCTGTGTGAGCTTTTTCAACATGACACCCATATAGGATTATACATATAGCAAGAATTAATGGTCTCGCTCCCTCCTGGGTTCGGAATAGGATCTCAGGTAGCCTGTTTCTATATCCATGTGGACATCTCATGCCCAGTGAAGTAGTGCCTTGTATTACTGAGGTCAAAAAAATGAAAAAAATGTTGCTCTCCTGAATATAAATTTAAACAAAAGCAGCTGGCATAACAATCTCAACATTAATTGTGCTCATGAATACTGTAACAAAATGCCGCGCATGGGTAAATATATATACCAACAATAGGGATAATAGTGATATAGAAAACAATAAAAATCTATAAAAAGTCTTTAAACATCCAGTGTGTGTTTTTCTTATATAGTCCATAAGTGTTGAAAAAAATGATATCCAAATGACGTGATTCCCACCACCACATAAGTGTTACATAGGGTACCCTTACCAGACAGGGCTGATATTAAAACCTTATTAATGCTTAAAACACGGAAAACACCTTGTGCCTTCACCAAGCAGGTGCACAGTAAGATTGGGTACTCTTACCCTAAGATAAATAGGTATACGCCCAAATGTTAATTCAACCAAATCTTCTTCCTCAATCGGTTTCTGGCGATGGAATGCCCCTTGAGCTCACATAAGTATGGTAACAACCACCGAGGGAGGTAAACACAGAAAACTCCACATAGTGTAAATCCGATATCAACCAAGCAATTTTATTTCAAGTAGTGCACTTACATTAAATCGAGGATTCTAAACAAAGTTTCACAAGCAATGTGTACACAGGCTGAGGCGCAGTTTGAATTGGAGCAGACACCCTTCCACCCGACACGTATCGTCACAAAAGGACTTCAACTGGGGTATTCACCCCCGAAGAAGATCTAGGACAGGCATCCTCAAACTACGGCCCTCCAGCTGTTACGGAACTACACATCCCATGAGGCATTGTAAAACTCTGACATTCACAGACACGACTAGGCATGATGGGAATTGTAGTTCCTGAACAACTGGAGGGCCATAGTTTGAGGACTCCTGATCTAGGATATCTAATTTTGAAACGCGTTGAGTTCTCTCTGCCACCCCCTGGCAGAGCCAGTGGTCATATTGGCTGTTTTTATGTATCTCTACCGTCACACGTACATGTTTAATTCTCTTATGTGTCTGCAATGTATTACATTTGCTCAATTTCATGTGCCATTGCTCATGTCTCTTGTTTGAGTCCTATGTCTGGGCTCTTTTTGGGATACAATAAATGTTAAATTTTACTGTTTGCCTCATTCTTGCTAAGTTGGTTTCCCCTTCAAAGTCCCAGTGGCGGTTCTTCGTTATTTGTACATACAGTTAGAAACACCTCCAAGGGAAGACATTTAACCCTTTGATCGTCCCTGGTGTTAACCCCTTTCCCGCCAATATCATTAGTACAATAGCAGTGCATATTTTTATCACTGATCATATTGTCACTGGTTGTCAAAAATGTGTCAAAAATCTCACTTAGGTGTCCGATCTGTCCGCCGTAAAAATCGCATTACTAGATAAAAAAATAAATAAAATAAAAATGCCATAAATCTATCTCCTTTTTTGTAGACACTATGGGGTTGATTTACTAAAGCTGGAGAGTGCAAAAATTGGTGCAGCTGTGCATGCTAACCAATCAGCTTCTAAGATCAGCTTGTTCAATCAAACTTTGACAATAAGTGCCCATTCACACAGGGGTGACTTGCGCTCCGACTTGAGTCGCCTCAAGTCGCCCCAAGTCGATTGACATTTGAAATCCCATTGAAATGAATGGGAACCGTCTTAATTTACGCTACTGAAGTCGGAGCAACTTCAGAAAAGGTTCCTGTACCACTTCTAGGCTACTTCTATCTGACTTGTGTCCATAGAATTCAATAGAAGTCACCTCCAAGTCGGATCCCCCATGTAAATGGAAGCGGCTTTACAGTTAAAAGAAAATAATTTATCCAGGGCAACCCCCTCCCTCCCTTCTCTGGTTGGCCACAGGCCAAGTTGCCTGGCATAGTCAAGGTTGAAGTTGCCTGCAATTTGCCTCCAAGTTGCCTTGAAGTAAAACCTTGAAGCGGATTGGTTTCTGTGTGGAGCTGCACCAAATTTTGCACTTTCAAGCTTTAGTAAATCAACCCCTATAACTTTTGCACAAACCGATCAGTATACACCTATTGCAAAAATTTAATTTTTACTAAAAATATGTAGAAGAATACATATTGGCCTAAACTGAGGAAGACATTTTTTTTATATATATATTTTTGGGGATATTTCTTATAGCAAAAAATTAAAAAATATTACACAAATCTATTCCCTTTTTTTGTAGACTCTATGACTTTTGCACAAACTAATCAATATAAGCTTACTGCAATTTATTTTTTTTTTACTAAAAATATGTAGAAGAATACATATTGGTCTAAACTGAGGAAGAAATTTGTTTTAAAATTTTTTTTTGGGGGGGGGATATTTATTATAGCAAAAAAGTAAAAAATATTGCTTTTTTTCCCAAAATTTTCGGTCTTTTTATAACATCGGTAAAGTGCAGCTAAAACTAGTGGCGCTTTACCGCTAACACCCTGTCCGCCCCAGTGTGAAAGTGGCCTTAGTGTCACTGGTCCCCAAAAAGTGTCAAAAGTGTCAGTTAGTGTCAAAACGTCTCAGTCCCGCTACAAGTCGCTGATCGCCGCCATTACTAGTAAAAAAAAAAATAATAGAAATGGCACAAATCTATTCCCTTTTTTGTAGACACTATAACTTTTGCACAAACAAATCAATATAAGCTTATTGCGATTTTTTTTTTTTTACTAAAAATATGTAGAAGAATACATATTGGTCTAAACTGAGGGAGAAATTTGTTTTATACATTTTTTGGGGGGATATTTATTATAGCAAAAAAGTAAAAAATATTGCTTTTTTTCCTAAATTGTCGGTCTTTTTATAACAGCGGTAAAGTGCCGCTAAAACTAGTGGCGCTTTAGCACTAACGCCCTTTCCGCCCCAGTGTGAAAGTGGCCTTAGTGTCACTGGTCCAGAGAAAATGTCAAAAGTGTCAGATAGTGTCAAAACAACTCAGTCCCACTGCAAGTCGCTGATCGCCACCATTACTAGTAAAAAGTAAAAATAAATAAAAATATCCCATAGATTGTAGATGCTATAACCAAACAATATACGCCTATTGGGATTCTTTTACCAAAAATATGTAGCAGAATACATATTGGCCTAAATCGATGAGGAAATTAGTTTTTTTGCATTTTACATTTATAGTAGAAAGTAAAAATATTGTTTTTTTTTTTAATTTGTCAGTATTTTTTGTTTATAGCGCAAAAAATAAAAACTGCAGGGGTGATCAAATGCCACCAAAAGAAAGCTCTATTTGTGGGAAAAAAATTATATCAATTGTCAGTTAAAGTGACGCAGTGCCGTATTGCAAAAAATGGCCTGGTCAGGAAGTGGGTAAATCCTTCCGGTCCTTAAGTGGTTAACATCAGTACTATGTATTCAGAAACATACAGCAGTCATTTTTAATTTTTTTTTGTGAATTACACCACAGGTACGAATATAAACCTTTTTTTTATTTTCATGACAATAAATCTTGGAAGGTTTTTAATTATCTAAATAAAAAAATAATAAACATGTTTTTTTATAATTCATTTATTATAAAATAAAATAAAATCTGGTTTATATAATAAAATTGTATTATATTGTTTTGCCTTTAAGTGAAACCCTAAAAGTCTGCTTATCTTTTTGTTGGAGATACTTGTTCATTTGCGGATGTGATACTCCATGCACCTGCTTTTATATTATATATCAAATAACTTAACCATTTCACCCTCAGAGCCCTATTCTACACTTGTTGTTTACAAGTTAAAATCAGTTCTTTTTGCTAGAAAATTACTTAGAACCCCCAAACAGTATATATTTTTTTTTAGCAAAGACTCTGGAGAATAAAATGGCGGTCATTGCAATACTTTTTGTCAGACGGTATTTGCGTAGCAGTCTTACAAGCGTGATTTTTTTGGAAAAATATCACTTTTTTGAGTTAAAAAATAAGACAACAGAGTTAGCCCAATTTTTTCCATATCGTGAAAGAGGATGTTATGCCGAGTAAATAGATACTAAACATGCTACGGTTGAAAATTGTGCACACTCGCAGAATGGCGACAAACTCCGGTACTTAAAAATCTCCATAGGCGATGCTTTAAAAATTTTAACAGTTACCAGGTTAGAGGTTCAGAGGAGATCTAGACCTAGAATTATTGCTCACACTCTGACGATCGCGGCGATACCTCACATGTGTGATTTGAACACTGTTTTCATATGCGAGTGCGACTTACATATGCATTTTCTTTGCTGTGCAAGCTTGCAGGCACGGTGGCGCTTTAAAAAAAAATATATATATATTTTATTTTATTTTTTATTAAGGTTCCTTTAAAAAAAAAAGATCTGTAAACATGCCGTGTGACAGTAATATTCTGTGACAGGTACTCTTTATGGAGGGATCAGGGGTCTAAAAGACCACCCATCCCTCCTTTACACTTAAAAGTATTCAGATCACCAAAAATGGTGATTCTGAATACTGTAGTTTTTTTAAAACTGGTGCCATTGGCCGCTGAGTAAACCGTAAGTGGCGTTGTCACGTCGCTTCCGGAATTACACAAAGGAGAACCAATCAAAGCTGATTCCAGCTTCCTTTAGGTCTCCACACATTGGCCGGATGTGCAGAATCGGAGCTCCGGTCTCCCGGTGGGATGGGAGGCTGGAGAAGAGCGGTGGATGGTGGCAGGAGGGGGGATGTCCCCTCCCATTGCCTGGGATAATGACTGAGCGGCTCCCGAGCCAGATCGGCCATTATCACCGGATAGCCGGCCGCCTGCTCTAAAATATGGTACCGGGGTATAGCCTGCAGCTGCAGGCTATGCCCCGATAAAGCCCCTCATAGCTGCCGCCGTTTATAAACGGCAATTTGTGATTAAACAGTTGTCACAGGTGTCCCCACCTAGATTTACCTATGCCTATTGTTCTGGTAATAACTATAAAATGCAGGATTTTCCCTCATTTTAAACTTACTGACCTGTTAATTTGAAGTGTCTGTCCATTTGAACTTACTGAACCCACTCCCTATTTGCCAGTTGCAGAAAAACAATGTGCAAGGCAATAATTAGGTAAAGCCAAGATTGTCCAGAGTGTGTAAAAGCTCCTGTTCTTTGACAGCTGCTGGTCTCATTCCAGCATCCTGGTTTTGGTTGTAAAACATTCTCTCTGTCCTTCTACCTGCAAGCTAATTGATGTTGATCAATTTCTCCTTTTTCTTCATGAAATTGTAGACAATATCAAAAATTTCCTTTACAAACATAGTTTTAACTACCAACGTGAATCAAAAACAATTTATTATTTTTATTGCATATATTTTAATACAATTAGTTAATTGTTTTTTTTTGCTTATTGGTCCAATTGAGTATAAATGCTTATATATGTTTTACTTGCATCCACAGTAGTTTACATTGCACAGAGGATAGCACTCTAGGCCAAATTGCACTTATAGATTCTTTACTCCATACTAACACCAATCACACACCTGCTGCCTTTTTGCACCTAATGAGTGACTACTGATGATGCTTAAATACTCCCCATATGTATGAGTTCCCTATCCCCATGACTAAGCTCCAGGGGACGGAGTGAAATGTGTTGGGGGCATCGTCTGGTCGGAGTCCAGGCTGAGGTTGCCACTCCATCCATTCACTGCAGCAGAACACCATAGATGTGCAACTTCCAGGGGTCACCCTCCCTTTCTTGAAGGTAAGTGATGTGGTCATTCTCTGGATGGAGACCAAACCTGATTAAAGCCGGCCAAGCTTCCAGTCTCATGCTTGTGATAGAACGTGTAATACGTGCTCACGCTCGCTGCCTGTCTGTCCTGCTGTACTGCTTGGATTCCCCTGTTTATGACCTAGTTGGATAACGACTATTCTCTGAACTCTGCCTGCCTTTTGACTATGGATTGGACCCCGACTATTCTGAACCTTGCCTGCCTTGTTCTTTGAACCACTGTGCCGATCTGCCAACCGCACGTACCGTAGCATTTCAGGTGGCTCATTGCCAGACACAGTGGGGGACCCAGGTTCATGTCCAGGCCCTGACAAAACCCTAGTAGGCTTACCTGGAATAAGCATTATATGGAAGGATCACTTAGGTGAATGGTATTGCAATTGATGAATTAGTTCTTATACAGTTATGGCGAGAGTGCAGAAGATGGTAACTTTTCCCACAGGGGTCATTGACAGCAGTAGGAACTATTCTTCAATCAAAATCTCATGATCTCCACACAAAACAAACCTGAGGGATATATGTTGGGGATCTATTCATTCTGTAATTTACTAATAATTTAAATTGTAGAGATGCATCGCTATTTATATTTGATAAGGAATGAGACTGAGCGTAGTTTTCTTGTTCATTTTAAAGATTGAAACATTCCAGTGATTTCACGGAATTATGAGATTACAGATGGATCTGCATGTATTACCTTCACTTCTTGTCATCCACTTGGGTATGTTAATTCTTTATATTAAGTATTTTATCTACCAGAGTCTTTCAAACAAAGTGACAAATTTGGGGCAGAACCAGTCTTGGAGGAGGGTTGTTTTGATTGGACCTTGTCAATTTTCTCTCTTAACTCTATTAAATACGGATTTAGAGAATACTTATTTAAATCTGAAGAGTTTTTGGTCTTTTCTAACACAATTTTAACTGCGCTTTTTAATTTTTGCCTGTAGCTATGCAGAAAAATGTGTGACTGCCAAACAATAGATATTTTTGACTTGCTACATAATGTAGAGCAAAACGAATTGCACATTTGCAGGGGCCAAGCTTAGTATTTCTCTATTTAAGCAACATTACTTACATTTTTCTAAATTTAATTTATTAAAAAAAAAGAATAAAACCCAAACATTTTTTAAATTCCATCCTGAATGTAATATTTTCTTTGCTTGAGATCAGTTCATAGTTTTACAATAACTTTCAGGTCTGTTGAGCTTGCTTTTTTCTAAAAATATGATTACCAGATTTTACTGCTGGTCTTTGTCAAAATGAATAAATAAAGGACCTAAAGAAATGCTACAGAGAGTAAAATGAATTAAATTTTTGCAGGGGCCAAGATTGGCACTACCATATTTTAGCAAATGCCCCTTTAATTGTTTTAATTCAATAGATGGCAAAAAAAATAAAACATAACATCTGGTGGATCCAAAAGTTTTGAGATTCCTATCATGAATGTAACATTCCCTTTGCATGAGATCAGCTCATAGTTTTACAATAACTTTCAGATCAGATCAGAGCAAGCTTTTTGCAAAACCCAGTCTTTTTTTAAAGGCTTAAAATTAATAAATAAATTGAAGAAATCAATTTATACCAGCATCTAAAAAATTGCTACCATCAAACTGTTTCAAAATCAAAACTATAAACATCAATTTCAGTGTTAAAAACTATTTGATTAATTGCACAACAGATTGTGTTATTTTTAAAAACTGCAATTATAGTTTTAAATTAAGCTTTTCGTTTTTAAAGGATTCATTGGGAAAAGGCTAAATGTTACTGAAGTCAATGTTTGTGAATGGTTTTGAATTATTTTATTTGGCCGAGAAAAATGTATTTTATACAGGAAAAATCATTTTTGGAAAAAATGTGACCAAATATATTTTTCTCATTTTAAGTTCTAGGTGTCTCTTTTAGTCAGACAACATCTGGAGGTAAGATTTAATGAGACCAGAAAGTCAAATATTTTTGAACAAAATGAAAGTTATGTTATAACATTTATATTAAATGTTATGTCAAATGTTATAAAACTGCAAACACAGCTCAAAAAATCTAAGACTAAACATTCTATAAACTTAAAGTTTTATTTTAAAAATAAATAATGAATAGTTAAAAATGATTTTCCTATAAGTTTATTAGTTTTTACTTGATTAATTTGTATTTTTTTTACTATAAAACATATAATAGTAAATTGGGAGTGAAGCGCTCTGATACCCACACATCTCACCTACTAGGGTCTAAAACATTACTTTTATTTTACAAAATGTAAAATGTTGCTTTTACTCCATAGATCTACAATTTCGTTTTTTTCTTTAATGTTTTCAGGTAAGCCACAAGACAGATATTTAAAGCAGGGCAAATCAGGGAAGAGAATGTCTTATTATATTACTGAACTGTAATCTTTGGCCAAGCCTACTTCACAACCTGGTTTCTGAGTTCACAGCTTCCTGAAGGTGTTGAATACCCCCAGGCAATTGTTATGAATAAATCAAAAGCCACCACTATAACTGGCTTTAGCAAACAGACACCTTCAGAAAAGCAGAGAGCCAGTGAAACTGTTGCAGATTGCTATACAGTGGCAGGTCAAGAGAGCTTGGCCAAATGAAGTAGCTTTTTTTCTCCTGGCCATATTCAGTACAAAACCTATTTTTTCTTACAATTTCTATTGCAAATGCAATCATTGAGAGGGTAGCATGGCAATCTCACTTATCGCACATATAATACAGGTGAAAGCATAATGATATATCATCAACGTAACCATGCCAATATACCAATGTCCACATCATGGAGGAGATACACAAGACATTGCAAGAAATAGAATGCAGAAGCAGAGAAAAATACCTCACTACACTCAATAAAACCCTCTCCCCAGTAGTTTAACCACCACTGTAAAATACTTACCCTGCCTTGCTATAGACACCTTTAATTTGCATGGACTGTTGCTCATAACTATTCTGTCAAGGCTGTACATCCACTGTGCATTTATGGCAATCACCACTTTCATCCCTATGGATGAGGCTGTACAAAAGGAAAACATAGCCAACCATAGTTGTAAGGTCACATTACTTTATAATGAAACATGACCTTCCAAGGGCTAAGAATAGTTTCTCCATTTTCTACTGTATTTCTTTACAATATATCAAGTCCTATTTTAATGTGCATAACATTTTCTAAATTGCTTTCTTCATGGCAATTCTTTATGGTTTGCCGTTTGTGTATCCTACTGTAATACGTTTTTATATGAACCATTATACCATATAGTTTTTTCATTGACTAAACTTTATAGATCAGCGGTTATTGTGCTTGTAACATAAAAAAAAGAATTCTTGACATTCTAATGCTAGGATATCTTATATGTAATGGATAGGTGTGAGTATTGATTCAAGTAAAGGCAAAGGTAAAGGCAAAAAAGCACAGTGCAAAGAGGCAGTACTTACTGTATATGGGAGCCGCTTTATCTGACAAAGGATTTCCATTTTTATCCAACAAATCCTGATATTTACACAGCTCTGCCACATAGTACCCCCCCCCCCCCGAATTATTTCTTCTCTGACATTTTAAATACAATTTGTTTTTGTCATTGCAATTTGTTTTGCAACAAGGGGTTAAACATCAATTGTAGGGTAGGAAACCCATGTATTCTATCCTGCATTTAATTAATACAACTAGATCATGTCCCTCCTTAAGGATGACTGAAGGGTGAAGAAGAAGCAGCAGACTGATAAGCTCATCTCTGGGTAGCTTTGCCCTGTTCTCTTTTCAGCATGTTCCTTGTTAGCATATGAGCACTGCAGCCCAACTGACTGGATCATTGGACTGCTTCTCTCTCTGCCATTCTGAGCTCTGTTGTACAGAGATTGCAATAGGCTGATACCAATTAAAAACCAGTTCTCTCCCTGCTTGCATTAAAAAAATAAATAAATGTAATGATTTACAGCCATTTTACTAACATTTGAATTCACTTCAAGGTATTTGCTCACATCCTTTATATTAATGTGCATTGGTTTCCATTTTTAATATGATTTTGTTTGTGGTTGTAAGGGATCTTATTTTCTTTACTTCAGATCATCTCTACTCATATGGACCCGTTATTGACATTATCAACCCAAAAACAGATGATGGAGGATCTCCAAAAATATATCTTACCAGAAACATCCCACTTTTTGGAAGCTATTACTCCTATCTATATGTGAGTATATTGCTGGAACAAAATCTTTTTCTACACACATTGTCTAAATCTAGAGTGTGTTTACTAGAAAAAAATATATATATTTATTTGTATACATATATATATATATATATATTTATATATACTATATTATCAAAAGAATTAGGACACCTGCCTTTACACGCACATGAACTTAAATGGCATCCTAGTCTTAATCCTTAGGGCTAAATATTGAGTTGACCAATACATTGCAGCTATAACAGATTGAAGCCTTCTAGGAAGGCTGTCCATAAGCTTTAGGAGTGTGTCTATGGGAATGTTTGACCATTCTTCCAGAAGTGCATTTGTGAGGTCAGGCACTGATGTTGGACGAGAAGGCCTGGCTCACAGTTTCCACTCTAATTCATCCCAATTTTATTCTATTGCGTTGAAGTCAGGACAGGTAAGGTTCCTCTACCCCAAACTCACTCATCCATGTCTTTATGGACTTTGCTTTGTGCACCTATGCACAGCCATGTTGGATTAGGAAGGGGCCATCCCCAAACTGTTCCTACAAAGTTGAGAACATGAAATTGTCCAAAATGTCTTGGTATGCTGATCCCTTAAGAGTTCCTTCACTGGAACTAAGGGGCCATGCCAAACCCCTGAAAAACAACCCAACACCAGAACCCTCCCTCCACCAAATGATTTGGACCACTGCACAAAGCAAGGTCCATAAAGACATGGATGAGCGAGTTTTGGGTGGAGGAACTTGACTGGCCTGCACAATCCTGAGTCCTGACCTCAACCTAATAGAACACCTTTGGGATTAATTTGAGCGGAGACTGCAAACCAGACCTTCTCTACCAAAATCAGTGCCTGACCTCACAAATGCGCTTCTGTAAGATTGGTCAAACATTCCCATAGACACACTTTTAAACCTTTTGGACAGCCTTCCCAGAAGAGTTGAAGCTGTTATAGCTGCAAAGGGTGGGCCAATTCAATATTAAACCCAACGGACTAAGACTGAGATGCCATTAAAGTTCATGTGCATTGTAAATATTTTATTCTATCTTTACATGTGACAACACTAAAGAAATGGCACTTTGCTACAATGTAAAGTAGTGAATGTACAGCTTGTATAACAGTGTAAATTTTCTGTCCCCTCAAAATAACTCAACACAGCCATTAATGTCAAAACTGCTGGTAACAAAAGTGAGTACACCCCTAAGTGAAAATGTCCAAATTGGGCCCAATTAGCCACTTTCCCTCCCCAGTGTCATGTGACTCATTAGTGTTACAAGGTCTCAGGTGTGAATGGGGAGCAGGTGTGTTAAATTTGGTGTTATCACTCTCACTCTCTCATACTGGTCACTAGAAGTTCAGCATGGCACCTCATGGCAAAAAACTCTCTGAGGATCTGAAAAAAAGAATTGTTGCTCTACATAAAGTTGCCCTAGGCTATAAGAAGATTGCCAAGTCCCTGAAACTGAGCTACAGCACAGTGACCAAGACCATACAGCAGTTTAACAGGACAGGTTCCACTCAGAACAGGTCTCACCATGGTCAACCAAAGAGTTTGAGTGCACATGCTCACCGTCATATCCAGGGGTTGTCTTTGGGAAATAGACGTATTATTATTATTATTATTATACAGGATTTATATAGCGCCAGCAGTTTGCGCAGCGCTTTACAAAAATGAAGGTAGACAGTACAGTTACATCACAATTTGGTACAAGAGGAATCAGAGGGCCCTGCTCGGTAGAGCTTACAATCTAAGAGGGAGGGTCAATTGATACAAAAGGTAAAAGCTGTGGGGGATGAGCTCATGTAGAAAGAAAGAGTATTAGGTAGAAGCAGGATAAGCTTCTTTAAAGAGAAAAGTTTTCAGGGATCGTCTAAAGATGGATAGATTAGGAGACAGTCGGACTGATTGGGGTAGGGGTTCCAAAGGAAGGGAGAAGCTCTCGAGAAATCCTGGAGGCGAGCATGAGAGGAAGTTACAAGGGAGCTAGAGAGCAGGAGGTCTTGGGAGGACCGAAGAGGGCGGCTTGGTTGGTATTTTGAGACCAGGTTAGAGATGTAGCTGGGGGCAGAGTTGTGGATGGCTTTGTAAATTATTGTTAGTACTTTGAATTTTATACGTTGGGTGAGTGGTAGCCAGTGGAGAGATTGGCAGAGAGGGGCGGAGGACACTGAGCAGTTGGCAAGGTAGATAAGTCTTGCAGCAGCACTCATTATTGACTGAAGGGGGGATAATGTATGAGTGCTGCCAGCCTTGCTGCAGAGGTTGAAGGGGTGGGGAATCAGCCTGTCAGTGCTCAGACCATACGCCACACACTGTATCAAATTGGTTTGCATGGCTGTCGTCCCAGAAGGAAGCCTCTTCTAAAGATGATGCAAAAGGAAGCCCGCAAACAGTTTGTTGAAGACAAGCAGACTAAGGACATGGATTACTGGAACAATGTCCTGTGGTCTGATGAGAGCAAAATGATCGTATTTGGTTCTGATGGTGTCAAGCGTGTGTGAGTCGTCAACCAGGTGAGAAGTACAAAGACAAATGTGTCTTGCCTACAGTCAAGCATTGTGGTGGGAGTATCATAGTCTGGGGCTGCATGAGTGCTGCCGGCACTGGGGAGCTACAGTTCATTGAGGAAACCACGAATGCCAGCATGACTGTGACACACTGAAGCAGAACATGACCCCCTCCCTTTGGAGACTGGGCCACAGGGCAGTATTCCAACATGATAAGGACCCCAAACACACCTCCAAGACAACCACTGCCTTGCTAAAGAAGCTAAGGGTAACGTTGATGGACTGGCATAGCATGGCTACAGACCTAAAACCTATTGAGCCTCTGTGGGGTATCTTCAAACGGAAGGTGGAGGAGTGCAAGGTCTCTAAAATCCACCATTTCCATGATGTCATCATTGAGGAGTGGAAGAGGACTCCAGTGGCAACCTGTGAAGCTCTGGTGAACTATATGCCCAAGAGGGTTAAGGCAGTGCTGAAAAATGATGATGGCCACACAAAATATTGACACTTTGTGCCCAATTTGGACATTCTCACTTAGGGGTGTACTCACTTTTGTTGCCAGCGGTTTAGACATTAATAGCTGTGTGTTAAGTTATTTTGAGGGGACAGCCAATTTACACTGTTATACAAGCTGTACACTCACTACTTTACATTGTAGCAAAGTGTCATTTCTTCAGTGTCGTCACATAATTATAGTTAGTTATAATAAAATATTTACAAAAATGTGAGGGGTGTACTCACTTTTGTGAGATACTGTATAAAATTAGGCAACAGCTATAGCATTTATGTTCACAAGTCATACACTCACCACCCTGTATTAACAAATTAGGCTCCATTTCATGACAAAGTCTACATTGCAGAAATATGATTTTGTTTTCTCAATCTTCTTCTTCACAGGTGAATAATAATGGTCTGTTATCATTCAGTACGGCAATCAGTCAATATATACCACAAGCTCTTCCTGTTGCATTTGGAAATCCATTCCTGGCAGTCTTCTGGACAGATGTAGATAATAGATTAGGGGGTGATATATATTACCGTGAGAGCACCGATCCCTCTCTTCTATCCCGTGCCACCTCTGATATCAGAACTTACTTCCATGCCGTGGATTTCACAGCTCAATGGGTGTTTGTAGCCACATGGCACCGAGTTGTGCATTATGGATCTTCAACATACAAGGTATATCTATTACCATGATGCCTTATTTAAGCTTTTTTTCTAACCCTTAAAATGTCTTTCAGAGGTTTAGTCTTGGACAATTATTTTCTTTATTTACAGGTGAACACATTTCAGGCTGTCCTTAGCACAGATGGCAATCAAACCTTCCTTCTGTACAATTATGCAGATATTCAGTGGCCAAGTATGAGTTTGGATGGTTACTCCCGGGATGGACCTTTAACATTGGTGAGCAGATCTCAGGAATTTGAAAGCAGTGTTATTTCATGACCTAAGCACCTTATTAGTGTGAACAGATGTACAAAGTAGGCAAGTATCATGATAAGAAGCTTGACACGTTTTGCATACAAAGTAATTAGACCTTACAGCTAAGAACTTAATGTGTGTGAAACACATTAAGGCTGCATTTCTGATTCATTTGTTAAGTCAATCATTTTGTTTTGTCACATTCATTACGTTAAAATGATTCATTTTTGGAATTTGCTTTGTGTATTTTAATCTATACATATTTCCTGAAGTTATTTCGGTAGATTCAGATTCATTCCATAGGTTTCCAGTGCTACTTTGCATCGCAACTTGCTTGCGTCTTTGGATTGGCTTGCAACTTCAATGAGACTTGCTTGTGACTTTGATGTTTTGGGACTTTGATTTTGGACAATCATAACAATACAGATTGTGACATATTATTGAACTTACAAAACCCTCTGAATTGTTTAAGGAAATGAAACAAATGATTATGAATGGATTCTTTGTTTTTATTATAATTTATTTGGGATTTTCTAAAAGTTGTTATTATTGTGATTCGGAGCTTCAGATACATCAGAATCTATGAAAACCAAAAATTTGGTTCGAATTTTGATTCTTAAAGAAACAAATCGGACATATCTGTTGTAATTATAAACTTTAGTCTAGCAATCAGCAGTGGAAGAGCACTACGTAGCTTTTTTGCATGTAATCTAAATGGGTAGGCTTTAGGGTAGACTGGAGACTCTGATGAGCTAAGGAACATGGAACCACCTCCTTTCCTGCAGTAAGGATTGTTTTCATTGGGTAATATTTTTTGGAACAAATCATCGTCCAGGATAGATGCAGGGAGCTTTTGTAGACCGCAGGGACATCCTAAACACCCATTGCATTCTCAATTTTCTACCTCATTGACGTTTACTGCATGTATTTTAAAGATTGGTGAATACAACAAGGGAAAAACGCCTAAATTAAGATAATAATTGTTGTGGGAAGTGTAGGATTAACATTACAAAGACAGAATATATTCTAAGGCTCCATTCACACTTGTATGACTCCAAAGTTGCACCGACTTTAGAGTACAACTTCGGTACAATTTTGATGCAACTTTGGAGTACAACTTGAGTACAAACTTTTGGCTTTGCCCAGTGATAATGGAAAACTGTTGTACAAGAGTTGCAATGTATAATATTCTGGTATGACTTTCATGCAACTTCTGAGGGTTATCATTGAAGTCTATGGCCCTCAAGTTGCATGAAAGTTGTACAAAAGTAGTGCATGAACTATTAAGTCAGGTATATATGAATTGTTATCATTGGAAAACATGGGGAACGACTTGTCAGGCAACTTTGCATGACAAGTCGTACACGTGTGAATGGCCCCTTTTACACTTGTGCGACTTGTTCTGCGACTTGGGACTGCAAAGTCGCATGACAAGTCGTTCCCCATGTTTTTCAATGAGTACCATTCATATCTGTGCGACTTCAAGTCTCAGCGACTTCAAAGTAGTCCCTGCACTACTTTGGTCCAACTTTGATGCGGTTTGAGGTTCTTGGACCTTAAGTTTACACAGGCATTGCTTAAAGTCTCATCAACGGCACACATTGCGGAAAAATCGCAGCAAAATTGTGTGACTTTCAGGTCGCACAAGTGTGACTTGTCCTGCGACTTTAGACTGCAAAGTCACATGACAAGTCGTTCCCCATGATTTCCAATGACAACCATTCATATCTGTACAACTTCAAGTGGTGCCGACTTCAAAGTAGTCCCTGCACTATTTTGGTCCAACTTTCATGTGAGTTGAGGTCCATAGACCTCAAATTTGCACATGCATTCCCTGAAATCACATCAAAATCACGTCAAAATTACGCATCTTTCAAGTCATGGCAGTGTGAAAGGGGCTTTACTGAGATTTTCTCAGCCCACCAAAAATGTTTCTTATCAGCACTTGTGAGGAGTAAATAAGGATAGTTGGTTGTGCTCCTTATAAACAGACTTAGGGAAACAATGACTGCTGAAATAGTCTTGACTCGAGTTGACTTGACTTGAGTTTTATTTTCATAGGATTAACCTGGGTTAGAAGGACAAGTAAGATAGCTGATCCCAAAAAATAATGGATATATTTGTACCATATTGCATCTTACAATGAGTTCTACTTAAGATGTATTGTATTTCCACACTTGGATAACCATTTAAGGAACACATCATTACAGTTACTTTGCTCGCTAAAACATGAATATTTTGTCCTACTTGAAAATCAATAATAAAGTTTATACAGTAATGATTTCATTGTAGTTTGCATAAACAATTCTTTAAAATGTTTTTGCACTACATAGGCTGGGCTGAACAGCGGCTACAATGCAGGATACTACACCCTCCCAGGATCCCTCACAGTTTCCATAGCCAATTTATCATCTACAAGCAACGTCAATGTAACCGGACGTTGGGCATTTAAAGTGGACAAATTACATCCAGAAGATGTCAATGGAAATATAGGTGAGGTTCTACTTTGTGTAACACTGTGGAAGTGAAATACAAATTATCTGACCAAATCTAAACTAATTTAATATTGTAAATTTTTTCTGAACATATATTTAGAATTCTTAACACACATTAACAGAACTAATATCAACAAGCTGATTTACTTTACAAAATAATTTACTGTATGTTTTCATCAGTATTAAAAATAAGACAACTAGCCATCGTTATCTGAACCGCTATATGGATTACAGTCACGTCAACAACACATTCTTAAGATCAATAAAAAGACTATCTTCAGAGTATTCTAGGAAGACATGTTTCCATTTCATCAAAACCAGAATGGGGTAGGTGAGTTAGGAGGCCGCTGTGGGTATAAATGTTCCCAGCATGCCATTGGGAGCCTGTGCCACCCCCCCCCCCATAACCCAGGTCTCCGAGGAGCACTGGCGGGGCAGATCAGAGAGCCAGTGACTAACAATTACTGCTCTTCTCTCAAAGAAGGCTGAGAACTGAGCAATCAGTGGTCATGTGATCGCTCATTTCTCAAGTTTGGAGTCGGCGGGGGACACCTGCAGTATCGGACTAACGCTGCCGCCATATAGGTGAGTATGTACATCTATTTTTTCCTATCCCGCACTTCTCTTTTAATAACAACTTCTAAGGAAATTCAAATTGCAAAATATTCACAGAGGACATGTTGTGTTTTTCTTGATCCTTGTCCATTTTATCAAAACCAGAATAGGGTATGAAGGTTAAGGGGCCACTCACTGCGTGTGCAAATGCTTAGGTATGTTTTTTATCCTAGACGATTCTACAGGAAATGAAAATTCTACGGACACTCCATTGACAACTACACCTGGACCATTCACGACACGCTCCACTACTATTACCTCTCCTTTCATACTGTCTTCAGGTAACAAAAGTTCACTAGCAACTTTTCAAAGTAGTAAAAAAGTAAGCATGAGGGCTTCTGAGATCTTCCTGATACATTATCTGCAATGAAGCCTACACTTCAGCTGCTTTAACTGATTATGTGCAATAGTCTCTACCTTTGTGGGAGGCTGAGGCTAGACCAGCCTTTCTCAAACTTTTCAACACCGAGGAACCCTTGAAATAATTCTCCGGTCTCGAGGAACCCCTGCTAAAAATTAAAAATCTACAACTCATGATACATTAGTGTGACGTTCAATGGGAAGAATGCTCCTTACACTTGTGGTCATTGGGAAGAATTACCCCCTTACAGATAGCTAAAAAAATAATTATTATCAGTGGGAATTTATCTGTGAGGTAGAAATTGACCATTGCTTAAGGAACCCCTAGCAACCTCTGGAGGAACCCTAGAGTTCCATGGAACCCTGCTTGAGAAACCCTGGGCTAGAGTGTTCTTTTGCACATTTATGCTTCTAGGTTGATGGTTAAAGTGTAGATAAATTCTTGGATGGAGAAGTAAATTCTGATTATTCTTTTGGTCAGCTCTCCTCTACCCATATGGATCTGCAATTGATATTATCAATCCAAAGATAGATGATGGAGGATCTCCAATAATATTTCTTTCCAGAGACATCCCATTATTTGGGAGAAATTACTTTTATCTCTATGTAAGTATTCCATTTAAACAAAATCTCTCTCGCTAAAATTTTAAATTGTGAAATAGGCTTTATCCATAAAAATGTTGTTCTCGGTTCATACATCCATTTCCTACTTTAGATAAATAGGTAGGATTCCTCACATATTCTATATTGGTAGTAGACATGTGCACTGCCAAAAATTTGTTCATTTTAATTTTCGTTTCATTTGTTTTGCTTTTTTTTCCCATTATTTTGGTCATTTGTTATGATCGCAATTCGTAAATTTTAAAATTCAGAATTTCGTAAATTTGCAAATTCCGAAAATTCGAAAATAAGAAAGAAAATCAAAAGATTCAAAAGAACGAAAATCCGAAAATTTGAAATAATATCTAACTATTAAATTATAGGTATTGGAATTTCCTTTCAAATTTGGCTGTTAGTGAACGTAACGAATACGAATTTATCCCAAGTTACGGACTATCCGAAATAACGAATGCCGCATCTAAACAAATATGGAAAGAACTAATAATAAATAATAATAAAACGTTATTGTTGTTATTTATTATTATTTATAAGTTAGGGAAAATATTGCGCTTACTAGTAAACATGCAAGAAACAGCTGCTAGTGCAACAATTTGACCAAAATGTGATAAACGTAAATGCAATGTGCAGCGCTAATCATTTATAACACATATATCTCTAATATGTTTAAATACCAACATACCCCTTAAAGGGAGTTCATTACAGTGCTGCTTCTTCCACTGTCTAGTCGCCAAGTCCAGGATGACCTGGGCTCAAAGGAATTGAGTGGAATAGTGCTGGCCATGAGATTGAGGACATCTAGTGACAGAAAAGGTACTGCTGGGATACCTTTTGACTGAAGGAGAATATTGAAACAAAGAAGACTACCCGGGGGAGTGAAGATGCTTTATGGAGTCCCGGTGATGATTACAGAGTGTGTCTGTGGATGATACCTGGGATACAAGTATACCTTCCCTGCTCGTTACTTACTAGCTTCTGGTAAGCATTTTTAATTTGTGGTGAAGGATTCTTCGTGGAACTTTGCTTGCTGGCACCAGTCACTTATGTATGATTGACTTTTGGCACTTATCACTTTATATATATTTTTACAATCACTTGGACACTTTAATTGTTTGCACTTTAGGCACCGTGGTGCCTTCTATTCATTTAGGAGGACATCCAGTTTGGAGATTTATTGCATTATATATCCTGGACATTTTATTTTAGTATTTTTGATTAGTTTTTTATATATTTCAATATTTTATGCATTATACAATCACTGTATGTAATACCTATTCACTTTAAGGGGTATGTTGGTATTTAAATATATTAGAGATATATGTGTTATAAATTATTAGCGCTGCACATTTATTATTATTTATTTGTTACGTTACATTTGTTTAGATACGGCATTCGTTATTTAGGATAGTTCTTAACTTTGTATAAATTTGTATTCATTACATTCACTAACAGCCACATTTGAAAGTAAATTCCAACACCTAAAATTTAATAGTTAATTTATTTTTAGTTAGTTTTTCGGGTTTTCGAACTTTCGGATTTTTGTTCTTATTTTCGGATTTTCGTTCTTTTGAATTTTCACTCTTATTTTCGAATTTTCAGATTTTCGAATTTACGAATCTTCAAATATGCAAATATTCTGAACAATTTGTTAAACAGGTTTTCATTAATTCAGATATTTTCATTAAAAAACAAATTCGTAACGAAACGAATTGCACATGTCTATTTGGTAAACCTGGCTAAAACTGTGTTTTTCACAATGTTCTCCTTCACAGGTGAATAATAATGGTCTGTTATCATTCAGCTCACCAATCAGTCAATATATACCACAAGCTCTTCCTGTCACATTTGGAAACCCTTTCCTGGCTATCTTCTGGGCTGATATAGATAATAGCTTAATGGGCGATGTATATTACCGTCAGAGCACCGATCCCGCTCTTCTGTCCCGGGCCACCTCCGATATCAGAACTTACTTCCATTCCATGGATTTCACAGCTCAGTGGGTGTTTGTAGCCACATGGCACCGAGTTGCATATATTGGATCTTCAACACACAAGGTAAATATACTACCATGATGCTTTTTTTAATCTGCAACAATGGCTGGTTTCTAACCTTTAAAACATCTTTCGGAAGTTTAGTCATTAACAAAGACTTTCTGTATTTGCAGGTGAACACATTTCAGGCTGTCCTGAGCACCGATGGCAATCAGACCTTCCTTCTGTACAATTATGAAGATATCTTTACACAGTTTCAAAGACTAGAACTATGGACAGATGAAACATGTAGATACACGTGATTGTTACAAGATAGATCGTCATTTGTCGGATCTGGTCCGGTAACCTAAAGAAATGTCATACAGATATTCGTTTCGTTGTTTGACAAATGTATCGAAATAGTTGTTTAACCGAATAGTTGTACCTAATTGTCAACTAGCTAACTATTTCGATACACTAGTGTCAACCGTTGAAACGAATCGAGTATTTTACTACAAAGAAAATTTAAGGTCTCACCTAAGTTTTTGCACATCAAGTCCTTATTTCTTTAGACGAGTGGTTACGGTTTCCAGGTAGGGTTCTCTTTAATAAGGTTAAGTATCAACCGGTGACTTATAGAAGTATTAACATGTCTTCCTTCCAGACTAACGGTAGCCACGAGTCCTGTCGGACTTTACACAAGTGGACGTTTATGTCTTTCAGAAACAATTACTGATTTGAAGG
>BLSH010319473.1:699936-718779 GCA_018402905.1 Glandirana rugosa | reverse complement strand
CCCCCCCCGCCAGGAGAGCAGCCAATCAGCTCTCCTCTACTCGTGTCTGACACGAGTAGAGGAAAAGCCGATAAACGGCTCTTCCTGTTTACACTGTGATCAGCTGTAATTGGTCACGGCTGATCATGTGGTAAAGAGCTTCCGATGGAAGCTCTTTACCGAGATCGGTAATGCGGTGGGTCAGACTGACACACCGCACCACCAATCGCCACAATGTGCGCCCACACAGGCGCGCGATCGCGGGTTATCCTGAAAGACATCAATGGACGTCCAGTCAAGATGATGGAACCACCTCCTGGCCATATTTTTGTCTATAGGCTGGGCGGAAAGTGGTTAAAGTAAGCATGAGGGTTTCTGAGATCTTCCTACTTATACATGATCTGCTACACTTCAGCTGCCCCAACACATTCTGTGCAACAGTCTCCACGTATGCGGGAGGCTAGAGTATCATTTTAGCTCTTTCATGCTTCTGATTGATGGTTATAGGTTGATAGGTAGGTTATAGTGAAGATAAATTCTTGGATGGAGAAATAAGTTATGATTGTTTTTTGTGGTCAGATCTGCTCTACCCATATGGATCTGCAATCGACATTATCAATCCAAAGACAGATGATGGAGGATCTCCAATAATATATACTTCCAGAGACATCCCATTATTTGGGAGAAATTACTCTTATCTCTATGTAAGTATACTGTTTAGACAAAATCTCTTTCTATAAAATTTTAAATCCTGAAACAACCATGATTCCAAAATTATGCTTCACCCATAGAAATGTTGTTCTCAGGTCATACACCAATTTCCTACTTTAGATAAAAAGGTAGCATTCCTCACAAATTCTATATTGGTACATCTGGCTAAAACAGTCAATCTTCTCCTTCACAGGTGAATAATAACGGGCTGTTATCATTCAGCTCACCAATCAGTCAATATGCACCACAAGCTCTTCCTATCAAATTAGGAAACCCGTTCCTGGCTATTTTCTGGGCTGATATAGATAATAGCTTAGCGGGTGATATATATTATCGTGAGAGCACCGATCCCTCTCTTCTGTCCCGGGCCACCACCGATATCAGAACTTACTTCCACGCTGTGAACTTCACAGCTCAGTGGGCGTTTGTAGCCACATGGCACAGAGTTGCATATTTTGGATCTTCAACACCCAAGGTGAGGATATTACAATGATGCCTTTTTTTAATCTGCAACAATGGCTGATTTCTAACCTTTAAAATGTCTTCCAGAAGTTTAGTCTTTAACAAAGACTGTCTGTATTTACAGGTGAACACATTTCAGGCTGTCCTGAGCACAGATGGCAATCAGACCTTCCTTCTGTACAATTATGGAGACATTCATTGGCCGAGCTGGACTTGGAATAATTTCTCCCAGGATGGACCTGTGGCATTGGTGAGCAGATCACTTTATTCCTGAACTACAAGCTTTTGATGCCACTTTTTGAAAGAAATATCCTTTCAAGAGCTAAGCAGAGTTGCAAACTGTGATCACATGGCTTTGTTTGTCAATGGATCAATTGTTAACCATGTTAGGCTCGGTTCACACAGGGGCGACTTGCGTTCCGACTTGAGTCACCTTAAGTCACCCCAAGTCACTTGACATCTCAAATCCCATTGAAATGAATGGGAGCTGTCTTAATGTACACTACTGAGTCGCTCCGACTTCAAAAAAAGGTTCCTGTGCTACTTCAAGGTGACTTCTACCCGACTTGTGCCCATAGGATTCAATAGAAGTCGCCTCCAAGTTGGACCCCCCATGTTAATGCAAGCGACTTTACAGTGAAAAGAATATAATTTTATTTGGGGAAACCCCCTCCCTCCCTTCTCTGATTGGCCACAGGCAAAGTTGTCTGGCATAAGTCGTGTTGTAAGTCGCCTGAAGTCGCGCCAAAGTCGCGCCGCAATTGCCTAGCAAAAGTTGGATTGCCCCTGTGTGAACCGAGCCTTAGTGATGACATAGTGATCAACTAATTTGTTGATAAACAAAGCCATGTAAACAGTTCATTGCTCATAAGGTTAGGGTTGCAATGAAATCGAATGACTTGGTCCAGGCTACTCACTGCTACACCAGACATTAGTAGTGCAAACAGATATATAACCACTTCAGCCCTGGAAGGATATTCCATGTTAGGACCAGAGCACTTTTTGCGATTCGGCACTGCGTCGCTTTAACCGACAATAGCGCAGTTGTGCAACGTTGTACCCAAATTAAATTTGCGTCCTTTTTTCCCCACAAATAGAGCTTTCTTTTGGTGGGATTTGACCCCATCTGTGTCATTTCTGATCGCCGCTATGAACAAAAAAAGAGCGACAATTTTGCAAAAAAAAAAACATTTCTTACTTTTTGCTAAAATACAAATCGCAAAAAATATATAAAAAAACAAATGTATTAATTGGTTTTGGCCAATTTATATTCTTCCTCATATTTTTGGTACAAAAAATCGCAATCTGCGTTTATTGATTGGTTTGCGCAAACGTTGCCACGTTTACAAACCATGAGAATTAATTTCTTTTTTTTTACTAGTAATGGCGGTGATCTGCGATTTTTATCGGGACTTTGACATTGGGGTGGACATGTTGGACATTTTTGACACTTTTTTGGAACCAATGACATTTATGCAGCGATCAGAAATTTAAATATCCACTGATTACTGTGTAAATGTCATTGGCACTGAAGGGGTTAACCAGGGGGGGGGATATAGGGGTTAACTGTGTTCCCTAGGCGTGTTCTAACTGTGAGAGGGCTGGGCTGCCAGGGGCACCAGAGATATAACTGATCCCCAGTTTACATTGGAGGTTCCCTGTTTTTCTGCTCCGTCAAGCAATTGCGGCGGAGAACAAGTCCGCCCAAGCCGTGGCCACAACTCTGCAGAGTGCGGTGGGCACGAGAGCATGCCGCCGACGCCGCTCCTGCCCGCTACTGCGCACGTGCGAGCCGCCATTTAAAGATGGCGATTTTCTCTACAGAGCCATACTGCAGCAGTTGGGAACCGGTTAAAGTAGACAGGTATCAAGATTAAAAGCCTTGACACATTTCACACATACCTCACAAATATATGCATTGTATGTGAAATGCGTTAAGGCTACTTATCTTGATACCTGTCTGTCTTATATATCTGTTTATACTAATAAACTTTTGTCTAGCACTGAGTACCATGGAATCATCATTTTTTTTTAATTTTCCATGTACTCCAAACGGGTAAGTCCTGCAGCCCATAGGAGACTCATGTGAACTAAGGAATATTATGCCAGCTCCTTTGCATCAGTAGGCATTGCTATTGTTTAAGGCGTAAGGTAAATATTTTTGGTGCAGGTCTAGAACAGTTGAAAGGATCTTTTTGAAACTCAGCAACCTAAAGGCCCATTGCATTGTTAACGTCCAATCTCATTGACCCCTGTGCATTTTATAGACTGGTGATATTTTACCAAAATGTCCCCATATTTGCCAAAATTGCAGCAAAACCTCCTAAATGAAGAGAATAGATGTTGAGGGACATGTTACACCTCGTACACACAAGCCAATGGTTGGTCAACCGAACGTCCAACTTTTGTCCAAATTGGGCGACGGCGGATTGGTCTAGCGTACTAACTTGAAGCAAGTAATCAGCCAACAAAGCCGAATGTAGTGACGTGTTACGAGCGTATAACGAGGAAGTTCAGGTGAATGTGATTTGTGAATTGGGAACACAGGTTACACGATCGAACACTTCCTGGATTCTGACCATGCGTGTTTGCACTTCCAACTTTTGGTTGGTCAACTTCTGTACACACGAGCCAACAATCGGTCAACTCCTTGTTGGCCAACACAAGTTTTCTAGTCTCATTGTCCAACTTCTGTTGGACGACGATTGGAAATCGGCTGTAGAATCGTGCGTACACATGATCAGATTGGACGACCGTTGTATACCAACCATCGGACCGTGTGTACGGGCCTTAAGATTAACATGAAAAAGGAAGAATGTACTATTGCTATGATTTTCTTAGTCCACCATCAAGCTTTTTATCAGGACATGTGTTAGGCCTGCATAGGAGAGCAATTGAAAAGAATAGTTAGCTTTTGAAGAACACCATTTTTTTCACTATTTGATGTGACAAAGAGTAAAATAAAGGACAATTGGCAGTGCGCCTTTTGATGAGATTCAGCGAAAACAATGAATAATCAAATATTGTTGACTGTTTTATTTTCATAGGACTAAATTGGAATAGAATGGCTTGGATGAGGGCTTATTCTTGATATTAATGAAACATTTTGTACCATGAAAACATCTTACAATGTGTTCTAGTTAACCCCTTGACATTGACGTAAGGCAAATATGCAGCCATTGGCTTCAAGTGGTTGTATTGGACGGGCAATGTCTGCAGCTGCAGGCATCACCCCGGTACCGTTTTTTAGAGCGGACGGTCCGTTCTCTTGTAATAACAACTGATGTCGCTAATCATCTGCTCAGCTGCTATTACAAGCAGTGGGAGGGGATGGCTCCCTCCCGCCACCTTCCGTGGCTTGCCCAGGCTCACCTGTCCCACTGGGGGGGGCTGAGACGTCTGCCAGCTGGTCGCAGACCCGAACAAAGCCGGAATCAGCTTTGTTCGGTTCTCAGATCTAGTATCCCGGAAGCGATGTCATGACATCACTTCCAGTTTACAGATGACTTAAAGGCGCCAGATTTAAAAAATATTGACAGGGTTCAAAACAGCCAAACTTGGCATTTTGAATGCTTTTAGGTGCAAAGGAGGGATTTGGGTTCTTATAGACCCAGGATACCTCCATAAAGAGCCTGTCACTGCCTATTGCTGTCATAAGTGATGTTTACATTCCTTGGGACAGCAATAAAAGTGATCAAAAATAAAAAAAAAACTAAAGGGACAGTATAAAGATAAATAAAATAAATAAGAAAAAGCGCCTTATCCCTCCGTGCTCGCGCGCAGAAACGAACGCACACTTAAAGCAGAGGTCCGCCCAGAACTAAAAAAATTAAAAGTCAGCAGCTACACATACAGTAGCTGCTGACTTTTAATAATAGGACCCTTACCTGTCCTGGAGTCCAGCGATGTCGGCACCCGCCGCCGATCTTTGGATTGGGTGCAGCCGCGTCCATTGCGGGTAAAGGAACCTGGACGTGTAACATTACAGCTTCACACCGGGCACCCTACTGCACATGCGCGAGGTTCTGCTGCGCTCTGCTATTGGCCAGTAGGCCGCCGGCCCGAGCTCCTGGATGTGTGGAAAAGGACACCTGTCTAAAGACCGGTGTCCTCTTCCCCCTCCCCCCCAAAAGGTGCCAAATGTGACACCTGAGGGGGGGAGGAATCCAATCAGCGGAAGTTACACTTTAGGGTGGAACTCCACTTTTAGACGCGCCCACAAATGCAAACAGTGTTCAAACCACTCATGTGAGGAATTGTTGCGATCATTAGAGTGAGAACAATAATTCTAGCACTAGACCTCCTCTGTAACTCTAAACTGGTAACCTGTAGAAATGCTTAAAGCATCACCTATGGAGATTTTAAGTACCGTAGTTTGTCACCATTCCGCGAGTGTGCCCAATTTTAAAGCATGACATGTTAGGTATCGATTTACTCGGCGTAACATCATCTTTCACATTATACAAAAAAATTGGGCTAACCTTACTGTTTTCTTTTTTTTTTAATTCACGAAGATGTATTTCTTCCAAAAAAATTGCATTTGAAAGACCACTGCACAAATACAGTGTGACATAAAATATTGCAACAATCGCCATTTTATTCTATAGGGCCTCTGCTAAAAAATATACGCATAATGTTTGGGGGTTCTAAGTAATTTTCTAGCAAAAAATACTAATTTTAACTTGTAAGCAAAAAGTGTCAGAAAAAGGCTTAGGCATGAAGGGGTTAAAAAGGCAAAATGTTTTCTTTAGTTGTGGATAGAATGGAGAGGGAGTAGAGCACCGGTCAGTTTTTATTGCTGTCTGTTCCCTGATTAGGGAGAGTCACCCTCTTTATTTGTCCTGTTTACCATTACTACTGAAAGTGAAAGTAAATGAAAATCCCAAATTGTCAGTTGTCCCCAGAAAAGTAGAGAAGGGGAAGTCTTCCAATGGATACACTAGTTTTGGTGGCCTGGGGGTCCTTATGTGATTTTCTTAATTTGGAGGGATTTACTCTCACTTCCTGTTTGGGCTATGGTACAGGAAGTGAAGGTAAATCTCACCAATGGGGAATAGATGCCCTTTTTGAGGATCATTAACCACTTGCCGACTGCCCGCCGCAGCGTGACGGCGGCAGGATGGCTCGTTATCCCGAACCGCCGTCACCTGACGGCGGCCGCGATAACTAGCATTGTAGGCACGCTCGCGCACTCACTGTGTTCCTGGGGGCCAGGGAGTGGGCACAGGGGACTGGATCGCCACTGGCTACCCACGATGGCTCCCCGGCAGTGAAAGAATGGAGATCCGTGTATGTAAGCACGGATCTCCGTTCTGACAGAGGGGGAAGGGATGTGATCACATGCTTCCTGTATATGGAAGCCGTGATCACTCCCCTCCCCCTGCCACCCCAGCACCAATACAGTTAGAACACAGTGAGGGAACACAGTTAACCCTTAGAGCGCCCCCTCCAGGTTAACCCCCTCACTGCCAATGGCATTTACACAGTAATCAGTGCATTTTTATAGCACTGATCACTGTATAAATGCCAATGGTCCCAAAAAAGTGTCAAAATGGTCCAAAATGTCCGCTGCAATATTGCAGTACCGCTAAAAATCGCAGATCGCCGCCATTACTAATAAAAAATAAAATAAAAACCCCATAAATTAATTCTCATCATTTGTAAACGCAGCAACTTTTCCGCAAACCAATCAATAAATGCCGATTGCGATTTTTTTTATCACAAATATGAGGAAGAATATAAATCGGCCAAAATCGATGAAAAATTTTTTTTTTTTTTTTTTTATTTTGTATTTTAGCAAAAAGTAAGAAAAACTGTTTTTCTTTTTTGCAAAATTGTCGCTCCTTTTTTATTTATAGCGCCAATCAGAAATGACGCAGAGGTGATCAAATACCACCAAAAGAAATCTCTATTTGTGGGAAAAAAGGACGCAAATTTAGTTTGGGTACAACGCCGCACGGCCGTGCAATTGTCAGTTAAAGCAATGCAGTGCCGAATCGCAAAAAGTGCTCTGGCCCTAAAGTGCGAAATCCTTCCGGGGCTGAAGTGGTTAAATAAAGTTTATACAGTGTTAAATTCAGTGTAATTACCAAAGACAACTTTTTAAAAGTGTTTTTGAATTGCATAGGCTGGACTGAACAGCGGCTATGATACAGGATACTACACCCTCCCAGGATCCCTCACAATCTCCATAGCCAATTTCTCATCTACAAGTAACGTCAATGTGACCGGACGTTGGGCATTTAAAGTGGACCAACTACACCCAGAAGATGTCAATGGGAATATAGGTGAGGTCCTACTACGCTTCACTCTGTGTTAATAAAATAAATATTATTTGACCAAATCTGAAGTAACTAATTATAAAGGGAACCATTGTATATTTTTGTTCCCATATATTTAGTGTTATGGTTTTTTTTTTTTAGACTGTATGTTGATAGTTCATTAAAAGTACAAAAGTAACACTTACATTTAAAACCATGTCACAATGGCTTTACAAGCATCCACTTTACAATATGGCGCTCCTATAGACTTACACGACTCCATTCGTCAGTCAAGGTCAGCGTACGTGATGATGTCACTGTCTTAGGCCACACCCTACGCGCTTCGTCATAGATGACGTCGTCTGTGGGACTATCAGAGAGGATGGCTCACCACACACCAACATTATATATAGGGCCGTTGCACCATATTTAATGCTGCCAGCATTGCCCTCAGTTCATAAATGACCCACTATTAGAGTAAATACAGCACCACCACAGAACAGGAGGCAAAGATGCAAGAATAATAATCATTAATGCCCATAGGAAAGAGCCACCATGCCCTATTACCTGCTGACAGCATTGTCCTTAACCACTTAAGGACCGGAATGATTTCCCACTGTAGGACCAGAGCACTTTTTGCGATTTGGCACTGCATCGCTTTAACTGACAATTGCGCGGTTGTGTGGAGTTGTACCCAAACGAAATTATCGTACTTTTTTTCCCACAAATAGAGCTTTCTTTTGGTGGTATTTGATCCCCTTTGCGTCACTTCTGATCACAGCTGTTAACAAAAAAATAGCGATAATTTTGAAAAAAAAAATGTTTACTTTTTGCTATGATACATATCCAAAAAATATATAAAAAACAAATTTATTCATCAGTTTTGGCTGATATATATTCTTCCTCATTCTTTTGATTGGTTTACAAACCATGAGAATTAATTTATGGTATTTTTACTTTTTTTAATAGTAATGGCGGTGATCTGCGATTTTTATCAGGACTGTGACATTGCAGCGGACATGTTGGACATTTTTGACACTTTTTTGGGACCAATGACATTTATACAGCGATCAGAAATTTAAATATCCACTGATTACTGTATAAATGTCATTGGCAGTGAAGGGGTGAACTGTGAGGGGGCTGGGCTGCCAGGGGTATAAGAGATCTAACTGATCCCAGTGACAGGGATCAGTAGATCTCTTACATACCGCCTGACAGAGCGGAGAACCGCCGCGTTTACATCAACGGTTCCGTATTTTTCTTCTCTGCCAGGCAATCGCAGGTAGCGGCCATACTGCTGGAGAGTGCGGCAGGGCATGAGAGCGTGCCACCTGCGGCGCGCACCCGCCCGCTAGCCACGCACGAGTGAGACGCCGTTTATAGACGGTGATTCAGGGGATAGCGCCACTCTGCAGCAGTAAATGTATGCGAGCTGGTCTGGAACCGGAACCGGTTAAAGCTGAACTCCAGCTTTTGTTACATTTTACAATGTAGCCTAGTTGGCCCGAACAAACTATATCCCTCCGGTGTGAGGCAGCTGTATAAACTGTATGTAGCTGAGGCTACATGCAGCACTGTGTTCCGGGTTCGAGCCAAGACCTTGACTGAGTCAGAGGTTGTGACATCATCAGCCTACATCTCTGACTCAGCCAATCAGAGGCTAGTCTATTATTGCTCGAATACATTGCTTTCTATGAATGTCTGAGCACCGATCAAATAGACTCTATTGTGCTCCGGGTATGAGACAGAAAGTCTCGGATCCAACCTGGAACACAATGCGGTATGCTGCATGTGGTCTCAGCTACATACAGCCTATTTTTTTTTTCCACAAAAATTGTATTGAATGGAGTACAAGAACAGTTTGTAAAAACAATGTGATTACAAGATCATATTGGGGTTACAATTCGAAAAATCATTGTACAGTAGTATCTATTAGACAGGGGTTGGTCATAGAAAGTATAGTGAAGGTTTGAAGGTTTTCAGGCTCCTAGCGGAGCAAATTTCATCTCTTTTTAATCTTTGAATATCGTAATTTCCATAAATCCAGTTTGGTTGGTGTGTAGCGAATAGGGTCTCTAGTTATAGTATGGGTCAGTATCATTCCATTATTAGGTGTGGTGGGGTAAGACGAAATAAACGAGTGTGTATGGTGGTAGGATAGGTGGTAACGAGCCTGTATGGAGGTGCTCTAATTGTGTGAGATTAGTGTTATGGTATTAGCGATTATTTTAAGTTATGTTTAATATGGTGTTTATATTTTTAATGATCACCTGTTTTATTTTATCAAAAGTAAATATGTATAGCTTATACTTTAAATTCAATGGAGACTAGATACTACATTTACTCCACCTACTTGCTTTACAGCTTTTGAGATATCAGCCACATAGGAAGTGCATTGTTTTATTAAAGTAGCCAACATAAAGCGTAATTCCACCCAAAATTTTTTCTACATCATTCAAGTCCTTTACCTATATAGACTATATATAAAATTTATACTCACCCTAAATTGCTTGTTGCTAGGGGGTCTCTGTAATCTGCCCCTTTTAGGTCCTAGGCTCTTCTCCTCACTTCCTGCTTCGCCTGGCCTCCTGGGAAATGTGAGTCCTCATTTCCCAGGAGTCATTGGGCTTCCCTGTACTGTAAAATCGTGTTATTTCCAGACAGGAAATGACGCGATTTAAGGCGGACCGAGATCGAGGAGTGCATGATGGTTACCCACCATGCACTTTTTTCAGGAAAAGATGCCAGGAGACTATGGATGCCCTCACCTAAAATGGAAAAGTCCAGCAGTGAGAGAAACAAAATTGTGAGTAAAAAATACATGGAATTACTAGGCGGTTTGAAAATAAGGAAACAAAAGGTTACACCTATTTAGTATTAAAAGAGTGGATGCCAAAAAAAAAAAATGCTGGGTGGAACTCCGCTTTAAAGACTTTAGCCAAAGACTGATCAAAATTTAGGTTCAATTCATCTATGGATAGGCTGGTTGTACTGAAGTTGATCTATAGCTATAGCAGTAATCATTGTATTCTAAAGGCCGGGACACCTGTCAGGATACAATAGCAAATCAAGAAGGGTTTCCCCATAAACAATAGGGGAATCAAGCAATTTTCTTTCCTTTAACCTGATGAGTAGATAATAATTAAATATGTCTGACTTTACATACTTATAACCTTGCAAGATAAAAATATTAGCACATACTAAGAAGATTAATACCAACAAGCTGATTTACTTTACAAGGGAATATACTGTATATTTTCTTTAGGAGTAGAAATAAGATGCATAGCCATTGTTAGCTCCACCATCAATGTAATTAGAGTTATAATAGTAACACGTGTCAAGAAAATTCTGCTGTTATTAAAAGGAATATTTGCAAAATATTCTCTGAAAACATGACATTTGTCTTTCTTGATCCTAGCCTGTTCACCTGTTCACCAAGACCGGAATGGGGTAGTTGAGTTAGGAGGCCTTTGTGTTTATTTAAATGTTAAGGTATGTTTCTTTCTTCCTAGATGAATCTACAGAAAATGAAAATTCTACGGACGTTCCATTGACGACTACGCCTGGACCCTTCACCACGCGCTCCACAGCTATCACCTCTCCTTTCATTTTGTCTTCAGGTAACAGAAAGTCATGAGCAAATATTCAAAGTAGTATATAGTTACATAGTTAATCTGGTTGAAAAGCCCATCCAGTTCAACCAGCATAGAAAAAAACTAGTATAAACTAGGCAAGGGGGGCCCTGAGATCTTCTTACTGATATACAGTGGCAGGGTTTTTTTTTGGGGGGGAAACAACCATCCCCCCAGTTGGTGGGTAGGTCAGTTGGCTGCACACCCCCCATGCATTCACCCCATCTAGTATGCGGGCGGGCAGTGGCTGGGTTGAGAGCTGCTACGGGCAGGTTGCGGGCTCCTACCGGTGGCAGGCAGCAGCCGAGTTGAGAGCTCCTACGGGCGGGTCGCAGGCTCCTATGGGCAGCGGGCAATGGCTCCTGTGTGCTCTTCTGCATCATGACGGCTTCCACCGTGTGACTCCTCCCTCCTCCTTCTAGGCGTCCAATAGGATCGCCTGTCCTTTTAGCCAATCAGGTGAAGGGTCTCAAGAACCCCTTCCTAATTGTCCAGGAGGAGGATCAGTGTGGCGATAGCAAATATTCATTCGCTATTATCACACAAATGGGTGGGATCGGAGCACATTGCTCTGCGACCCGAGCCCACCCATTTTTGAAGCCTATTAGAGCCTCTGGCTCTAATCACCTGCTTAAAAAAAACACAGCCCCGCCATTGAAATCCAATGCGTCCGGCGCCCTGTATGTAGATCAGGGGGCCGGATGCATTGACAGGGGGGCGGCGCCCATGCACCCCTAATGGATGGGCAGCCGCTGCTGATATACTCTATTATCTGCAAAGAATCCTACTCTTCAGCTGCTCCAACAGATCTTGTCTCTGCCTATGACGCTAAGGCTATGATGGAAGCAGAGGCAATGATTGTAAATGTCTGGTTCTAGCAATGGGAGCAGATGCTGCTGAGGACAACGTAGATAACAATTCAACAGATTTGTGGTGAATGGATGAAGAAGCCGAGTTTTCCACGTTACTCTCCTCTGGTACAAATTAATATTTGCTGTAAACCTTGTTTATAATTCTTTTTTGGTAGTTTTCTGAATATTTTATAAATGTTTTCCCATGAAACATCCCAAAGACGTCTGCAGTTTTTCCATGATTACTATTACTACCTACTACGTTTACACTTTGTTTCGAAACAGGGTGTCAGACAGGCTTTGTTAAAGCTCCCTTAACGCCAGTCAAAGCCCCTGTCACCAAATAAATTGGTTAGCTTACAGCTCTGTTTACACCTTGCGTTGGCTTTGCTGCGCTTCAGCTTCGCGTCAAAAATTATACCCCATGTAGCTTTAGCCAGGCTTCAAAGCCTCTTCGACTCCTCCACAGAAGTCTATGACAAAGCTTGTTTGAAGCTCGTTTGAAGCACCTGAGGCTTTTCGAAGGCTTTAATTCAGCTTTAGCTTCGCTTTGTTTTGGAGAAATTGCAGGTGTGAGATATCAACAAACACACAGGGCGTTTACCAAGCTTCAACAAAGCTGAAGCCTCGTCAAAGCCTTGTTGAAGCCTCACTGAAGCTTCTTCGAAGCACCGCCGAAGCCTCAAAAACACATCATAAAAGCTTGTGGAAGCTGTATGAGCTTTACTGAGCGTTGAAGCTGAGGCAAGTGTAAACTAGCCCTTACTAAACTGCATTTAGTGAACCTAAAACATAGCACCAAATCAATAAAAAATTGTAATACCAAGACTGTTTTCACCATGCAGGGTATCCACAGCTTTAGAGCTTTAAGCAATTTCCAAACTTGCTGAAAGTTACCCAGTGCAACCATCCAAAATACTGTATATCTACAGTAGATGCAAGATCATATAACTGATATTGGACTGGGTGTTATGTGTTACTGCAATTTCCATATCATCATTGCTCTTGATATTAAACTATTAAATAAGCTCACATTTGTAACCAGCGGTGAAACTATAGTGTTTCTTAATCAATGGGTATTTTATTATATTTTTTAATATTGCATTACAAGATTTTTTGTCTTTCCTTTAGATCTTCTTTACCCATATGGATCCGCTATCGACAATATTAATCCAAGGGAACTTGATGGAGGATCTCCAAAAATATATTCTTCCAGACAAATTCCACTTTTTGGAAGAAATTACTCCTATCTTTATGTAAGCATCATGTTTTATATATTCTGAATTTAATGCTTTTGAAATGAACAAAAAACATCAAATTTGCTGGTTTCGGAAAGAGGCTTGACTCTTATTAATACTGTCCAGTGGTTATACACTTATGTCAGCTGCCATTCCTGTGCTGTATATTGCTGTGGGTGCAACAAAAATTCTTCCCAATTTTCTCCTTCACAGGTGAATAATAACGGTCTGTTATCATTCAGCTCGCCAATCAGTCAATATGTACCACAAGCTCTTCCGGTTGCATTTGGTAATCCGTTCCTGGCCATCTTCTGGACAGATGTAGATAATAGATTAGCAGGCGATGTATATTACCGTGAGACCACCAATCCCTCTCTTCTGTCCCGGGCCACCTCCGATATCAGAAGTTACTTCCATGGCGTGAATTTCACAGCTCGCTGGGTGTTTGTAGCCACATGGCACAGAGTTGTGTATTATGGATCTTCAACAAGCAAGGTAAAGCTATTACTATGATACCTTTTTCTTTAAGTTGCAGCAATTGTTGTTTTCTACATTTTAAAATGTCTTTCAGGGATTTAGTCTGGAACATTTATTTGTTGCATTTACAGGTGAACACATTTCAAGCTGTCCTGACCACCGATGGCAATCAAACCTTCCTTCTGTACAATTATGAAGATATTCAGTGGCCGAGTATTTTTGCCTATGGTTACTACCAACATGGACCTTTGACATTGGTGAGCATTTTTCTTTATGCCGAAACGTTTTTGAATTCACTTAAAGAAGATATTCACTGGCTAAGTATGCATATGAATGGTTCATCCCAATATGGATCTTTGGCATTGGTGAACAGATCACTTTATGCTTGAACAACAGTTTTTTCAGATCCCTGGGGACTTTCAAAGAAGTATTATTTCAATAGCCAAGCACTGTAAAGAAACACATTTAAATACTGTGATCACATGGCTTTGTTTATCACTGGAGCAACTCTTAACAAAGTTAGCAACAACATGATGCTTAAAGTAGAACTATGGTAAAAATTAAGAAATCAATATGTTATGCACATATACAGTCTGTTAAACATGTCCGTGATTGTTTTGCAAAAAGCAGTAAGGGTGGTGAGATCTCTACCTTGTCTCCAGCTCTCATGTGCACTTCCTTTAGTGAAGTGACAACTTTATTTCCTGGTTTTCGAATTGCTGTGTTGAACACGTTGTCCACAATTGCGTCTATCTCTCTGCAAAAAACATCCTGACATCACTGGGGGAGGGGCTCTTGTATCACATGGGAAGCTGAGGGATTTCATTCTACACAGAATCCTGATTAGGCCCCACCCACGACCGGCCAGTGAAGCCCCACCCACTCCCACCTATGTCCCTCCTTTTCCCGCTACTGCTTTAGATCCTAGACCTAGCTTGTCTGTAATGACTTATGGCTGTTTTACAAAGCACACACCAAGCTATTGATTGGCAGATGGGTGTGTGTTATGTAAAATAGACTGAGCATCATAGAAGGCTGGAGGACTGATAGATAGAAAAGCTATTTCAGTGGCAGGAAATTACATCTGAGCTCTGCTCAACTCCTCCCATCATTACTTGTATACACCAAAGGAGGACTGCTGGAGGGGATTATAGACCAGAATTGCAGTATATGGTAGGAAAATAATCATTTCAGTTATTATGTTTATTACCATGTGTAACTTTCAGGTCTTTATTTGAGGATTTACTAAAATATGTATGTTGCCTTTTGTTGTACGTTAACCCCCTCTCGCAGCAGCACCCTGGTCCTTTAAGAGGTTCTAAATGTTGTAAGATGGAGAGGGGCATTCTGATCATGAAGTGCTGTGATTGGCTGTCACAGTGGTCACATGATTGGAAAGCTCCCGATCGCAAGCAGGCATCGGGAGCTTTCCAGTATCCACTGGTAACTGTGCTGGGAGTGCGGAGGGTGCGCACTCTCGGCACAGAAATGTTTATATTTGGGATGCATATATGCGGCCGCCTCTTAGTGTTAAAGCCCACCCGCTGAGAGGCCACATAAATGCGTACAGCCGACAGGAAGAGGTTAATTGCTTTGCTGGTAAACATAGCCATGTCAACAGTCTAAACACATTTAAAAACTGCAATCACATGGCTTTGTTTATCACTGGAGCAACTCTTTACCATGTTAGCAATGACATGATGCCTAATTACTTTGCTGGTAAACATAGCAGTGTCAATAGTCCATTGCTTTCTTTATAAACAAAGAGTTAGGGTTGCAAAGAAATCCAAGAAAAAGGCTGGCCATACATGGATCAGTTTTTTGGGTTAAACTGGTTTAGTAACCAAAGGACTTGGAGGATAGTGATGGGCTGAACACCCCCCAGTTCAGTTTGCACCAGAACTCCCAAACATGAAAAAAGTTCTGACCCAAACCGCGAACCCTATTAGTCTATAGGACCCGAACTTGAAAAATCAAAAGTTCAGATTTTGAAGGCTTATATGCAAGTTATTACCCATAAAAAGGGTATGGGGGCCTGGGTACTGCCCTGGGGGACATGTGTCAATGCAAATTTTTTTTTTAAAAGATTGTTTTTAAAGGAGCATTGATTTTAATGATGCTTAAAGTAAAACAATAAACATGAAAAAAATACTTTAAATATAGTGCCTTCACTGTGTGTTAGGTGGAATGGAGATAATGGTGACGTTATACACCTTTTTTGGAGGTGCCCAAAGTTGCACAGGTTCTGGGTCTTCTGTTATCTGCACTGTTAACAGTGCTCATCAACTGTCGGTACCCTTAGACCCGAAACCATGCATATTGGGTATACTAGATGATACCGTATTTATGTGAGAGAAGCAGTGTCCAGTTCATTCTTCCAGGCCCAGAAACCCTTATTGCATCACTGGATCTCCCAGTCCCCTCCTACATTACAGATGTGGTTAATGTAAATGGGTACAAAGCTACATTTCAAAAGCCTGATCTACCAGCATAGGGGGGTTCCGTCTAGGTTTGACAGGATTTGGGGTAGGTGGCTGGGTGTATTGGGCCTGGCTCCAACAAATGTAATCCCGGATAAATTGTTATTGTAGTACCTATGTGTCTAAATACAACTATGTACATTCACGCATGCACCCCGCTACGTACTGTAGCTACAGGACGGGGTAGTATTTTAGTATATGGTGTATTCCCTTTTCTGAATATGTTTGCAACGGGTGGTTGTCATGATACAAATAGTGTGTATATCTTTTTGCTGTTTAAGAATATGGCTTTCTGTGAGTATGCATGTACAAAAATTATATTTAACAGTCTGCAAAAGTGTGCCATTACATCTTTGGAAAGTGATGAGACTGGGTATTGTTTGGTGGTTTCTAATAAACCTTCTTTCTGATTCCAAAACAAAAAAATAGTGCCTAGTGGGTCCTCTTAGTCTGTCTGTAAAGTGACGCATTGGTACCATGAATAGAACCTGCTGCAGCAAAACTGGCATATATAAAGGAAAAAAATGGCATTTAACCACTTGCTCACATACATTTACTGCGGCAGTATGGCTCCCCTGTACGAACTGACGTACCTGTGGGATTGCGTGCGCGCCGTGGGAGCGCGTCCACGGGTCTTGATACTCAATGTCCGCCAGCGACCCACAATCGCTCTGTTCAGAGGCAAAATGGGGATCTGCCAATGTAAACACGGCTGATCCCCGTTCTGACAGGGGACATGACAGAGATCTACTGTTCCCTGTCATCAGGAACAGTGAGATGTCACTTCCCTTCCAGCCCATCCCCCCTACAATTAGGACCCACCCAGGGAACACAGTTGACCCTTTGATCGCCCCCTAGAGTTAACCCCTTCACTGACAGTGTAATTTTTACATTGATCAGTGCATTTTTATAGCACTGATCAATGTAATAATGTCACTGGTCCCCAAAAAGTGTCTTTTGGGGTTAGATTTGTCTGCCGCATTGTCGCAGTCCCGCTAAAAATCACAGATCACTGCCATTACCAGTAAAAAATACATAATTTAAATAAAAGTCCATAAATCTATTTTGTAGATGTGATGACTTTTGCACAAACCAATCAATATACGCCTATTGCGATTTTTTTTACCAAAAGTATGTAGAAAAAAAACATATTGGCCTAAAATGATGAATAAATTATTATTTTTTTGTTTTGTTTTTTTTTTGGATATTTATTATAGCAAAAATTTAAAAAATATAGATTTTTTTACAAAATTGGTGATCAAATACCACCAAAAGAAAACTCTATTTGTGGTGGAAAAATGATGTCAATTTTGTTTGGGTACAGTGTCGCACGACCGCGCAATTGTCAGTTAAAGTGACGCAGTGCCGAATCGCAAAAAATGGCCTGGTCAGGAAGGGGGCAAATCCTTCCAAGGCTGAAGTGGTTAAACTGATTTTTCCTGGCTGCAATCTTTCTTGAGAAAAAAATGTAAAAAAAATGGTGTGCGGGTTCCCCACCAATCCATACCAGGCCCTTTGGGTCCGGTATGGATTTTGAGGAGAACCCGCATGCCAAAGTTTAAAAAAAATGACATAGACACCCCCTAAAATCCATACCAGACCATTATCCGTGCATGCAGCCTGGCAGGCCAGGAAAGGGCCGAGCCCCCGCAAATGTGGGTGTTCGGCAAACACCAGAACGGGCGATGTTTGGGGCCAAAGCGATTGCCCATCGCTATTGGAGGATGGTTATCCAACATCAATAGAATATTTGTACCATAGACACATCTAACAATGTGTTACATTTATGCGGCATGGTTTTTTGTTTTTTTGAATAGTTAACCATTTAAGGAACATATATCACTAAAGTTCCTTTTCTGGTTAAAACGTGGACTTTATGCCTTTCTTGAGTATCATTAAATAAAGTTTATACAGTGATAATTTCAGTGTAATTTGTATGGACAATTGTTTAAAAATGTTCTTGAACTGCGTAGGCTGGGCTGAACAGTGGCTATGATACAGGATACTACACACTCCCAGGATCCCTCACACTTTCCATTGCCAATTTATCATCTACAAGCAACGTCAATGTAACCGGACGTTGGGCATTTAAAGTGGACCAACTACACCCAGAAGATGTCAATGGAAATATAGGTGAGGATCCACTGTGTATAACCTTGGGTTAATAAAATAAATATTATCTGACCAGATCTGAACTAACTGTATATTTTTGTGCTCATAAATTTAGAGTTATGATATTAGGGATTATTTTAGTTTTTTTTTTTTTTTTTATGATGTTTATATTTTAACCACTTCAGCCCCGGAAGGATTTCCAGCTTTAGGACCGGAGCCCTTTTTGCGATTCGGCGCTGCGTCGCTTTAACTGAAAACTGTGCGGTCGTGCGACGTTGTATTTTTCCTGCGTTTAAAGCAAACCCATGTTGCAGCGTGCTGGCGTGTCAAAAGTCAATTTCGCTGCGTCGCGGCTTAGCGTTTTTCCCGAGGCCAGGATTTCGACCTTTAGGAAGGCCCCGACTTCACCAATTTTATATTTGTAGTATTTTTTTTTTTTTTTTTGATTTTATTAGGGATTATAGTATTGAGATTTAAATACTCGTGTTTTTATATGTCAATCAAGTCTAGACCAGTCTATTATAAATAAAATAATTGGGTTCCAATATGTGTCACCTAGGAGTGGATATAAAGGTAACTGTAGAAGACCCACATCAACCAGGTGAAATTTACGGGTTGCAGGCCAATGTAACTGCAACGAA
>BLSH010319473.1:654919-686031 GCA_018402905.1 Glandirana rugosa | reverse complement strand
AAAAAAAAAATTGTGCCAAAAAATGTTGCATACACGATCAAGCTTCGGTTTTTTAACCGGCTCCCAGCCAGCTCGTGTGCATTTACTGCTGCAGGGTGGTAGCGTAACGCGAATCGGCGTTCATAAACGGCGATTCACGCAGGCGCAGCTAGGAGCGAGTGTGTGCCGCCGCCGGCACGCTCTCATGCCTACTGCACACTCCCCGAGTGTGGCCGGGGTTCAGGCGGACTCGATGTCCATCGGCGACCCATGATCGCCTACTACAGAAGAAAAGCGGGAAACTGCCGATGTAAACATGACGGTTCCCCGCCCTGTCAGGTGGCATTACAGTGATCTACAGATCCCTGTCATTGGGATCAGTTAGATCTGTCATGCCCCTGCCAGCCCAGCCCCCACACAGTTAGAACACGCCTAGGGAACACAGTTAACCCCTTCATTGCCCCCTGCAGGTTAACCCTTTCCCTGCCAGTGACATTTATACAGTAATCAGTGGCTATTTTTAGATCTGATCGCTGTATAAATGTCATTGGTCCCAAAAAAGTGTCAAAAATGTCCGCCGCAATGTCACAGTCCCGCTAAAAATCACAGATCGCCGTCATTACTAGTAAAAAAAAAAAAAAAGGAAAAACGCCATAAATCTATTCCCATAGTTTGTAAACGCTGCAACTTTTGATCCAGGTCATGACAATTTGAGATGACACTGTAAAGAGTGCAGGACAGAGGGCAGCACTGGGTTTCTGGCAGGATCAACATTTTTTTTACACTTTTCAAACAGATAAAACAAAACATTGTTAATGAGATATTTAGCATACCAAAAAAGAGCAAATAAGAAATCTTCCTTATTAGGGATAACATACACTTTGTAACAGAACAGTGAATTACTGAGATGAGTGACTTCTTCTTCATTGGATAGCATTCTCTGACACTTCAGTCAGACAAATTAAGCCAAAAGTCAGGCAGTGTGCTGTCTCATTAGCTGGTTCTCGGTGCTATGGAATTTGTATCATATAGTTCTGATGATTTATATATCAGTAAAAAAATGTTAAAATGACTTTTTTTTAAGCTCACTAATTATTTTAGCTTTGATGGTGTGTAGAGGGGTGGACATTGTGAATTGCTGACGGTTGTCATCTGTACCATTAAACTGTATGCATGGCCAACACTTTTCTTTTTTTCAGTTTTTTGATAGAGCTGGTAGGAAATAAAACACATGCTAGGATATTTTTCTTGTGCATGTCCTGCTGGGGAAATTTTCCTTTGCTACTTGTCCTGGATATGCAAGAGAAATCTCTCCAACATGAGGAATATTCTCATCTTAGTCAGTTGCCACCAAAATGTGTCCCCATTGAAAGATTTCTCCCCACACTGCATGTTATAATATAATCTGTTCTTATGTTTCACAGGCTGGACTGAACAGTGGATATGACACAGGATACTATACACTCCCAGGATCCCTTTCAGCAGCCATTGCCAATTTAGCAAACACAAGTAACGTCAACTTTACTGGACGCTGGGCATTTAGAGTGGACCAGCTGCATCCTGAAGATGCCAATGGAAATATAGGTAGGGGTAAATTCCACTCAGAATTGTCTGTTAGATTATCAAATATTAATTTGCTTTATCATCAATGATATAGCAGGTTTGTCACGACCATTGTTAAGGACAATTACCCTTCCTTGACTCAGTTGTTTCGTTTTTTTTTTTTTTTTTGTTTTTTGCGAGCCAAGTTGTTGCGTTTTTATCAAGTAATCAACCTAAGCTGGTCAAACTCTGGTGCCCAGCTGGCATAAATGTTGCAATGAATATTAGAAATGAACAAATGTTATATTAAAAATCTTCAGTCCATGACTTATAGAGTAAAAGGGTTTTTTTTAAAGGCAAAACATCTGTTAACTTTGCAAGGGAATTTTCCCCAGAACTATTGAATGAGATTAAGATTGACTTCCATCAAATAATGTGCAAGCATTTTTTTTTTCCCCTTAGGCCCCTTTTGCACGGGGCGGATCAGCTCAGCGGACTCCGCCAGCTCAGTGGGAGATCACTCCGTTGATCTTAGCGGGTGACAGTGAGCGGAGACAGACCTGTCTAAGCCCAGCTGTTTTCTATGGGAAGATTGGATGAAAACGGACTGCATGTCCGTTTTTAACCGATCCCATCTGATCCCATCCGCTGAACGTATGGCGAACGTATCGCCATCCGTATGTTTTGAGCAGATCTTGTCGGATCGGATGGCATCTCCGTTGACATCTGCCCGCCCATAGAAGTGAATGGATGACCCGCTCGGATCTGCCTGAAAAACGGACAGGCGGATCCGAGCGGGCCGATAGTGTGAAAGGGGCCTTGCACATGATTTAGTATTCTTTGTAAAGTAAAAATTCACTAAATTCGCTAAGCTATGGGTCAACGTCCCCTGTAAAGTGAGAACCCTATATTCCTTCAATAAATCAACCCTTCTCTGATCACTTTTTATTTTAAATTAAGGTGGACAGGCTACTTCAAAGGATGACAATGGAATATTATTAGGAGGGAATTCTGCTCAGAATTATCTGTTAGACTATTTAACAATAGTTCTTCATAATAAATGATATAGCAGGTAGAGTGCATCACTTCCATTGGTTTTGACAATTATCCATTCTTGACTCAATTGTTTAAATGTCATTATGTAATGAACCTAAACTGGCCAATGAAAGAAGAGCAGGTTCACTGGCGCTGTTGTGGAAACCGGGACTTACAAAAGGGTGCTTCAGGGTTAGATACGAAAAAGTCCATGCAATAATCAACAGCTGGTGTAGGGGGCGTATCAGTGTGGCACTGGTAAATAAGGTGACAGCCTTCCCCAGAGTGTGTCCATGGACTCTGTGGCAAAGGGATGGAGAAGAAGAAGAAGGGAGGGAGGGGCACCTAAGTGTAGTATTAAAAGGACAATTCATTGCACACAATGGACATGCACTTATAGGATATCAATGTCATACACGCATGCGATGCTGAGTCATCCTCGAGCCAGCTGTCATCAAGGAGAATGTTCTAAAAGTCCTCCGAGGTGGATGGTAACACTGGGGGTCCGGGGTTTGTGTATGACTCAGCATCACATGCGTGTATGACATTGATATCCTGTAAGTGCATGTCCATTGTGTGCAATAAATTGTCCTTTTAATACTACACTTAGGTGCCCCTCCCTCCCTTCTTCTAGACTGGCCAATGCCAGATGATGGCTAGAAATTAACAAATATTACATTGGTAAATCTTCAATCCGTGACCTATAAGGTTAATGTGACCAGTCTTTTGTTTTGATAACTGATTTCCAGATCACCTTCTAAAAGAATCAGGGCAATTGGGCATTAATTGGGATTTCTTCGTCTTGATAAGACTCTGGGGTTAACTTACTAAGGAGAAGAGAATCTTTAACATAACACCCAGCTTGGTTAACAAGATGACACAATCTTCATGTTGCATATATAAAACATGTGCAAGGGATGGACATGTGCAATTTGTTTTGGTCAGAATATAAATTCGGACATTTTTTTTGGTTTTTATTCAGAGATTTGGATGTATCTCAATCTCCAAATGAAATAGTAATGCATTTCATTAATTTAATTTTGGATTTTCTAACGAATTCCAAATTGTCAGCTTCCCTGCTGACAGATGAATGTAAACAAAAGAAGGGCAGTAATAGAAAATTCAGAAAAAAACAGTGTGGAACCCCCACCCCAAAATCCATACCAGACCCTTAACCAAGAATTCAGCCCAGCAGGCCAGGAATGTGGGGGATGAAAGAGAACCCCCCTATTGAACCATACCAGGCCACATGCCCTCAACATGGGCGGTGCTTTGGGGCTGGGGGGGCTCTGCCCACCCCAAAGCACCTTGTTCCCATGTTGATGGGGACAAGGGCCTCTTCCCTAAAACCCTGGGAGGTGGTTGTGGGGGTCTGCAGGCAGAAGGCTTATCCCCCCCCCATGTAAATGAGTATGGGGTACATTCTACCCCTACCCATTCACCAAAAAAGTGTAGAAAGTGAGTAAAGAAACAACAAGAGTTTTTGATAAGTCCTTTTTTTTTGTAAGAAACCATCATCAGCCACCGCCTGACCCGAAAAAAAGAAAACAAACAATCTCCGGTTTCGTCAAAGGCTCCCTCCATCTGCCTGCTCCTCCGCCAGACATTTCATAAATAACTAAAGGGCGGAGTCACCCAATGATGTCATCAGGTTACCCCCTACCCCTTGTGATGTCAACGGCCCAGCATGCCTTGGTCGATGATGTCACAAGAAGGCGGTGCCGTTGCCAAATGCCCCCCCTTAGCTATTTAAGATATATATGTTAGACGGAGGAGCAGGCAGATGGCGGGAGCCTTCGACCAGACCATAGGTTTTTTTCTCTTCTTTTTCTGGGTCCGGCAGTGTGGCGTGCAGCATCATTGATGAGTGATCTACACCAAGGGACACCTTTTTATTTTTTTAAAAAGAAACTGTCAAAAACTATTGTTATGTCTACCCACTTTTACATTTTTCGGTGAATGGGTAGGGGTTCTATGTATCCTATACTCATTTACATGGGGGGAGGGGTCTGGGGGCCCCCTTGTTAAAGGGGGCTTCCAGATTCTGATAAGCACCCCATCCATAGACCCCCACAACCAGCATCTAGGGTTGTAGGGAAAAGGCCATCATCCCCTTCAACATGGGAAAAAAATGCAAAGCAGTCCTCCATGTTGAGGGAATATGGCCTAGTATGGTTCAGGAGGGGGGTGTTCACTCGTCCCCCCCTTTCCTGGCCTGCCAGGCTGCATGCTCGGATAAGGGTCTGGTATGAATTTTGGGGGAGACCCCACACTGTTTTGTTTTTCATTTTGGTGTGGAGTTCCCCTTAAAATCCATACCAGACCTGAAGGGCCTGGTAAGGATTGGGGGGACCCTTGCTGGTTTTTTTTTCAGAATTTTCTATACCCGGCATTCTTTTATTTGCATTCATCTCTCAGTGGGGAAGCCTGATGATAGCCGATGAGTCATCGGTTGTTAAGGATGAGGTGGCTGGCTTCCTGGCCCTCTCCTTAACAACCTGCTATTCTAGCAAGGGAAATTATATATCACTTACAGTATATGTACTAATGCCATAGGCTCTCAATCCAGGGAGTTATTAGCTTTATAACCTCTGGGTCAACTGCCTGTTTAGGGATTTGTAGATGTGAGTTTTCAGTTATTTTATGTGCATTGGTAGGTTTTCATGGACATATGTCCTTTTTCAATCCAACTTAAAATGTTACTTTGTAACCTTGGTAAGTGACATTTTTTTTTACCTCTGAGATGAGACCATTTGGAATCCTTTGGGTCAGTCTAATGAATGGCTGGACTTATGTAGGTCTGGGTGATTTTCCAAACCCTGCTTTTGCCTATGATTACCAGCTAGGATATGTCAACAACTTATAATCATGACAAGCAGGCATATCTTTGATATTTGCATTTCCAAGTGCGTTTTCATAAGAAAGGGGTCCGCTTATATAGTTTCTTTATTTTTTACAGATGAGGCAAATGAAACTGCGACAAACTGGACCACGGCTAAACCAAACAACACAGATCTACCTCCAACCACTTCTTCAGGTGATAATTAACAAACACTACAGTTTTCCCAATGCAAACTACAGTAGTAAAAAGCCATAAGAGGAAGGGAGTTAAAAATACACAGAAATATGGGAGCTTGAAAAATAAATATGCAGACTGCAGAAGACATCAAATATCTACCAGAATCCATAGAACACAGTTGGGTCGAGTCAGGGGTTGATCCAGAGCCTAGTCTCGGGAGGGGCACTGCCAGAAAATAAGGTGTTGCTTACAGAACTGTATTTAACGAATCATACAGTCCTAACCTTGTTTAAAAAAGTAGCACGTTTATCATTTCAGATTTGATTATTACATTACAATCAAACAGGATTTGTTTAACCACATATACCTTTATAATTACAAAGCAGTTTGTATACTTATAACAGAATATTCCCAGGCAGGGGCGGACTGACCATAAGGGCACTCGGGTACTGCCCGAGGGCCCTTGGCCAGTAGGGGGGCCCATGAGAGCCTCCTGGTACTTCAGTCCCAAGGAATCTGTGCTGATCCTGGAGCCCAGTGCCAGACCAAGTTCCAGCACTGAGCTCCGGTACCTGGCCTGACAGGGGCACACTAGTGTGGGCACTCAGGACACCTTTCCCACATCTGTAGTGGCGAACGTATGAAATGTGGGCACAGTGCAATACGTAGGTGGTGTTTTGTTTGGCTTGAGTGTGGACAGGGACACAGGGGGGCCCCATGATCTTCTATTGCCTGGGGGCCCCATGGGTTGTCAGTCCGCCCCTGTTCCCAGGTAAAATATTAATATACTGTACATCATTTTGTGCAATAGCCAGCAGAGGTGCGCACTGATTGGGCAGAGGGGGAACCAATCAGCGGGTCCGGCGGATGTAATGTCTGCCAGCCACCCGCGATTGCTCCCCCAGAGGTAGAACGGTGACCTGCCGATGTAAACAAGGCAGACCGCTGTTCTGTCAGAGATGAACAGAGTGATCTTGTGTTCCTGCTAAGCAGGAACGCGGATCTCTGTGTTCATCTAGTGAGTCCATCCCACACACAGTAATCACTTCCTAGGCACACAGTTTAACCCATTGATCGCCCCTGTTGCTAATCCCTTTCCAGCCAATGTCATTAGTACAGTGACAGTGCATATTCTTAGCACTGATCATTGTATTAGTGTCACTGGTTCCCAAAAAAGTGTCAAAAATGTAATTTAGGTGTTTGCCACAATGTCGCAGTCCCGCTAAAAATTGCTGATCGTGGCCATTACTATTGAAAAAGTTAAAAGTCCATAAATCTATTCCATAGTTTGTAGACGCGATAACTTTTCAGCAAACCAATCAATGCACGCTTATAGGGATTTTTTTTACCAAAAATATGTAGCAGAATACATATTGGCCTAAACTGATTACATTCTTTTATTGGATTTTTTATAGCAGAAAGTAAAAAATATTGCTTTTTTTTTTCATAATTGTCAGTTTTTTTCATTTATAGCGCAAACAATAAAAACCGCAGAGGTGATCAAATACCACCAAAAGAAAGCTCTATTTGTGGAAAAAAGGACACCAGTTTTATTTGGGTACAGCACCGCATGCCCGCGCAATTGTCAGTTAAAGTGACGCAGTGCCGTATTGCAAAAACTGGCCTGGGCATGAAGGGGGGGTAAATCTTCCAATGCTTTCAAGTGATTAATCATTGAACAAGAGAAAAATATCAATACAAAAGAGCAGATTTTTTTTTTTTTTTTAATAAATAATGGCATACATGTATTCTGTGATTTTACACTATGATTATGGAAGGAGGAGGTGGGTGGAGCCAACACTTACACAAGGTGCAGAGGAGGAAGAAGGCTCCGCTCTGAATTCTGGGGCCTCGCTCTCCTCCTCCTTAGCAGTGGCAGTCGACACAGGCGCTAGCAACCAGTGCAGAGAACAGTAGAGGCCAGGCCAGCGGCACAGCTCCACCCACCTCCTCCCTTCATCTTCTCCAGAGCGGCGTGAAGACAACAGGGTCTCTCTTTCTCTGCGCCGTCGCCGCTGCTGCTAAGGATACAGAGAGAGATTCAGGAGTCAGTCACTAATATTTGCAGGGGGGCAATTGCCCCGTTGCCCCCCCCTGGATCCGCCCCTGGGTCGAGTTCAGATTGATGAATAGTTCTTACATAGTTGCATAGTTAGTCAGGTTGAAAAAACACACAAGTCCATCCAGTTCGACCAATAAAAAATATATAATATATATATGTATATATATATATATATATATATATATATACATACAGTATATATAAACCCATAGAATCCCATACACACAAACCTTCACCCACAGTTGATCCAGAAGAAGGCAAAAAACCCCAGCAAAGCATGGATCCAATCTGCTATAACGGGGGAAAAAATTCCTTCCTGATCTCCCGAGAGGCAATCAGATTTTCCCTGGATCAACTTTACCTAAAAATGTTATTAGCCAGTTATGTTATATACTTTAAGGAAAGAAGCCAGGACTTTTTTAAAGCAATCTACTGTGCTGGCCAAAACCACCTCTGGAGGGAGTCTATTCCACATTTTCCGTATTTGTAGATGAAATCTTTTTTCCTCCAGATGTAAAGAGTGCCCCCTTTTCCTTTGTGATGACCTTAAAGTGAATAACTCAACACCAAGTTCCCTATATGGACCACTTATATACTTGTACATGTTGATCAGATCCCCCCTTAATCTCCCCTTAAATTCAGATCCTCGAATCTTTCCTCATAGCTGAGCTCCTCCATGCCTCTTATTAGTTTGGTTGCCCTTCTCTGCACTTTCCCCAGTTCCCCGATATCCTTTTTGAGAACTGATGCCCAAAACTGAACTGCATATTCCAGATGAGGTATTACTAATGATTTGTACAGGGGGGCAAAATATTGTCTCTATCTCTGGAGTCCACACCTCTCTTAATACAAGAAAGGATTTTGCTCACTTTGGAAACCGCAGCTTGGCATTGCATGCCATTATTAAGCTTATGATCTACCAACACCCCCAGATCCTTCTCCACTATGGATTCCCCCAGTTGTACTCCCCCTAGTATGTACAATGCATGAATATTCTTAGCCCCCAAGTGCATAACTTTACATTTATCAATATTAAGCCTCATTTGCCACACAGTTGCCCAATTAGACATTTTAATGCAATTCAATTAGTGCATTGAGGTCGGCTTGTAAGTTGGAGACATCCTGAAAGGAAGTTATTCCACTGCATAGCTTGGTGTCATCTGCAAACACTGAAATAGTACTTTTAATCCCAGACCCTATATCATTGATAAGGATATTAAAAAGTAAGGGTCCCAAAACTGAACATTGGGGTACACAAAACTGAACCTTGGGGTTCTGATTGATTGTTATGGCTGATAGCTCTGCATCTCTCCACACAACTGTTTGTAATAAGCGAAATGGTGTAATCAAGTCACAAATATTCAATACAATGCATTAGCGCAGAGATCCGGAGGAAGTAACTATTGCTAAGGCCATGGACATGGGTACTTGTCAACCTGATTCAATATTTATGAATATTTTCTTATTAATAGTATGATGTGGGTCCTGGTGTACATGTTTGCATTGAGGGCCAATCATTTAAAGGATATCTAAACCCTAAAACAATACTGTAATATATTGCAGATCACAAGTCCTCAGATGTGGTGGCTGCATCCGTTTTCTTTTTTTTTCAAGCTAAGTACATTTCTGCAGGTACGGAAAAATACCCGTTTATCCTGATGGAAATATTATTTCCTTTCAAGTCTCAGATTTCCCATACATCACTTTTTTTTTTTTTTTTTCGGATCTGCTTTAACCATTTCAGATCCACGCTATAGCCGATTGACGGCTACAGCGTGGATCTGCTTTGCCGGGAGGCCGTCAATAGACGTCCTCCCCTTTTGCTCGTGTGTGCCCGTGGGTCGGGCGGACTTGATGTCCACCGGAGACCCACGATCTGGTCACAGAGAGCCAGAAAAGGGAACCGCCGATGTAATCACAGAGGTTCCCCTCTCTGTGAGGGGGGGCATGACAGATCTACTGATCCCTGTGATCGGGATCAGTTAGATCTGTTATGTCCCTGTCAGTCCTGCCCCCACACAGTTAGAACACATACAGGGAACACATTTAACCCTTTTACTGGACCCGTAGTGTTAACCCCTTCCCTGCCAATGACATTCATGCAGTAATCAGTGTCTATTTTTAGATCTGATCGCTGTATAAATGTCATTGGTCCCAAAAAAGTGTCAAAAAAGTCCACCGCAGTCCCGATAAAAATTGCAGATCACGGCCATTACCAGTAAAAAAGAATAATAATAAAAACGCCATAAACCAATGTCCATAGTTTGCAGACGCTATAACTTTTGCGCAACCCAATCAATATACGCCGATTGCGATTTTTTTACCAAAAATATGTAGAAGAATATATATCGTTCTAAACTGGTGAATGAATTTGTTTTTTTATTTTTTATTTTTGGATATTTATTATAGCAAAAAGTAAAAAATATTGTTCTTTTTTCAAAATCGTCGCTCTTTGTTTGTTTATAGCGCAAAAAATAAAAACCGTAGAGGTGATCAAATACCTCCAAAAGAAAGCTCTATTTGTGGGGGGAAAAAAGGACATAGTTTTGTTTGGGTACAACGTTGCATGACCGCGCAATTGTCAGAGTGACAGCGCTGAAAACTGAAAATTGGCACGGGCAGGAGGGGGGGTTTAAGTGCCCAGTAAGCAAGAGGTTAAGTTATTCCTTTGAACCCAAAATTATTTTCTATTTTGGTCACAGTACGACTTCCTACCACTAGAGTGAGCACAAGTCCTCCCAGCACCAGTACTCAAAGTTCAACATTTGCCGTGACAACTGCAACGTCTCAACCTTCACCTCCTGGTAAGTTCCTTCTCAAAATAAACGTTTCTTTAACAGAAACATGCTTTATGTATTAGTGTATGGCCCAGTGAGTACTCATTACTCGATGAGTTACTGAACAGTTTTAGCACGCACATACAAATGCTGGTGACGTGTTTCAGGCCTCATACACACGGGCGTTTTTTGACGGCACTTTTTTGACGTTTTTTGCAGCTCTCCATGTAATTCAATGGCCCTCTAAAAACGCCAACGTGTTTGAGCAGTAGAGGGCGTTGGCGTTAGTGAACTGTTTCTATAACGCGGGACCAGCGCGTTCTGAGGCTGCAGCGTTTTGGCGTTTTTTGACGCTAATTGGCAAAACGCTCACTAATGCCCACTAACGCCATAACGCCGTTTTTCGATGCCGACGTTTACTGGTTAAAAATAGCAGAGGAATGTTTTTTTTTTTTCTTAAAAAAACGACTATTGACGCCGACGCTCCCTAACGCTCATTGACGCCGATGCAAAACGCCGATTTTTCCCTGACCTCGGACCCGACGTTTTGCTTATTTAAAAACATACGCCCGTGTGTATGAGGCCTAACAGTTACTATAAGCTTAACCATGGAGAACTTACCATCTAGCGTGCTTAAAGTGTGTAAAATGGCAATCGTTGCAATATTTTATGTCACACGGTATTTGCGCAGCGGTCTTTTGAACGCAATTTTTTTGGGAAAAAAGACACTTTCATAAATTAAAAATAAACTAAACAGTAAAGTTAGCCCAATTTTTTTATATAATGTGAAAGATGATTTTACGCCAAGTAAATAGATACCTAACATGTCATGCTTTGAAATTGCGCCCGCTCGTGGAATGGCGACAAATTACGGCACCTAAAAATATTCATGGGGGATGCTTTAAAAATGTAATGGTTGCCAGGTTAGAGTTACAGATGAGGTCTTTTGCTAGAATTATTACTCTTACTCTGACAATCGCGGCGATGCCTCACATTGATTTGAACACCATTTACATTTGCGGCCCCGACTTACATATGCGTTTTCTTTGCGCGTGATGGGGGAGCGTTAAAATTTTTTTTCTTTCTTATTTATTTTCTTTTTTTCTTTTTTTTACATTATCCCTTTAAAAAAAACAATTCTGATCTTTTTTATTGCTGTCACAAGGAATGTAAACATCCCATGTGATATATATGGTGACAGGTACTCTTTATGGAGGGATGGGGGGTCTAAAAGACCCCCCATCCCTCCTTTGCACTTCAAAGTATTCAGATCGCCAAAATCGACGATTCTGAATACTGTCATTTTTTTTTAGATCAGCAGCATTGGTAGCTGAGTAAACCAGAAGTGATGTCGCTTCTGGAATTTTACACTGGAGACCCAATCAAAGCTGAATTCGGCTTTTTTCGGGTCTCAGCCTAGGCGGCAGATGCACTGGCTGGTGGCTTGGGTCTCCCGGTGGGACGGGAGGCACCTGGGAGAGCAGCGGAAGGTGGCGGGAGGGGGAGGATTTTAGCCAACCGCTGGCTCTAAAAAATGGTACCGGGGTGATGCCCGCAGCTGCCCCGGTATAACCCCCTCAAGCCATGAACGCAAATTTGCGTACGGTCTGTGCAAAGGGGTTTTTAAGGCTCCATGCACACTAGCTCCTAGAAGCTGTTATTTGCATTTTTTTTCTGCTCCTTGAAGCTAGTGTTTTCCGATGTCTCCATGCACACTACTTTAGGCTATTAGCGTTTATTGAGATTCAGCGTCTAGGAGCAGGAAAAAAAATGTCTGGCCCATCAGTACTCGTGATTACTTCACGGGCACCCGACCCGCGAACATTTTCGTCGCTGTCCAATGAGGAGGCTGGCATCATAGGGCTGGATGGGGGCGGAAACCGTTGGAGTTAACTTTTACATTAACAGCAAGTGATTGGTTGGAACCTAGCAACCAATCACCAGTCTGTTATTGTCAGTTCCTGCTCCCATCCAGACCCGTGATGCCGATCTCCACTCCAGCCTTGTGATGCTGTACACCTGTGTAAGGTAGGAGAGTTCTACCTACACAGTGTGTGAGGGGTGAAGGGAGCAGAGGACACTACAGTGGGGGGGGGGGGTGCTGGGGACAGAGGACACTGCTTTGGGGGGGCACAGGAAACTTCCTATGAGGTGAGGGGAAAGAGGACTCTATGAGAGTGATGTGAGGGGGTGCAATGGACACTGCAATGGGGGACAGGAACCCCTTCTCCCCTGGGAACCGGGACCCCTTCTCCCCTGGAGACAGGAACCATTTTTTACCTTGGGCAATGACCCCTTTTCACCTGGGGACAGGGTCCCCTTCTCCCCTGGAGGCAGAGACCCCTTTTCACCTGGGGCAGGGATCCCTTTTTACCTGGGGCAGGGACCCCTTTTCACCTGGAAACAGGGACCCCTTCTCCCCTGGGGCAGGGACCCCTTCTCTCCTGAGACAGGGACCCCTTCTCCCCTGGGGGCAGGGAACCCTTTTCACCTGGGGCAGGGACCCCTTTTCACCTGGGGGCAGGGACCCCTTCTCCCCTGGGGGCAGAGACCCCTTTTCACCTGGGTCAGGAATCCCTTTTTACCTGGAGCAGTGAACCCTTTTCACCTGGGGCAGGGACCCCTTTTCACCTGGGGGCAGGGACTCCGTCACCCCTGGTGACAGGGACCCCTACTCCTCCCCTGGGGAAAGGGACCCCTTTTCACCTGGGGACAGAGACCCTTTTTCACCTGGGGACAGGGACCCCTTCTTACCTTGGACCAGTGACCCCTTTTCACCTGAGGGCAGGGACCCTTTCTCACTTAGGGACATGGACCCGTTCTCATTTGGGGACAGGGACCCCATCTCCCCTAAGGGCCGGAACCCCATTTTCCCTAGGGATAGGAGCCCCATCTCCAGATCATGCTGGCAGGCAGGGCTGGCATCAGCCACCCTTGGGTGCCAGGATGGGGCAAGGGGGGCAGTAAAATCTGAATCCCCAGCCACATGCTCTGTCGGTGTGAACTTGCTTTGTATTAGTGAAGCACCTTAAAGTGAGGTAAACTGTACTGTTATTATTACTAGGTTAGGATATTATCTTCATTTATTAGCAGGTGAATGCGGCCCTCCCTGCATTCACATACATTGAATCTGGCCCTTAAGTGGAAAAAGGTTGCTGATCCCTTTCTATCTGATCTGGACCAAAGTTCATGCTCCTTTGTTATAAAATACATTTAGCTGTGCACTCTTCTTCTATGAAAAAGTGTTCAGGACTAGGTCAAAGCAGTATTAATTTTGACTTCAAATTTAGATTTAATTTAACCACTTCTGGACCGCCCTCCGTCATTATACGGCGGTACTTTGCCATTGAATACCATTGCTATGGTTGGGAGTGGGAGATAGCCCCCCCGCCACGCTCTGGACCCACCGGTAGCAGCGGAGACGATCCGATCCTGTCATCCCACAGGCTGGATGCCGACTGAGGGTAAGACGGCCTCCAGTCGGCTCCATATCATTGAAGGGGCGGAAGCGATGTCAAACGTCACTTCTAGAGTTGAGCGAACCCGAACTGTAAAGTTCGGGTCCGTACCGAACTTTTGGGTGTCCTGGACCCAAACCCGGACTTTTCAAAAAAAGTCTGAGTTCGGGTCCGGGGTTCTGGTAATTTAATAAAAGTTTTGAAAATTGCTGTAACAAAGTCCTGGAAAGTCCTAGAGGTCTGCAAAATGAAGGAACATGGGGTAAGGGTCGGACAAGTGTCCTACAAAGAAATGGGGACAGGGAAATAACTTAAAAGCATTTTTAAACTAAAATCACATAAAAAAATCAAAAATGGAGGTGGATGTGGACCATCTTCAAACTGTGTGTGAAAAGTATAAACTAGCGGGAGAAGCCATAGCAGTGTTCTAAAATGATCTTCAAACTGTGTGTGAAAAGTCTAAATTAGCCAGGAGAAGCCATATCACTGTTCTAACACTAACAGAACACTGCTATGGCTTCTCCCGCTAATTTATACTTTTCACACACAGTTTGAAGATGATTGTAGAACAGTGATATGGCTTCTCCCGGCTAATTTAGACTTTTCACACACAGTTTGAAGATGATTTTAGAACACTGCTATGGCTTCTCCAGGCTAATTTATAGTTTTCACACACAGTTTGAAGATGATTTTAGAACACTGCTATGGATTCTCCCGCTAATTCATACTTTTCACACACAGTTTGAAGATGGTCCACATCCACCTCCATTGTTGATTATTTTATGTGATTTTAGTTTAAAAATGCTTTCAAGTTATTTCCCTGTCCCCATTTCTTTGTAGGGCACTTGTCCAACCCTTACCCCCATTTTCCTTCCTTTTGCAGAACTCTGGGACTTTCCAGGACTTTGTTACAGCCATTTTAGTGCCTAAAAGTTCGGGTCTCCATTGATTTGAATGGGGTTCGGGGTCCGGGTCAAAGTTCGGGTCCTGTCCGGACCCGAACCCGGACTTTGTCCCGAAGTTCGGCCGAACCAGCAGAACCCGAACTTCCAGAGGTTAGATCAACTCTAGTCACTTCTGCCCAAAGCTCTTAAAGGAGACTTTTTTTTTTCCAAGTATCATTTTTTTTTATTGCATTTTAGTGTAAATATGAGATTTGAGGTCTTTTTGACCCCAGATCTCATATTTAGGAGGTCCTGGCGTGCTTTTTTCTATTGCAAGGAATGTTTACATTCCTTGTAATAGGAATAAAAGTGATCCACATTTTTTTTTTAAAGGACGATGTAAAAAAAAAATATATATATAAAGCAAAATAATTAAGAAGAAAAAATTAAAGCACCCCATCCCGCGAGCTTGCGCGCAGAAGCAACCGCTTATGTAAGTCATGCCCGCATATGAACATGGTGTTCAAACCACACATGTGAGGTATCACTGCAATCGTTAAAGCGAGATCAATAATTCTAGCCTTAGACCTCCTCTGTAACTCAAAACTGATAACCTGTAGAAATTTTTAAACATCTGAGATTTTTGTCGCCATTCCACAAGCGGGCGCAATTTTGAAGCATGACATGTTGGGTATCAATTTACTCAGCGTAACATTATCTTTCACAATATGTAAAAAAAATTGGGCTCACTTTACTGCTGTCATATTTTTTAACTCAAAAAAGTGATTTTTTTCCAAAAAAAAATGCGCTTGTAAAACTGCTGCGCAAATACGGTGTGGCATAAAGTATTGCAACAACTGCCATATTATTTTCTAGGGTATTAGAAAAAAATATATAATGTTTGGGGAATCTAAGTAATTTTATAGCAAAAAAAACCTGATTTTAACTCAAAGAAACGCTCGGACCTTAGAGTGATTGTAAAGGCTCACTTTTTTTATTTTTTTAAATAATAAACATGTTATACTTACCTCCTCTGTGCAGTTGGATTTGCACAGAGCAGCCCGGATCCCCCTCTTTTGGGTCCCTTGCCAGCACTCCTGGCCCCTCCCTCTGGTAAGTGCCCCCCGCAGCCAGCAGCTTCCTATGGGGGCACCCGAGCCAAGTCAGAGCTCCGTGTATCCATTCAGACACGGAGCCTCGGCCTGGCCCCAACCCCTCTCTCCCCTGATTGGCTGACAGCCACGGGAGCCAATTGTATTGCTGCTGTGTCTCAGCCAATCAGGAGGAGTGTATTAGATGGCTGAGGGGATCGTGGACTTTGCTGGAGAGAGAAGGGGCTCAGGGTAAGTATTGCTGGGGGGGGGGGGGCTGTTACACACATAAAGATTTTTTATCTTAATGCATAGAATGTATTAAGTTAAAAAAAAAAACTTTGACTTTACAGCTCCTTTAAGTGGTTAATCATAGACTTTTGACTAAAATGCCATTTTTTTAATCGTATTTTAGTCATCTGAATTGTTTTAGTTTTAATCATATTTTAATCAACTAAAATTGACAGAACATTTTGGTCAACTAAAATCTAATGGGTTTACTAAACCCAGGGCTCTGCATTCCCTATATCTGGTCTCCCACAGTACACAGAACATGGAAATGTGATTATTTTAGTAAATATAAACTGATAAATACCTTTTCTCATCAGCAGTATAGAGCAGTCTTGTGACTTCTATCAGTGTCTGGTTAAAGCTTGTATGAGGAGATTTCATTCTCCTTTGATTGTCCTGTAAGGCTGCAGAACCCCTGACCCTTTGTCTGAACAGTGCTGATCACATGCACCCTCCCAAGAAAAAAAAAAACTCTCTAGCAATACACACCAAACTGAGCATGTGCAGAGTGCCTCCAAGGCTCTGTTCTATTAGTAGATGATTTGGGGACAGTGGAAGAAGGGGAGGATATGAGAAGACACCATTAAACAGCCTTTTTACACAATGTGGATGATTAACCCCTTCCACAGTGAGTATAACAAGCATGCTTTACTGCATATACAGACTGATTTTACTATTGTGGGTTTAGTAACACTTTAAATTGTAATGCATTTTCTAAGTATTTCTCTAGAATTGCCAAATTCATTATATATACCTGAAGTATACATTTTTTTTTTTTTGTTTTTTGACTAAACTTCCGATTTAGTTATAGTCGTCTAAATTGTTTTAGTTGACTAAAATGTAATGGCTTTAGCTAAATTGGAATGCATTAATTAATAATTTCTCTAGAATTTCCAAATGCATTATATACTCCTGGATTATATATATATATTTTTTTTAGCTTTTTTTACTAAACTTCCGATTTAGTTATAGTCGTCTAAACTGTTTTAATTTCAATCGTATTTTAGTTGACTAAAATCGAATGGGTTTAGTTAAATTGTAATGCATTAATTAATAATTTCTCTCAAATTTTCAAATTCATTATCTACTCCTGGAGTATACATTTTTTTTTTTAGTTTTTTGACTAAACTTCCGATTTAGTTATAGTCGTCTAAATTGTTTTAATTTCAGTCATATTTTAGTTGACTAAAATGTAATAGGTTTAATTAAATTATAATGCATTAATTAATCATTTCTCTAGAATTTCCAAATGCATTATATACTCCTGGATTATACTTTTTTTTTTTTTTTTAGCTTTTTTCGACTAAACTTCCGATTTAGTTATAGTCGTCTAAACTGTTTTAATTTCAATCGTATTTTAGTCGACTAAAATCGAATGGGTTTAGCTAAATTGTAATGCATTAATTAATAATTTCTCTAGAATTTTCAAATTCATTATCTACTCATGGAGTATACATTTTTTTTTTTAGTTTTTTGACTAAACTTCCGATTTAGTTATAGTCGTCTAAATTGTTTTAATTTCAGTCATATTTTAGTCAACTAAAATCGAATGGGTTTAGTTAAATTGTAATGCATTAATTAATAATTTCTCTAGATTTTTCAAATTCATTATCTACTCATGGGGTATACATTTTTTTTGTAGTTTTTTGAACTAAACTTCCGATTTAGTTATAGTCGTCTAAACTGTTTTAATTTCAGTCGTATTTTAGTCGACTAAAATCTAATGGGTTTAGTTAAATTGTAATGCATTAAATAATGATTTCTCTAGAATTTCCATATTCATGATATACTCCTGGAGTAAAAATCGAGTAAGATGTTATCATTTATAGTGTTAAGGGTTGAACACGCACTACAGACACAGATTTAGCCGTTGTGATATAGAACATCTTTATAAATAAAACCAAGTTTCATAAAAAAAACAAAAATATTGCTTTTTGACAAACAGAAGTACAACTTTAAAATATATAACATTTTATAAAATATATATAAAAAAAACTCTACCGAATCACCTGAATATATTACCAACATTAAATATTAAGAAAATAAATTAGAAAAGTCTTTTTGCTTAATTTTATTTTCTCTCAGCAGCAGAGTAGATGCCCCCTATTTATTCTTATGTGGTAATGCAGTGTTAAGTTTCATGTCAAATTCTGATTTAATTTTAGTTATAGTCTTTTCTTTTGTCTAAAATGCCATTTTAGTTTTCATCTTATTTTATTTCTGAATTGTTTAAGTTTTGGTCATATTTTAGTCGACTAAAATTGTCTTAAATTACTTGACGAAAATATTTTATTTGACAAAATGAACACTGGTTCAAAGTTTGAGTTGCTTAATCCCAGAGATGTATTAAAGTATCTACGCTAATCATACTACGAGCACAACACAGAAAATTGTTAAGATTAAATGACTCTTTTCTTTTAGGTCTGTCGTCTGCAAATACAGGGTCCACTGTGGCCTCTAATACAACAAATAGTGGAAGGGATGGGACATCTACTGTCCCCAGCAGTGAGACTTTAAAGACAACGTCTACAGCATCCAAGCCTTCAACAGCTGGATTCTTTTTTATTTGTTTTGCAGCTTTTATTGCATTGTTCTAATCTGGATTTAATCAGATCATCAATTCTAAGAAAATCTCTTTCCTTTAATCACAATGCGAAAATATTGTATTGATTGCTTCCACCAGCACATGGACTAAAATACACATCTAGACATTACATTCCTACTTGTTATCTCTTATTTTCATAAAACTGTAAACAAAGTCTAATAAAGAAGTGTGAATTGTAGAAAGGTTGTCATGTGTCTTTAAAGCGGTAGTAATCATCCATTTAACAGTTTAAAAACCAGTCACATTTCCGGCATATGCCGAAAACGTAACACTCCCATTGGTTGTGCTCTAAACCAAACTGTCAAACCATCCAATGGCTGGTGTCATAGCTGATCACATGTGCAGTATCATGCCAGTTGTAGATTAACCACTTCAATACTATGCACTTAGAACACTTTACTACCAGACCAATTTTCAGTTTTCAGTGCTGTTGCGCTTTGAATGAGAATTGCGCGGTCGTGCGACGCTGCACTCAAACAGATTTTTTATCATTTTGTTCCCACAAATAGAGTTTTCTTTTGGTGGTATTTGATCACCCCTGCGGTTTTTATTTTTTGCGCTACAAATAAAAAAAGACAGAAAATTTTGAAAAAAAAAAAATTCTCTATTTTTGTCACAAAACTTTGTAAATAAGTAAATTTTCTCCATCACTGGTGGGCACTGATGAGGCTACACTGACGGGCACTGATGTGGCAGTACTGATTGGCACTGATGAGGCGGCACTGATGAGGTGGCACTGATGATGAGGCACTTATATGCAGCGATGATGAGCACTGTTAGGCGGCACTGATAAGCAGCACTGACGGGTACTGAGAGGTGGCACTGATATGCAGCACTGACGGACACTGCTAAGCGGCACTGATGGGGCACTAATAGACAGCACTGATTGGCACTCATAGGCGGCACTGGGCACTGATAGGTGGCACTGATGGGCACTGATAGGTGGCAATGGTGGGCACTGATGTGTGGCACTGGTTTGCATTGATAGGGGCACTGGTGGGCACTGATAGGGGCACTGGTGGGCATATACATTAATAGGGGCTCATTCCCTGGTGGTCTAGGGTGGCATCTGAAGGTGGCACTGAGTGAAGGTGGACCTGAGCACTTAGTCACTTACCTGGTGGTCTAGGGGGGTCTCCCTGGTGGTCCAGATCGGCTCCCTGGTGGTCCCTGGTCGGCTCCCTGGTGGTCCTGGGTGGGCACATCAATGGTGGTCCCTGGGCAGGCTCCCTGGTGGTCTAGGGTGGCGATCAGAGGGAGGGCTGTGCTGATAAATCATCAGCACAAACCCTCCCTGTCAGGGATGCAGCCGATCGGCTCTCCCCTCATCAGGTCTGCAGACCTGAGTACAGGAAAGCCGATAAACGGCTTTCCTGTATTACACTGTGACCAGCCGTGATTGGTCACGGCTGGTCACATGGTAAAGTGCTTCGGATCGAAGCACTTTACCGAGATCGGCATTGCGGGGGGTCAGACTAACCCCCCACACCACCGATCACCGCGATGCGCGCCCCCCCCGGGCGCGCAGCGGCTTGTTATCCTGAGGACGTCATATGACGTCCAGTCAGGATAACTCAGCCACTTCCCGGCTGTCATTCTGCATACGGTGGTCGGGAAGTGGTTAAACAGAGGCCAAGATGGCAGCTTCCTTGGCTGAAAATGATAGGAGGGTTTACTACCACTTTAATATCTACTTAAAGCTCAGCTCTAAATCAGTGTCAAGAACTTGAGGTAAGTAGTCAACTGGATAATCTGTAACGAGGATTGGTAAACTACAAAATAATGACAAACTTTTGGGGGATGTGTGCTGGGTGTGTGAACTCGGTATCACAGGTAAGCTGATTAGGTCTTTAAAGCTGAAGTTTAGCTAAAACACATTTATTTCTCTACAACTTTAGTTACATTATTTACCTGTCATAAAGGATGTCCCTTGGCAGTCAACGAGTACCCATGCGAGTATGGCACGACGACAGGCTCTGGCCGCCTCAGCTTTTTTTCCCCACGCCAATGGCTGATCATTAAGGATGCATGGACTGTACTGTCACCATTTGAGGAGGCTACAAGGATGGTGAGCCGTGACAGCGCATGCATCAGTGACACAATCCCTGTCGTGTTCCTGCTGGAGCAGACTCTGCATGGCATTATGGACAGGGCACTGGAGGCATAGCAGCAGGAGGAAGAGGAGGACTTCCTTTCCTCTCAAGGCCCCCTTTATCCAGACACCATCATTCCTATGTCACAGAACACACAGGAGCAGAGAAGGGAGGAGGATGAGGATTCTGGCACTTTCATAGGCTTCAAAGAAAAGGAAGACATGCGTTAATCTGTAAGCGATGGCTTTCCAACCCCAGGACCCTTGGGAGTAATACGTGGCTGGGAGGAGGAAGTTCCAGATGCTGTCATTCTGAGTGACCCAGAGGAGTCTGCTTCTCAAGCCTCGGCAAATATGAGGCGCATGGGCCCCCTCATGCTTCAAAGCCTGCAAAAGGACCCAAAAATATGTGGCATAAAAGAGAATTATCATTACTGGTTGGCAACCCTCCTTGACCACCGCTATTAGGGGAAGGTCTCAGAACTCATCCAATCCCCACAGAGAGTGCAGAAGGTAAAATCTCTTGAGGACACATTAAAGGGGATTTTATTGAACATTTTTCCCAAATCCAGTAGGTTACAGTGTCATGGAAAACGTAGTTTTGAGTCTTCTGTTAGTCAAGAGAGGAGCGTTGAAGAAGGTGTACGCCTAAGTGATGCATTTAGGAGTTACATAGAAACATAGAAAAGTGACGGCAGAAAAAGACTGAGTAGTCCATCGAGTCTGCCCCTTTTTATTTATTTTTTTTTTTTTTGTAGTCCGCCCAAGGCTATCAGCTTTCACATCCCATCGGCAGCATCTGTATCATATAGTGGATGATTACATCTGGGCCAAAACAGAGATGGACAGCTTTCCAGTTGACGATCCACTGGCTTACTGGGTCATGAGAATAGACCACTGGCCAGAACTTGCCCAGTATGCTATTGAGTTGTTGGGCTGCCCTGCATCCAGCATGCTTTCAGAAAGGGCATTCAGTGCTGCAGGAGGTTTCATTACTGATCATAGAACGCGTCTGTCCACAAACCCTGTGGACCGTTTGGCTTTTATAAAAATGAATCAGTCCTGGATTACCAGCTATGAAGCCCCTGATGCCGATGTCACTGATTAATTTTTTTTGGAATGTGGAATCTCTACAGAACTTCAAGGCTGCCTAGCTTTGAGGGTGTTCAATAATTTCATCTGGAAGAATGTTTTTGGTATAGGATTCATGGGCACAATTAACACCCAAAGACCAAATTTTCATCACCTGTTTGACAGGTGCATATCATTGCAACTTTTTTTGCCTTCATCAAGAGCACCTCTATAGGGTTACGGTGGGAAGACGCCACCAACACCCAAAGAGTAATTTTTCTGCATCTGTTTGACAGGTGCATATCATTGCAATTTGTTTACAGAAAGGTCAATTCTTGCTTTCACCTAGAGCACCTCTATAGGGTTATGGTGTGAAGGCACCACCAACACCCAAAGCCCAATTTTTCCACACCCGTTACTTCTATCCAAAGTCAAAGTGACACCAGAATTTATCCAAAAAATCTCTAATCTTGTTCCCAGTGCACTACATTGTGGCCTCATCATACACACTGGCTCCCCAGCTGTTGCTGAGCAAAATACAGGCAGCTTGCATTTTTTTTTCGCTTTATAAATGCAATTATTGCTGCAGCAGATTCTAGACATGATACAGATCTGCCACTTCACAGGTAGACTAAGGGGACCCCCAGGCGCTATATTGGAAGGCAGTTTTCATTTTTATGCTTTCACTTTAAAAATCAAAAAATCACTGCTCATTTAAAAGTTACATTTTTTACAAACTTTTTTTCATTGGTACATGTCCCCCAGGGCAGGACCCGGACCCCTATAACCATTGTATGCCCAATTACTTGCATATAAGCCTTCAAAATGGGCACTTTTGATTTTTGACGTTCTGGTCCCTGCTACTTTAATGGGGTTTGTTATTTGGGTCCGAACTTTCGCGGTGTTCGAAAGTTCTGGTGCAAACCGAACAAAGGTCGGATCGGCCCATCCCTATTGATTGATAATAAATGGCTTCAGCCAAACACTAACCACGATTGAAAGAAATGTTTTTGTGTTCTCATTCATATTCTCTGAAAAATGGCCAAGAAATCATCAATTCTGCCAGGGTATGTAAACTTATGAGCACAACTGTATATATATATATATATATACACACACAGTGTATGCACTGTATATATACATCATGGTGATGTAGGCATTCAATTTGTGTGTAGTTATAGAATGTGGCCACTGGATGTCTCTGTCAGCCATTCATCATTGAGATATTTGTTTACAACTAAAAGTATTTTTAGAATAAGTTTCCCCAGCCCGTTACTTTGTAGCTGTTTTATAGATGATTACTTGGTATAAAGGTAGATCAAATTTATGTTTAACAACAGTTTAAATTGCAATCTGTGTTTGATTTTCATTTAACTCCTGATTTTTTTTTCAATTGTTTTAATTAAAGTGGTTGAAAATACAGTTGTGCTCATAAGTTTACACACCCTGTCAGAATTTATGATTTCTGGCCATTTTTCAGAGAATATGAATGAGAACACAAAAACTTTTCTTTCACTCATGGTTAGCGTTTGGCTGAAGCCATTTATTATCAATCAACTGTGTTTACTCTTTTTATATCATAATGACAACAGAAACTTCCCAAATGACCCTGATCAAAAGTTTACATACCCCAGTTCTTAATGTCCCCTTTAAAATCAATGGCAGCTTGAAGTATTTTGTGGTATTTGTGGATGAGGCTCTTTATCTTCTCAGACGGTAAAGCTGCCCATTCCTCTTGGCAAAAAGCCTCCAGTTCCTGGAAATTCTTGGGCTGTCTTGCATGAACTGCATGTTTGAGATCTCCCCAGAGTGGCTCAGTGATATTGAGGTCAGGAGACTGAGATGGCCACTCCAGAACCTTCACTTTATTCTTCTGTAGCCAATGACAGGTTGACTGGGCCTTGTGATTTGGATCATTGTCATGTTAGAATGACCAAGTACGTCCCATGCGCAGCTTCCTGGCTGATGAATGCAAATGTTCCTCCAGTATTTTTTGATAACTGCACTCATCTTGCCATCAATTTTGACCAAATATCCTGTGCCTTTGTAGCTCACACATCCCCAAAACATCAGCGATCCACCTCCGTGTTTCACAGGCCTTGTTGACTCCTCTCCAAATATAGCGTTTATGGTTGTGGCCAAAAAGCTAAATTTTGGTCTCATCACTCCAAATGACTTTGTGCTAGAAGGTTTGAGGCTTGTCTCTGTGCTGTTGACCATGCAGCCCATATTTCTTCAAGTGCCTCCTTATAGTGCACATTGAAACAGCCACACCACATGTTTTCAGAGTCTTGAAGTCATTTGTGGGTTTTTCTTTGCATCCTGAACAATTTTTCATGCAGTTGTGGCTGAAATTTTCATTGGACTACCTGACCGTGGTTTGGTTTCAACAGAACCCCTCATTTTCCACTTCTTGATTAGAGTTTAAACACTGCTGATTGGCATTCTCAATACCTTGGATATCTTTTTATATCCCTTTCCTGTTTTATACAGTTCAACTACCTTTTCCCGCAGATCCTTTGACAATTCTTTTGCTTTCCCCATGACTCAGAATCCAGAAACGTCAGTGCAGCACTGGATGAAAGATGCAAGGGTCTGTCAGGAGTCCAGAAACTCATTGACCTTTTATACACACACACTAATTAAAAGCAAACAGATCACAGGTGAGGATGGTTACCTTTAATAGCCATTCAAACCCCTTTGTGTCAACTTGTGTGCATGTTATCAGGCCAAAATCACCAGGGCATGTAAACTTTTGATCGGGGTAATTTTTGTACTTTCTGTTGTCATTATGATTTAAAAAGAGTAAACACAGTTGACTGATAATAAATGGCTTCAGCCAAACACCAACCATGAGTGAAAGAAAAGTTTTTGTGTTCTCATTCATATTCTCTGAAAAATGGCCAAGAAATCATAAATTCTGCCAGGATGTGTCAACTTATGAGCACAACTGTAGCTGGACTTTTTTTTTGTAGACCCTGAAAGGTAAAGGAATAATGTGCTAGTATGCATCGCATACTAGCACATTATGTTAAACTTACCTTAAAATGAAGCCATCCTGCAAAGAGATCTCAGAGTTGCAGCGGGTTCCCATCTTCATCTTAATCTTGTCTTGCTTCCGGGATTGTACATTCGTTCATTCGTAAATTTGTAGATTCGTTCATTCGTAAACGTGTACATCCGTAAATTTGTACATTCGTTCATTCGTAAATTTGTACATTCGTAAATTTGTACATTCGTTCATTCGTAAATTGGTACATCCGTAAATTTGTACATTCGTAAATTTGTACATTCGTAATTCGTAAATTCGTAACTTCTGAAATTCAAAATTCGAAAATACAAAAACCAGAAAATCTGAAATAATAACTAACTAATAATAACTTAACTATTACTAACTATTAAATTATCGGTATTGCAATTTCCGTTAAAATTTGGCTGTTAGTGAATGTAACGAATATGAATTTATCCGAATGTATGAATTATCTGAAATAACGAATGTTGTGTCTAAACAAATGGAACGTAACAAGCTAATAATAATAAATAGCAATAGTAATAATAAAAATGTTTTATTATTAATTATTGATTTGTTCCATCCATTTGTTTAGATACAACATTTGTTATTTCGGATAATTCATAACTTGGGATAAATTCGTATTCATTACATTCACTAACAGCCAAATTTGAAAGAAAACTTCAATACCTATAATTTAATAGTTAGCAATAGTTAAGTTATTATTAGTTAGTTATTATTTAGAATTTTTCAGATTTTCGTACTTTTGAATTTTCGGATTTTCAAATTTACGAACTTACAAATGTAGGAATTTTCAAATTCACTAATTTACGAATCTACGAATTTAGGAAACTACAAATTGCGATCATAACAAATGACCTGAAAAACGAAAAAAAAAAACAGAATAATATGAAAACGAACAAATTTTTCAGCAGTGCACGTGTCTAGTAGTTACAAAATGTTGATCTGAAACACCGGAGAAAAGTGATTCATATTTTCCACTGGACACATACAAATGTACTAGATAACCGATGGATTGTTAAATATAAGGTGCTTTTTGGCTTTAAATACCATGAAGGAGAGCTAGTCTGGAATTTGTATTTGTGAGAATAAGAATTCCCGCTATAAATGTGTTATTATAAGGCAGCCTTAGCGCTGTCATAGGAAGGTGGTGGCTCATAATGGTGGGATTTACCTTCATATACTTTGACATACCTTTATAAGCCTTTGCAATAACTACTAGTGATTTTCTATGCTGATCATACTGACGAGTTTACTGACATTCTGCTATTACTCCCTTCAATGTTTAACTACTTCGGCACTAGAGCAATTTTTTTCTTTTTTTTTTTTGCACACATGTACAAACCTGCGTTTTTGGCTACAAATTTACTTAAAACATTTGTTAACCTACAAAAAAAAAATAGATATCCTATTCCTTTAAAGCATTTAATACAGCACAGGGCTTGTGCTGATAATAAAAAATGGTGCTTAATTCAAGCTATGAAGCAAAAATAGACAAATATGCATGAATGACTATCCCCGATTAGAGTTGAGCGAACACCTGGATTTTCGGGTTCGGCGGGTCCGGCCGAACTTCACGAAAAAGTTCGGGTTCGGTACCAAACTTGACCCGAACTTGACCCCGGACCCCAAACCCCATTGAAGTCAATGGGGACCCGAACTTTTCGGCACAAAAATGGCTGTAAAAAAGTCCTGGGCCAGTATTTATTCATATTTTAAGTATTTATATATAAAGTTTAAGTATTTATTAATACAAAAAAAAACTTGACCCTATAGGAGTGGGCGATGATTTTAGAACAATAATCTGTCCCTCTAAGCAGTAGACTCTACCTAGTCCAGTCAGATCGTTCTGTAATGCAGGATGAGATCTGCAATCTGTCCCTAAAAGCAGTAGTAGTAGTAATCTCTACCTAGTCCACAATCAGATCGTTCTGTAATGCAGGATGAGATGTTATTATATCTGCAATCTGTCCCTCACAGCGCTGGCAGCATCCTCTCCCTACACTACCCAGAAAGCATGTGACATGCAGCACCAAGTGACTCCAGCTTATAAAGAGGCTGGGTCACATGATGCACTGGCCAATCACAGCCATGCCATTAGTAGGCATGGCTGTGATGGCTTCTAAGGGCAAACCAGTGAAACGCTTGTTGATTGGCTGCCCTGCAGCTATTCAACAGACGGGATCAAATACCCGAACCCAAACTTTTTTTCAAATGTCCGGGTTCAGGTTCGGGTCCGGGTCACGGACACCCCAAAGCTCGGTACAGACCCGAACTTTACAGTTCGGGTTCGCTCAACTCTATCCCCAATTTAAAAAAAAAAATAACAAAAATGAATATGTGATAATACGCGAACCCATGATAAAGTGCGCTAATTCAAGAAGCTATGCAGTAAAAAAAAAGACACATGCACGAATGGCTATTGCTAATTTAAAAAAAAAAATGCAGTTATGTGATAATAAGTGAAAAAGTGATGAAGTGCACTAATGCAAGAAGTTATGCAGTAAAAATAGACAAATTGGCATGAATGACTAAAATGACTAAAAAAAAAAAAACCAGAAAAAAAACAAACAAAAAATGTGATAATATGCGATATTATTTGAAACGGTGATACAGTGCAGTAATTCAAGAAGCTAAACTGCAAAAATAGACAGATAAGCATAGATGGCTATCCATGATTAAAAAAAAAAATACAGTATTATGCGATAATATGTGAAAAAGTGATAAAGCGCTTGGATCAAAAGCAGATATTCATCTACATAAAAAATAATAAAGTCCCAAATAGTAAAGTTCATGTGTATCAAAAAGCAATGACATGTGAAGATCAGCTGCTGTGTCATTTGGCCCCCTGTATTATCGGAAATACCTGGCTGATCCTGCCTGGTTCTGCCCTCCCCTCTGTAAACTGACCACGGTATAGACATGTGCGGTTAGTTTCATACCAAATTAAAATTCGGACGAATTTTCGTTTTTCGGAAATGCGGATGTATCCGAATTTCCGAATTACAATAGTACAGAATTTAAACGTACCTGAAATAACGAAAAAATATTTGGACGAAATTTGAATTTGAATCATTTTCAAATCGTTTTTGAATACTTTTCAAATTTGAATAGTTTTAAAATTCAAATTCGAAAAGTTTTCAAATTCGATTAGTTTTCGAATTTGAAAAATACTCGAATTTGAATAGTATTTCAGTTTCCAAAGAGAACAAAATAGAATAGAAAACAAAGGAATAGAACAGAAAAAAAATAGACTAGAAAAGAATATAACAGAAAACAAAAGAATAGGATAAAACAACTCTGTTCCACTCTGTATTCTATCTTTTTCCATTCTATTCCTCCACTTTCCACTCCACCCCCTTCTCCTTGGAATTTGGAAAACTATTCATATTTAAAAAAGGATCAGAATTTGAAAACGATTCGATTTCGAAAACTTTTCGAATTTGAAAACCATTCGAAATTAATTTGAAAACTTTTCAAAATTGATTTGAAAACGAATAAACAAAACAAATTCCGAAAAATAATTAAACAAATGAAACAAATCGAACTAAACTAATTTATGTAAATAACGAATCGAAACTAAACTAAACTAAACTAATTTTTTTTGCTCTGCACATGTCTACCACGGTATATCATGGCTGCTGAGCCCTGACATTGTGGTCAGTCTACATGCCTCCATCACCCACTGCTCTCCTCTGTCCTCCATCCTCTCCCCCCTCCCCTCCCTGCCTGTCAGCTCAGTGTCCGTGCCCGCCCCCCTCCCCTCCCTGCCTGTCAGCTCGGTGTCCGTGACCGCCCCCCTCCCCTCCTTGCCTGTCAGCTCAGTGTCTATGCTCCCCTCCCCTCCTGCTGCTCAATATACTGTTACATTTTTTAAACTATCCACTCTGTTTAATAATGTAATGTGTATGGAAAAAAATGTAATGTGCTCCTGTGTCTTATAAATAAATGCAGCTATATACCTGATTTTGGCGCTCACGTGACCCGCCGCCTCTCTTCTTCTCTCCCCCTCCCCTCTTGACTGACGTCAGCGGGAGATCCTGAGCCCCACCCCCTGCAGCTGTCAAGCCTAGAGAGGACAGAGGCGGCTGGTCACGTGAGCGCAGATCGGCACTCTAAAATCAGGTATATAGCTGCATTTTTTTATAAGACACAGGAGCACATTACATTCATAAACAGAGAGGATACTGTCATTTTTACTTAGTGGGTTTACAACCACTTTAAAACCCCAAGATCATTATACATTTTCTGAAAGCAGAAGCCCTGTAGAATAAAAAGTTGTACATTTATATGTCACACAATATTTGCTCAACTGTTTATTAAATGCATTTTGTAAGGAAAAAAAATGTAATAAATTTAATTTTAGTGCAAACACACAATATAATACCCTTTTTGGTAAACTATAAAAGATAGGGTTGCATCAAACAAATAGATACCAAATATGTCAAGTCTTAAAGTTGTGTGCACCCGTGATATTGCAAAAAATGATGGTACGAGTTGTGCTCATAAGTTTACATACCCTGGCAGAATTTATGATTTTTTGGCCATTTTTTATGGAATATGCATAAAAACACAAAAACTTTTCTTTCACTCATGGTTAGTGTTTGGCTGGAGCCATTTATTATCAATCAACTGTGTTTACTCTTTTTATATCATAATGACAACAGAAATGACCCAAATGACCCTGATCAGAAGTTTACATACCCTGGTGATTTTGGCCTGATAACATTCACACAAGTTGACACAAAGGGGTTTGAGTGGCTATTAAAGGTAACCATCCTCACCTGTGATCTGTTTGCTTGTAATTAGTGTGTGTGTATAAAAGGTCAATGAGTTTCTGCACTCCTGACAGACCCTTGCATCTTTCATCCAGTGCTGCACTGACATTTCTGGATTCTGAGTCATGGGGAAAGCAAAAGAATTGTCAAAGGATCTGCGGGAAAGGGTAGTTGAACTGTATAAAACAGGAAAGGGATATAAAAAGATATCCAAGGAATTAAGAATGGCAGCAGTGTTCAAACTCTAATCAAGGAGTGGAAAATGAGGGTCATTTGGGTAGTTTCTGTTGTCATTATGATATAAAAAGAGTAAACACAGTTGATTGATAATAAATGGCTTCAGCCAAACCTTAACCATGAGTGAAAGAAATGTTTTTGTGTTCTCATTCATATTCTCTGAAAAATGGCCATGAAATCATAAATTCTGCCAGGGTATGTAAACTTATGAGCACAACTGTGTATATATATAGCCCAAAAGCGTTGGTGACTTGGAACAATACATGATAAGATCACTTGGAACAATCTATGGACTCTTTGTATCACTTTTGTATCACTTTGGATAACTATTTGCATTATGTTTGTACACTGTACTACAATTTATTGGATTAAAACTTTGTGTGCAGCAATCCTGGACTCTTCTTAAGGCCTCATACACACGGACGTTTTTTGACGCCGGCGTTTTCTGGTGTTTTTTGCAGCTCTCCATGTTAGTCAATGGCCCCATAAAAACGTCGGCGTTTTTGAGCTGTAGATGACGTCGGCATTAGTGAGCTGAAACTAGAACCCACAGCCATCGCGTTCTGAGGCTGTAACGTTTTGGCATTTTTTGATGCCGACGCCACAATATGCCAACAAACGCCAGCAAACGCCACCTATTATTATACCGGCGTTTTCTGGCGTTTTTTGACGCCGACGTTTCTAGGTTGAAAAATAGCAGAGGGATGATTTTTTTTAACCACTTAAGGACCGGAAGGATTTCCAGCTTTAGGACCGGAGCCCTTTTTGCGATTCGGCGCTGCGTCGCTTTAACTGACAATTGCGCGGTCGTGCGACGATTTTTTTTAGTAGGGAGACGATAAAAAGTTGGATCTTTGCAGCCGCAGTTTTTTGCGGTCTTTTGCGGCCATATTATTATCCACCGCAAACGACCGCAAACAACCGTATAACACCGCAGCCGTAGTTTTTTACGGTTTTGCAATGTCGGAGTCTTGCGCTACCGACACCCAAGATCAAAGTCGAGTGATTACGGCTGCAGTAGATGTCGAGTTTTTGCGGCTGCAAAAATACCCCGGTAACTGATTGTACCTCTCGACGTTTTTTGTGGTCTTTTGCGGCCGCAGTTTTTTGCAGGCACACATACTCCGGAATTCTTCTCAGGTCCTAACGACGTGTGTTTC
>BLSH010319473.1:643489-654909 GCA_018402905.1 Glandirana rugosa | reverse complement strand
CCTCCGGCGGCGCGCGCGCGCTCACAGTATGTCTGTAATGCAGCCGCCGTAATATTACGGCGGTTTGCGTTACAGAGCCACTTTGCCGCCGTCAATCTCCGATCGGCGGTCGGCAAGTGGTTAAAAAACGCCTATTGACGCCGACGCTCACTAATGCTCAAAAACGCTGATGCATAACGCCGAAAAACGCCGACTTTTTTTCCTTGACGTCGGACCCGACGTTTTGTTTATTTTTTTAGAAACGTCCGTGTGTATGAGGCCTTACTATATATATATATATACACAAAATGGTGATATAGGCATTTATAGCATAAATTGTGTGTCGGAATTTTAACATTGAGATATTTCTTTACAAATACATGTGTTTTAGAACAAGAGTTTCCTTTTCAGCCCGTTACTTTGTTGCTGTTTTTATAGATGATTATGTAGATCATGTTGCTATTTAATAACAGTTTAAATGGTAGTCTGTGTTTGACTTTCATTAAAACTAAATTAAAGGATAAGTTCACCTTTACAAAAAAATAATAAATGCCCATTTTTTTGCAGGTAAAAAAATGTGCATTTATTTATTTTTTTCTTTGTAGGAGCCTGGAAAGCATTGCACACGTGGTCAGCAGATCATGGGTGTAACACCAGGTTCCTGTAGAACGTCTGTGTAGCTGTCTGCCCATACCTCCGATATGGGCAGGGAGTTACACAATGACAGAAGCTCATTGAACTACTTATAACGCTCATCAGTGCCCTTATGGATTATTAACCAGTTCCCGACCGGCTGGCATATATTTACTGCTGCACAGTGGCACTGTAACGCGAATTGCCGCCTATAAACAGCGGTTCTCTCATGCGCGGCTAGTGGGCGGGTGCTTTCATGCCGCCGCACTCTGCAGCAGTGTGGCTGCGGGTCGCGATTGCCTGGCAGAGAAGAAAAATGGGTAACCGCCAAAGTAAACACGGCGGTTCCCCGCTCTGACAGACGGCATCCCTGTCACTGGGATCAGTTAGATCTCTTATGCCCCTCACAGTTAGAACACGCCTAGGGAACACAGTTACCCCCTAGATCTCCCCTTGCAGGTTAACCTCCTCGCGGCCAATGACATTTATACAGTAATCAGTGGATATTTCAATTTCTGATCTCTGTATAAATGTTATTGGTCCCAAAAAAGTGTTAAAAATGTCCGACATGTCCGCTGCAATATTGCAGTCCCGATAAAAATCGCAGATCGCCGCCATTACCAGTAAAAAAAAAAAAGAAATGGTAAAACACCATAAATGAATTCTCATGGTTTGTAAACGCGGCAACTTTTGCGCAAACCAATCAATAAACGCAGATCACATTTTTTTTCTACCACAAATATGAGGAAGAATATATAACGGCCAAATCTGATGAATTAATTTGTTTTTTTATATTTTTTTTTGGATTTGTATTTTAGCAAAAAGTAAAAAATATTGTTTTTTTTTTTTCAAAATTGTTGCTATTTTTTTATTTATAGCAGTGATCACAAGTGACGCAGAGGTGGTCAAATACCACCAAAAGAAAGCTCTATTTGTGGGAAAAAAAGGGCGTCAATTTCGTTTGGGTAAAGCGTCACACAACCGCGCAATTGTCAGTTAAAGCGATGCAGTGCCAAATCGCAAAAAGTGCTCTAGTCCTACAGTGGGAAATCCTATACGGTCCTTAAGTGGTTAGGAACTACAAGCGCTCAGTTGCAAAGGCTAATGGTAGTTGTTGTTCATTAATTCACGGGGATCTGTTTTTTTTTAACTGTGACAGTGGTTGCTGGGAGATGATCCCCGGCCTGCTGTCATAAGGAGGGGAGGGATCGGGGGAGAGGGGGTAAATGCTGAAAATGTTACACCCTAAAAATAAATTTAACATGTTCAGAAAGGTGAATGTATCTTTTAACCACTTCCTGCTGGCGCTATTGTCATTCTTCCCTGGATATCCTTCTGTTGGCGTGCCTCCCTCTTCTTGCCATGGATGTGCTTCCCGCCTCATCAGTGTCCTGATTATCAGCACAGCCTCTTCAGTGCTTATTGGTGCCCATCAGTGCAGCTTAACAGTGTCCATCAGTGCCACCTCATCGGTGCAGCCTTATCAGTGCACATCAGTGCCCATCAGTGCCACCATCATCGGTGCAGCCTCATCAGTGCACATCAGTGCAGCTTATTAGTGCCAATCAGTGCTGTCCCATCAGTGCCACTTCATCAGTTCAGCCCCATCAGTGCACATCTGTGCCCATCAGTGCAGCCTCATCAGTGCCCATCAGTGCAGCCTCATCAGCACCCATTAGTGCAGCCTTATTAGTGCACATCAGTGCAGCCTCATTTGTGCACATCAATGCAGTTATATCAGTGCACATCAGTGTCTTCTCATCAGTGCTCATCAGTGCAGCATCAACAGCACCCATCAGTGCAGTCTCATCAGCACCCATCAGTGCAGCCTCATCAGTACACATTACTCTAGCCTCATCAGCGCAGCCTCATCAGTGCACCTCAGTGCACCCTCATCAATGCACATCAGTGACCAGATAGTCCACATCAGCTCAGCCACATCTGTCCCAAAATGGTGCCATTTTGACTAGTTTAGTCCAAACACTCATCCTCAAGGAGTGCTCTAGTGTCTGACGTCAGCCATCTTTTTGTAGCCCAAGGAGGTATGGAATATCATTAATGTCCATGGAGAGAAAGAAATAGAGGCAGAGGTAAATACCCTCTCAGCTATAGGCCACCTCAGTGGGAGGGGGAATGGAGGGAATGGAGAGAAGCCACAAACCACAGGCCCGTTCCCCAAGATATCCAAAGAGTTGGGAAAGGTTGGACAGAGGAGAGGTAAAAATGACAGAGGGGCTGCAGAGGCAGCCAAAAAGAGAAATAGAGAGTCTTAGGACAAGGAATTGAGTAATGTCACATCCACTCAGTAGGAATTATTAGTTCTAGACCAGGGTATAAAATAGGCACTAAATAAATACATGGATGTTTGTGAAGTACATTGATCAACAGACATTTGCATATAAAATGAATGTTAAAGCGGAAGTATGCCCATCGATTTGATAGTGTCAAAGAAGAGTTAATATTCCCGGCATGCCGGAAATGCTAGCTGTCTCCTTGTTTGTCCTCTCAACCAAACTATCAAACCATCCAATGGGTGGTGTCATAATGGATCACATGTGCAGCATCATGGCAGTTGCAGATTAAACAGAGGCTAAGATGCCAGCTTCCTTGGTTGAAACCCATAGAAGGGTTTACTACCACTTTAAGAAATTATTTTTGGAGAAACAGAATTGGCAGGAGAACATACCTATCATACATACTATAATATACATATCTAGTAGACTAAAAAAGATAAGTCCACATTTAATCCCAAATAATCCTCTCACCAACACATAGAGGTGTTTAACCACTTCAGCCCCGGAAGGATTTCCAGCTTTAGGACCGGAGCCCTTTTTGCGATTCGGCACTGCGTCGCTTTAACTGAAAATTGCGCGGTCGTGCGACATTTTACCCAAACGAAATTTGCGTCCTTTTTTTCCCACAAACAGAGCTTTCTTTTGATGGTATTTGATCACCTCTGCGCCATTTCTGATCGCCGCTATAAACAAAAGAAGAGCGACAATTTTGCAAAAAAAACCAAATTTCTTACTTTTTGCTAGAATACAAATCACAAAAAAATATATAAAAAAATTTTTTTTTCCCCGTTTTTGGCCGATTTATATTCTTCCTCATATTTGCGATAAAAAAAATCACAATCTGCGTTTATTGATTGGTTTGCGCGAAAGTGGTCGCGTTTACGGATGATGAGAATTCATTTTTGGGGTTTTATTTATTTTTTTACTAGTAATGGCGGCGATCTGCGATTTTTAGCGGTACTGCGATATTGGGGCGGACATGTCGGACTATTTTGACACTTTTTTGGGACCATTGGCATTTATACAGCGATCAGTGCTATAAAAATGCACTGATTACTGTGTAAATGGCATTGGCAGTGAAGGGGCTAACCTGCAGGGGGCGCTCTAAGGGTTAAATATGTTCCCTGGGCGTGTTCTAACTGTAGGGGGACTGCACTATCTGGGGAAGGGAAGTGGTCACAGCCTTCGCATACAGGAAGGCTGTGATCACAGCCCTTCCCCCTTCACACAGAGCGGAGGTCCGTGTTTACATACACGGACCTCCGTTCCTCCGCTCGGGGGGGGGGGGGGCATCGCGGGTAGCCGGCGGCAATCGAAGCCGCCGCACCCGCTCCCTGGCCCTCCCTGAACACAGTGAGCGCGCGGGCGCGCCTCCGGCGGCGCGCGCTCGCTAAACTCGTTCCCGCAGCCGCTGTCGTATGACGGCGTTTTGCGGGAACAAACCACTTTGCCGCTGTCAGATGCCGATCGGCGGTCGGCAAGTGGTTAAAAACATGGTTGAACAAGATAATAGAAGAATGAAAACAAGGAAAGAGAAAAGAAGGAGAAAAGATTTGGGAAGGTATAAAAGCCCTTTAAAAAGGGAAAAACATAGGCATCCGGCTGATAAAAGAGGGACATCGTTGTCCTAAACAAAGAGGATTACAATGCAGAAATGCAGCAGATATTGGGGGACTACAATACATATACAAAAATTAGGCGTGGCTCCAGTATTAGCTTTAAGAAAACAATTAAAGGAATTTATAGATAAAGGGGTTAAAAAGAGAATAAGGAACAAAAAGGAGAGCAGATACCTGTCATGTACAGGTACTGAAGGTATGCAAAAACAGACAAAATCCACCAGGAAGGCCCATTATCAGTGGATTCCCTTTTCTCTAAGTTAGGAGAGTATGTAGATATATACCTACAGCCATTGGCCAACAAAGGGTCATCTTATCTAAAGGACAGCAAAGAACTAAATATCCTACTCAAGCAAGTGAAAGTGGACACACAATGGGAGATTTACTAAAATTGGAGCACTCAGAATCTGGTGCAGCTGTGCATGGTAGCCAATCAGCTTCTAACTTCAGCTTGTTCAATTAAGCTCTGGCTTAAACCTGGAAGCTGATTGGTTTCTATGCAGAGCTGCACCAGATTTTGCACGCTCCAGTTTCAGTAAATCAACCCCCACAGAGTCTGTTGGTCACAATTGGAGTAGTATCTCTCTACACCAAGGGTCTCCAAACTTTCATTTCAAAGGGCCAGTTTACGGTCCTTCAAACATTAGGGGGGCCAGACTGTGGCCTCTGGGCATAGAAAAAGTCCTGATCTCAGTAAGAAAAAACAATGTCCCATCTTTGGTGTCATTGGGAGAAATTGGACTCCATCATTGGTGTCATTGGGAGGGATTGTGCCCCTTCATTGGTGTCATTGGGAGGGATTGTGCCACTTCATTGGTGTCAGTGGGGAGAATTATGCCCAACCATTAGTATCAGTGGCTGAAATAGTGCCCCAAGGGCCGGATAAAAGCAAGCATAGGGCCGCATCTGGCCCCCGGGCCGCAGTTTGGAGACCACTGCTCTATACCAATATTAAACAATCAGATACATTGGAGGCAGTAGCCTGGGCTTTAGATCTACAATCTGATTTGAAAATTATCCCAAGGAATTTAATTCTAGAGGGGTTGAAAATGAGAAACAAATTATTTTGATAAAAAAGACCATTATTACATTTAGATCAAAGGTGTAGCCATGGGGGCCAAGCATGCCCCCAGTATAGCCATGGGCGCCAAATATGTCCCCAGTGTAGCCATGGGGGCCAAGTATGCCCCCAGTGTAGCCATGGGGGCCAAGTATGCCCCCAGTGTAAGCAATATTTTTCACAAATAATGGGAACAGGAAGAAATATTTAGTAGAGCTGTGCACAACAAAAAAATGGTTGTCATTCCATCATATTCGTTATGTTTGAATGATTTGTTTTTGGAATCATTTTCGTATAATGTGATTTGTTTTGTATATTTTGGAAGATTGGCTATATTTGTTTCAAGATGTTAATTCATTATTTCAGGAGATTACTTATGCACTCTGAGTCATCCCTGCTAGTCCAACCCACAAAGAGAAATGGAATGAACTATTTGGTCGATATCAACTGGAGTTGCATGCATCCAAAAGTAACGAATGGAACAATAGTCAATACGGATTCATTCGTTATGCTATTATTTGGAGATTCTGATGGGTTCACCTCCATCCAACCCAAACACAATAAGTCCAATAAGTAGCAATCGTCTTATTTCACTTTTTTTACCTTACTGTATTTATTGCAGTATGTTTCCATGTCATATGAACCCCATTCATCACATGCCCATTTATTCATCCGTTATGCCAAGAACACTATATGAAATGATCATGTGGTTCCTCCATTTCTGCCATAATACACAGTGCCCTCCCCAAAATGACCCTGGATATGATAAACTTTATAAAATTCGGTCACTACTTAATTTTTTCCCAGCTGTAAATGCCAGAACATCTGTGTGGATGACCAACCGGGGGGTGGCATGTGGGTGCATTGTTTGCCACCCCCCAAAAAATATACCACCAGCCGCGACTGACAGCTAATGGGGTAAATCAGCATTAGTGTCCTTTAAATTCATATACCAATAAGAAGAACAAACAGACAATGAATGGTTGCATAATAGAAATATGTACGGCCATTGCAGATAGAAGAATGGCCATCTCAGGGACAGACCTTCAGGCGCTTCAATAATAAACCTATAAGCCCTGAGGCTCTAAACCACAATATTACAAAACCGATATGAGATGTTCTTTGAAACGATAAGGTGTTTAATTTGCTTTTTTAAACTTTATTTACTCCCTCCATTGTCCTACCTTATTGAAGTAATTTTCATTTAATGAACAAAGGTAGGGAGAGGGTAGGAGGGGGGAGTGTCGGTCTCAGGACTGGCGTTAAGGAAAGTGAAAAGAAAAGGAAGAAAGGAAACGTATGAGGAAAAAGAAGAGAGATGGGTGAGTCCATCCGAGGATCTACCACCAACCATTCCTGGAATCAGCACTTTGTGTCTGGAAACTGAAAAAAGGGCACGCTAAGGAGACCATATTTTGAGGATTTGCTTATCGCGCAAGATGCTAACCATTTTCTTATTTAGCATTATCCACTTGAGTTGACGCTTCATTGCGGCTTTGTCTATGACTGGGCTTTTCAAGGCGGTCGCTATAGCAATTTTGGCCACCGAGAACATGAAGTTTATTCGGGTCTGTGTATGTCTCTGGGCATTTACGGCTGGTTTGGATGGCACCCAGCGGCACTTTGGATGGCACGCAGCGTAACTTTGGTTGGAATGCAATGGCACTTTGGATGGCATGCAGCGGAACTTTGGATGGCACGCAGAGGCACTTGAGATGGCACGCATCTGAACTTTGGATGGCACGCACTTTGGATGGCACGCACTTTGGATGGCAAGCAGCGGAACTTTGGATGGCAGGTAGAGAAACTTTGGATGGCACACAGCGGAACTATGGACGGCACGCAGCGGAACTTTGGATGACATGCAGTGGAACGTTGGATGGCACTTGGGATGGCATGCATCTGAACTTTGGATGGCATACACTTTGTATGGCACGCGCTTTGGATGGCAAGCAGCGAAACTTTGGATGGCACGCAGAGAAACTTTGGATGGCACGCAGCACAACTTTGGGTGGCATGCAGCGGAACTTTGGATGGCACGCAGCAGAACTTTGGGCGGCATGCAGCGGAACTTTGGGCGGCACGCAGAGAAACTTTGGATGGCATGCAGCGGAACTTTGGGCGGCATGCAACGGAACTTTGGATGACATGCAGTGGAACTTTGGATGGCATGCAGCGGAACTTTGGATGACATGCAGTGGAACTTTGGATGGCATGAGGCGGAACTTTGGATGGCATGCAGTGGAACTTTGGATGGCATGCAGTGGAACTTTGGATGGCATGCAGCGGAACTTTGGATGGCACGCAGCTGCACATTGAATGGCATGCAGCAGAACTTTGGATGGCATGCAGTGGCACTATGGATGGCATGCAGCGGCACTTTGGATGGCATGCAGCGGCACTTTGGATGGCACGCAACAACAATCCTGAGAGACCCCTCTCCCACACATAAAAGCCGACCAGCCCTTGAATACAGGGAAAGCAATGTGGCTGGGTCACTCCTGCCTCTCTTCCCGCCCTCTTCTTTACCTGCTGGTTTCAGTTCTGTCTTTCTCAACCTGAACAGTGAAGCAGTTGGATTCCCCGGGCTGCTTTCCCTTTGAAAAGGTAATTATGGTTCTAATGCTGATTATGCCATCTTTTAGCCTGAGTTGGCTCATGGCCAGGCTTTCCTGATTGGAGTTCTCCTCTCCTTCACCATCTGTGCACCTGGCTCAGGATTGGAGGGGAGGGCATTGTAGACAGAAAAGCTGAGATTTTGTATTTAAGTGGCTTTGTAACCATAACATTATTACAAGCTTTACTACTAAGCAGTACTTACAAAGCCAGGCACAGAGCAGTCAAAGCAATGTTTACAAAACCATTTTACTTACTACTTTGTGCCTGGCTATGTGAGTACAGCTCTGAGCCTGGCTGTGTGTGTACAGCTCTGTGCCTGGCTGTGTGTGTACAGCTCTGTTCCTGGCTTTGTCTGTACAGCTCTGTGCCTGGCTGTGTGTGTACAGCTCTGTTCCTGGCTTTGTGTGTACAGCTCTGTGCCTAGCTGTGTGAGAACAGCTCCGTGCCTGGCTGTGTGTGTACAGCTCTGTGCCTGGCTGTGTGAGTACAGCTCTGTTCCTGGCTTTGTCTGTACAGCTCTGTGCCTGGCTGTGTGTGTACAGCTCTGTTCCTGGCTTTGTGTGTACAGCTCTGTGCCTGGCTGTGTGAGTACAGCTCTGTGCCTGGCTTTGTGTGTACAGCTCTGTGCCTGGATGTGTGAGTACAGCTCTGTGCCTGGCTGTGTGAGTACAGCTCTGTGCCTGGCTATGTGAGTACAGCTCTGTGCCTGGCTGTGTGAGTACAGCTCTGTGCCTGGCTGTGTGAATACAGCTCTGTGCCTGGCTTTGTGAGTACAGCTCTGTGCCTGGCTGTGTGAGTACAGCTCTGTGCCTGGCTATGTGAGTACAGCTCTGTGCCTGGCTGTGTGAATACAGCTCTGAGCCTGGCTGTGTGAGTACAGCTCTGTGCCTGGCTGTGTGAGTACAGCTCTGTGCCTGGCTGTGTGAATACAGCTCTGTGCCTGGCTGTGTGAGTACAGCTCTGTGCCTGGCTGTGTGAGTACAGCTCTGTGCCTGGCTGCGTGAGTACAGCTCTGTGCCTGGCTGTGTGAGTACAGCTCTGTGCCCGGCTATGTGAGTACAGCTCTGTGCCTGGCTTAGTGAGTACAGCTCTGTGCCTGGCTATGTGATTACAGCTCTGTGCCTGGCTGTGTGAGTACAGCTCTGTGCCTGGCTGTGTGAGTACAGCTCTGTGCCTGGCTGTGTGATTACAGCTCTGTGCCTGGCTGTGTGAGTACAGCTCTGTGCCTGGCTATGTGAATACAGCTCTGTGCCTGGCTGTGTGAGTACAGCTCTGTGCCTGGCTGTGTGAGTACAGCTCTGTGCCTAACTATGTGAGTACAGCTCTGTGCCTGGCTGTGTGAGTACAGCTCTGTGCCTGGCTGTGTGAATACAGCTCTGTGCCTGGCTGTGTGAGTACAGCTCTGTGCCTGGCTGTGTGAGTACAGCTCTGTGCCCGGCTGTGTGAGTACAGCTCTGTGCCTGGCTTAGTGAGTACAGCTCTGTGCCTGGCTGTGTGAATACTGCTTTAAAGCTACAAATTTGTAACATGAGAAATCAGTGAAATCAAATTAGAGATCCCTCTAAGGGTAATATTCAGTTGAATGGGAAAAGTATGGCAAAAATTACAGTAGGCGTATACTCACATTCATAAGGTTGCTGGATAACTGTCTTAGGGACAAGCAACCTGTTTTAGCAGAGTGTGGGCGGTCACGCTCAATGCTCTTTGGGGTTTTCTGGAAATTCTTGCACCGTGCTAGGTTGCTTTCAGATCCGGTGAACTATAGTAGATAGAATAAGGTCCCAAGATGGAACCAGTGTGTGGTCAGCAGAGGCGTCCAATCAACAAAAAGTCTCCCTCTGAAAATGACCCAAAGTATGGAATTGGCCCAAAACATATCAGCATTCATATAATATTGCATTGTACATTCATATATACAGTGCCTTGAAAAAGTATTCATACCCCCTGGGATTTCTACATTTTGTCATGTTACATACAATAACATAACTGTATTTTATTGGGATTTTATGTGTTAGACCGACACAAAGTGGCGCCATCATATACAGTAAAACCTTGGATTGCCAGCATAATTCGTTCCGGAAACACGCTTGTAATCCAAAGCACTTGCATATCAAAGTGAATTTCCCCATAAGAAATAATGGAAACTCAGATGATTCGTTCCATGACCATTTATTCATAAGTCCTTCAGTTTATTGTCCATATAAAAAGATTATAGCAATGTGACAGGTGGTGTAACCATAAAATGTCCATCCACAAATGGCCGCCTCCGCAAGAGGATTAGAAGCAAAATCCAGCAGGAGCTACAGAGTATATAAGAGAAGAGAGGCGCCTCTAAGTGTAGCAATATGGTTACATTTAGTGAAGGTACAACATTTAGCAACTCACATAGTTGATGATTAAAAGAGGCACATCTAAGTATGCAGGCATCCGGGGTAAAGATTTCCACATAGACCGTCCTCCGCACCACCAGCTGTCAGTCTGCAATCGTGACCAGGAAGACGACTCTGCAGGAGAGCAATCTGAAAGCAAGACGTGGAGCACAGCGTGGAAGGGATGACGTTGATGGCGGTGCAGAGGACGGTCTATGTGGACATCTTTACCCCGGATGCCTCCATACTTAGATGTGTCTGTTTTAATCATTAACCATGTGAGTTGCTAAATGTTGTACCTACATTAAATGTAACCATATTGCTACACTTAGAGGCGCCTCTCTTCTCTTTTATACTCAGCTGTGACGTGGCGTTACTTGTATATCAAGAGATCGCTTGTATATAGTTACATAGTTAGTGAGGCTGAAAAAAGACACAAGTCCATCAAGTCCAACCTATGTGTGTGCTTTTATGTCAGTATTACATTGTATATCCCTCAATGCTTTGGTCCCTTAGGTGTGCATCTAGTAGTTTTTTCTCGTCACTCTTACACCTTAAGAGAAGGTGTTCGTCACCAGAGACGGTCCTCACATCTATGTAAGTTTTTTGATGATCTACGTGTGGATTCCCTGGTTTCGTAACTCCCTATATGTTACATTATGACTGTATTTTCGTGTGTGTATCCAACCTGAACTACCTGAACACAGAAAAAAGTCGGAGTGATTGATACATTGATATATGTTCGCTAGAGAACTATATGTTCATTGCGGTGCAGTGTCGACTCATATTTTCTCTTCTCTCCGCGGAGATTCACATCGTTATACCAATGTAAATTACATCCATGTTG
>BLSH010319473.1:619636-635151 GCA_018402905.1 Glandirana rugosa | reverse complement strand
GTCTTGTTTCTATTGGTGGATCTTTATCATTTACACCATCTGTGTTTGGTGTAAGTCTAACTTGGCCTAAATATCTTGTCAGCTTCCAGGTTTTATTGTCAAAGCTTAATTGAAGAAGCTGAAGTTATGCAGATTTGCACCAGATTTTGCACCTTCCAGCTTTAGTAAATCAGCCCCTAAGTCTCTCTATTTTTATGTTAACCTCGTCACATACTGTATGTTCTGTCATTTGGCAATAAGACGTTCCATCATGCCTACAGAGCATTTCTCAAGGTACTGGTACCATTTAGTGGTGAACTCGAGGTATTCCAGGAAAGCTGATAGGATAAAGATCCATAGTCCTTTAGGTGAAATGTGTTCTTCTATACATGCTTTTAGTAGTGCTATATCTGACTGTTGGCATAATTCTGTCTTGAGGACTTCTTCTAAACTATGAATAGTTCTTTTTATGTCATTGACAATTTGTTTAATCCTGAATGGGTTTTTGTTTTGTCTTTTCTATGATGGTTTGGTGGCACTTTTCTAATATGAACTGGAAAAAAGGGTATCCCTACGCATAAATCTATCTTCAATGGGATACATGGCGTAGATACTGTATCTGAATTAATAGAGCCACGGATACATATTTCAGCAAGTGATGTGCAGAATAACAGATTGCAGACAGAAAGTTAAGCCCCGTACACACGGTTCGATGGTTGTATACAACAGGTCGTACTTACGACTGCCGTATATGTAATCGATCGTTCGTATGCGCGATTTGAACAGCCGAACATACGACGGTCGTACAAGGGAGTTGTATGAGCAGACTAGAAAACATGGTCGTACCAACAAGCTCTCATACAATCATTGTATCGTGTGTACAGAGCAGTTGGTACAACAAAGTTGTATTGTGTAAAACACGCATGCTCCAAAGTCAGGAATGGCTGAATGCTAATTACATGCACCTGAACGTTCTTCTGTGGTCGTACGATCGTGTAGTGCAGTCAGTATGCTCCATACAACAGCCAATATACAATTTGACACGATCGTACGTGCGATCGTCGTACCGTGTGTATGGGGCTTAAGTAAGCTCCTAATTGTATCAGTGATTAGTAGCTTGCTTGGTACTTATCGTAGGTCCTGATGTTCAGTAATTTAGTCCAAAGGAGTTTATGTATTATTGTTACATTTTTGTTGGTTCAGAGTTCTTTCAGATGGGTGGTTACTGGGTTGGTTCTCTACTATCCAACAGCTTTACTTTCCAATTCGTAGGCTGTAAATCTAGATAAATCAGTGGTGCTCTAGATGAGCTGACACAAGGAGGAAGAAAAAAACGGATAAAAAGCCACGAGAGGGATCAAAATAGAATACTCTGGGCTGAAGGAATGCACACAGATCCCATCCAATAGAGGTAACTCTTCATGCTCATTAAATAACAATGTATATTTTTCCCACCTTTTAGATAGCCACTTTTAATTTGATATAACATATGAATTGAATCATTTCTTATAACACTAGGCTGATTCTCACAGACAGAACAAAGATGAAAACCGCTATCACTCTATCTATATCGTTTTTCTACCCATAATGACAAAACATGTAAAAAATCACTGTAATGAGCTTTGTATACTCCTTGTATAATACATTTATACTGGTACTGTAAATATGATTTTGGATAGGAAATGCCCCGGTATATATTGTGCCTGTAGAATAAGTGGCGGAGCTAGGAATACATACTTCAGATGTAGATATATGTGTACATAGGAGAAAAATGTACAATGCAATATCATATAAATGCTGACATGCTTTGGGCCATATTCCATCCTTTGGGTTATTTTCAGAGGACGGCTTATTAGTGAATGGGCGCTTCTGCTAACCACACACTGGTTCCATTTTGAGGCCTTTCCTGTCTACTAACTTTATAACTAGACGTGCACTGCCAAAAAATTTGTTTTTGTGTTCGTTTCATTCTTTTTTTTTTGGGTCATTCGTTACGATCGCAATTCGTAAATCCATACATTCGTAAATTTGTACATTCATAAATTCGTAAATTCATACATTGGTGAATTCGTAATTTCGTAAATTCCAAAAATTCTAAAATCCGAAAATAAGAAAGAAAATACAAAAATTCAAGAGAGCAAATCAGAAAATTTTAAATAATATCTAAATAACTAATAATAACTAACTGTTAAATTATAGGTATTAGAATTTCCTTTCAAATTTATGTAATGAATACAAACATATCCAAAGTTACGAACTATCCGAAATAACGAATGCAGCATCTAAAAAAATGGAACGGAAGGAATTAATAATACATAATAATAATAAAAGTTATTATTATTATTGTTATTTATTATTATTAATTTGTTACGTTTCATTTGTTTACATATGGCATTCATTATTTTGGATAATTCTTAACTTTGGATAAATTCATATTCATTGCGTTCACTAATAGCCAAATTTTAAAGGAAATTCCACTACCTATAATGTAATAGTTAAGTTATTATTAGTTAGTTTATCGGGTTTTCGAATTTTTGGATTTTCGTTCTTATTTTCAAATTTTCGTTCTTTTGAATTTTCACCCTTATTTTCAAATTTTTGGATTTTCGAATTTACAAATTTTCCAATATTAGAATTTAGGAATATTCAAAAAAATGTGTTAAACGGGTTTTCGTTCGTTTGGATATTTCCGAATTTTCGTTAAAAAAACGAATTTAGAATGAAACAAATTGCACATGTCTATTTATAACAGGGTTTGGTGACTACTGCTTTAGAGTGGCCGGTAACTACTGCTTATGCACTGAGTCTTCCCTGCTAGTCCAACCCACAAAGAGAATTGGAATGAGCTAATTGGATGATATCGACTGGAATCCCTGCAATTGAAAGTAATGAATGGGTCAAAATGAATTTCGGATTCATTCATTAAGTTATGATTCAGAGATTCTGATGGATTCACCTCCATCCAACCCAAACACAATAAGTAGGAATCATCATCTTATTTCACTTTTATACCTTAGTGTATTTATTGCAATATATTTCCATTTCATTTGTAGTGCATTTTTTATAATATAAAAAAAGTTAATGCAAAAAGAATCTGCTGATTATCCAAAGGTCTAAGACTACCACTCTGCTCTCATCTGAATGAAACTATTCAGATCATTCTTTCTGTCCTTACCTTATTTTGAATGCTTCAAACTTTTATAGATTTGAATACATCTCTGAATAACAAAAATCTGAATCCGAATGATCTGAATTTCACTTTGTAACAAAATGAATCGCATATGTCTAGTTACACACCCTGTTATAAAGTAGTAGTACCCACTAGAAGATACTACTACTGTCAGTGGCGGCTGGTGCTCCATTTTGGGGGGGGCAAACAAACCACTCGTCACCCCCCCTGGTCGGTCAGTCCCCCCACCTAACCACCCCTGTCTCTCGCTCATTCATCCGTCAGCCCCACCCCTACCCCTGCGGGAAGCGGGACTGGGGACCAGGGGAGCCGAGCCAAGCTGAAGTGTCAGGTACACCTGGATGATGTGGGAGAAAGGAGAATGAAAACCCACGCTTCTCCTCTCAGGACCTGTTTCCTGATTGGCCTGAAGGAGAATCGGGAAGACAATAGCAGATATTAATTTACTATTGTCACACAAGTGAGTGGGCTCGGGGTGCAGTGCCCTTTTTGAAGCAAATTAGAGCATCTGGCTCAAATCATGTGCTTAAAAAAAAAAAAATTGGAATCTATGCGTCCAACAGCCTGCATGTAAATTAGGGGCCAGGTGCATGGATTAGGGGGGCGGCGCCCCTGTGCCCCATGTGGATGGGCCGCCACTGACTACTGTAGAACAGGGTTTGGTAACTACTACTTGAGAATTTTAATTGGGACTTACTACTTTAGAATAGTGTTTAACTACTTGCTGCTCGCTCACAGCAGACTTACCATGACTGAGTGGCAGCTGCAGGCTCAGCAACATAAATATATGTTGCCAGCTTGCTTCTGGGTTTGGGGTGTGCCCCCTGCTCACCCATGCTATAGTTAGACACAGCATGATTTTGTCAGGAGGTCCCAGGCAATGATTTGTGTCTGAGACCTACTGCAATCACATACAGCCCTGTGCACAGAGCAGTGGTCTGGCTGTTTCCTCTCCCTGCAGAGCAAGGATGTGTTCCAGAATCATTTTTGCCCCAGGGGTCTGCTTCTCCGGAACGGCACCTTGCTCACTTTGCAATCCTTCAGAGGTACTTTAACAGGTACGTTAAGAAATGCTATGGCTATGAGTTTCCGTATGTAGGGAGTCATTGTTCCTGTAACCAGGGTGGGAGAACCCAATCTATGGCCAGGTGGTCTGGAAGGCCTTGCACATCCTGGAGTCCTTAAGGGATCTTGAGCTGCACAATAAATATACAGAGGCACAATTGCACCACATCTATAAGGAACTTATGTTCCTTATGTTGTTCTTCTCTCTCTGTGATATCATAAACCGGAAAAAACAAGGATTTTGTCACTTCCGTTTTCTGGTTCTTGTTTACTGGCCTGTTACCAGACAGAGAAGCAGCCGATCAGATCTGTGTCTGATTGACTGCATTGGAGACCAGAGTAAAGATCTGGGGTCTATTCTCTCCATAAAGAGGACCTGTCATGGTCCATGCTATAACAAGGGATATGTGCCGTGATCTGGCTGTTTCCTCTCCCTGCAGAGCAGGGATATGTTCCAGAATAATTTTTGCCCCAGGGGTCTGCTTCTCCTTAACGGCACCTTGCTCACTTTGCAATTCTTCAGAGGTACTTTAACAAATACATTAAGAAATGCTATGGCTATAAGTCTCCGTATGTACCGGATTCATTGTTCCTGCAACCAGAGTGGGAGCACCCAATCTATGGCCAGGTGGTCTGGAAGGCCTTGCACATCCTGGAGTCCTTAAGGGTTCTTGATCTGCGCAATAAATATACCGAGGCACAATTGCACCACATCTATAGGGAACTGAATGTGGGGTGCCACATTTCCATGGGCTGCATTGAACTTGTGAAGCCAGGTCTTAACCGCCCAGTTATCCATCGTATTAAGAGGAAGCACGCAGTATCGGGAGAGTGGATCTGTCTCCCAGACCCTGCATACTATCTTTGACTACATTGCCTTGGTTAAAAGGTTATGCTCTGTAACAAAAGGTTATGCATTACGTGTTGCTATGGTTATCTGTCTTGGTTGGTTTTGGTGTATTGAATTCACTTCTCGGTTAAAATAATTGTTTCCAAAGGGCCATATTATTAACTTTTGTATGTCAAATGAAATTTTGGATGTCAAAATGGTCTGCAAAAAACGTGTTCATACTTTTGCATGTAAAGTTTTTCAGTGTATAGTTTCCTGTAAGTGTTGGGTTATCTTGAGCCGAGGACTGCTTAAACCCTGGGGGGGGGGGGGTGGCATGTGTAGGCAGGTGCCTACCGAAGGGTTAATGGGTTTTTCTGTGCTGTTCTCCTGTTATCTGGGTCAATTATGCTTTATTTTATCTAAAATAGTTACAATGTAGATGTGTGGTGGATCTGAAGAACCATTTGGCTAGATTTTCCAATCATATAAAAAGGGGGCTGTTTGTTGCCCCAAAGGGTTCTGCTCCTGAACCACTGTCAAAATGTAGGTTGTTATGCTGCTAGACTGATCCCCAAGCTAATGGTGGGGGGCAGGGGCAGTTGAGGTTCCCCAAGGGGGGCTAAGAACCTGAGGACTTGCTGGACTCTTTGCTACCTAATATGGACTAATTGCCTTTTAAGGAATATTGCCAATCATGGACTCTAAGAACTCTTTGCTACCCTTTGTAGACTCTTGCCCTAAACCTTTTCACCCAGGGTGAATGTCATATGACATTGCCAGGTTTAAGTGGTTGTATGGGGATGATGAAGGATTCGAGTGGCTATACAACTGCTCCATCATTTCTAAAGGCGGCGAAAAAGGGTACCCCCACGCTACTGTCACTCCCTTTCCTGGGCTCTCCCATCTCATATGGGAGCATGGGACTGCTCTGATCAGCACCGCACAGAGAGAGGAACTGATGTTGTTCTTCTCTCTCTGTGATATCAGAAACTGGAAGCAACAAGGATTTTGTCACTTCCGTTTTTCGGTTCTTGTTTACTGGCCTGTTACCAGCCAGTGAAGCAGCCGATCAGACTGATCTGTGTCTGATTGACTGCATTGGAGACCAGAGGAAAGATCTGGGGTCTAATAGACCCCAGATCTCTCCTCTCCATAAAGAGGACCTGGCATGGTCCATGCTATAACAAGGGATATTATTCATCCCCTGTGATAGCAATAAAGTTCATAAAAAAGATGAAAGTAACAGTGTAAAAAAGTTAAAAAAAAAAAAATGAAAGCACAAATGCAAACGCAAACGCATATGTAAGTCCTGCATGCAGAAGTAAACAGAGATCGTACCACACATGTGAGGTATCGACATGAACGTCAGAGCGAGAGCAATAATTCTAGCACCAGACCTCCTGTGTAACTCTTAACTGGTAGCCTGCAAAGGCTTTAAAATCGTTGCTTATGGACAATTTTAGGCACTGTAGTTTGGCTCCGTTCCACGGGTGTACGCAATTTTAAAGAGTGACATGTTAGGTATCTATTTACTCAGCCTAGCATTCTCTTTTACATTATACCAAAAATGCTGGTATTATATTGTGTTTGCATTCAGTAGAATTAATCAATGTTTAAAAAACAGCTGCGCAAATACTGTGTGACATAACACATTGCAACACCCAACATTTTATTCTCTAGGTCCTTGACTTAAAAAAGGTATAATGTTCAGGTGTTCTAAGTAATGTTCTAGCAAAAGAATGCTGTTTTTTTTTACAAGTACAGTATGTGAAAAGTGTCAGAATTGGCCCTGTGGACAAGTAAAGGACTATTTATGGACTTGGGTTTACTTTATTCCTGTATGTTTGCATTATTTCAGTAATTACTGTTTGTGCCTCCTTTAACTGCCTGGGGTGAAGTGGGGCATTATATGGCATTTCTAAAGAACAGGGCTTGCAACAATGCAACAAAGAAACTGTAGGTTAGAGGAAATGCAGTACATTTTAGTCCAGCATGTAGTTTACTGTCTAGTGTAGACTATATTGCCATTGCTAGGGTCAACCATACATATATCATTGCTTAACCACTTAACGCAAATTACCATTTATAAACGGTGGCAGCTTTAAGTGGAAGCTACAGGCTATACCCCGGTACCGTTTTTTAGAGCAGGCGGCCGGCTATCCGGTGATAATGGCCGATCCGGCTCGAGAGCCGCTTGGTTGTTATCCCAGGGAGCAAGAGGGGCCATCCCCCTTCTCGCCACCGTTCACCGCTCTTCTCTGGTCTCCCGTCCCACCGGGAGACCGGAGCTCCAAAACGACACGTCTGGCCGCTGTGTAAAAGCTGGAATCAGCTTTGATCGGGGCTCCTTCATACATATGATTTTAAAGAAGTTGACTATGTAAGCCCCAATTCCTGCACCTTCACATCTCAGATCAGCCCCAATCCCTTCACCTTCACACCTCAGATCATTCCCAATTCCTGTACCTTCACATCTCAGATCATTCCCAATTCCTGCACCTTCACACCTCAGATCAGCCCCAATTCCTGCACTCAAAAAAACTTTTACAGTACACATGGATAATATGTAGTCTCATGCGGTCTGTAGCACTGTGTTTCTCAACATGTTTCACGGCAAATCCGCTTCTTCAGGAGATTACCACAATTACTTATGACCAGACACTGAAAATAATAACAAAACTTTAGCGTACATAAAGGTAAGTACATAGTAGATCTATATAGGGACCCAGAAAAATGCATTTTTATCACAAAAATGTGACAGATATTTTCATCTCAGTGATGCACAGTATTCCATAAGTGCTTACCATGCAGATGGAGCCACAGAGGTATAGTGCTGAAAGCCACAATTACTCCCAGATGCAGGAATTGGGGCTGATCTGAGAGGTGAAGGAATTGGGGCCGATCTGAGAGGTGAAGATGCAGGAATTGGGACTGATCTGAGGTGTGAAGGTGCAGGAATTGGGGCTGATCTGAGAGTTGAAGGTGAAGGAATTGGGGCTGATCTGAGAGGTGAAGATGCAGGAATTGGGACTGATCTGAGGTGTGAAGGTGCAGGAATTGGGCTGATCTGGGATTTGATTTCCAACTGTATATTTCACAGAAGTCCATGGCTGGTATATTCATTTCAACCTTACTGTGCTCACACCTTAATTCACAGCACACATCTTTGGGAAAAAGGGTAAGTTACCATTTACTTGACCAATTTTCATTGATCTTTGAAAGTTCAATGCTCATTTCTTACTATTTTCAAGTAGTTTTTCCTTTTTTGCGATTGATAGCGTGAAGTGACTTTTTTTTATATAACCGGCACTCTCAATTTCTTTGAAAACATTTTTCCACACCGTGCTCAAAAGGTTGCCTACCCCTGCTCTACATTGTCGAACCACTGGAATAATTGAACATTTTACCCAAGAAAGACTAAGCAATATAACAATGTAACAGTGAGCTGCTGGTAATGTGCAATTTAAAGACAGTTCTCCACTATTCCCCAGATCTCCCTTTACAGTGGACTTTATAGTAATATTTCATGTCACACACAGTATGCCAGACATTTCCTGATCCTACCTGTTTTACTGCCGAGCTTAATTCCATGTATTCATCTATGCACATACTAGAAATAAAACATGTTATATGAAATATTGCACCGACAGACAATAACAACCTGCGCCCACTCTAAACATTACACCTAGTGTGGCAGAATTTTAATTTAGAAACATATTAATGTGGTCAGAACAATATCTGTATTGTTTTATCCTATAAAATATGGAACTGAACATTCCTATCTTATACATCTGGATATCCAAACTAAGGCCCACTACAGGAATTTAACCGGGCCACAGCTAGGATCAGTGGGGTATCCTTAATGTGGCTTAATGCGGGCTGCCTATGGTCTTCCTTCAATACCCCCCATGTGAGGGGGGATTCTGAGGGGAACTCTGAGGGGTACCTTGATGTAAGTAGGGACTGTGATGGGGACCTTTATGTAAGCGGGGAATCTGATGTACGGTGGGGCTCTAATTTAAGGTAGTGCTGTGATGGGGACTCCGATGTAAGGTAGTACTCTGATGGGGATCTTAATATAAGTGGGAACCTTTAAGGGGATCCTCATGTAAGCAGTACTTTGATGTAAGGGGTTGCTATTGGGGACCCTGATGTAAGGTAAAATAAATATGATGAGGTCCCTGATGTAAGGGGTCGATGAAGGGGACTGTTTTTGGCCTGCAATTATTTGTAAAATAAAAAATGTGTCATTGGAACTAAAAATGTATGAAGGCCCCTGCTCTACACGAAACAAGTCTTGTGCCATCAAATTCTTTCTTACCTCAAACACCTAATATGTGATCTGTCATGCAGCCTTCAGGTTATTGGATGCTCAGCTTTTAAGAGCTAAGAAAAAAAATATTAAAGCAAGGACATTCCGAGAAATACTTTCAACAAACTTGGTGGAACTGGTTTATGATACATTTTTTGCATCTACTTCCTTGTACAAAAAAAAAGTGACACTGACTGTTCCCATTTTTTTTTTCTTTTGGTTTAACCTTTTTCATGAGTACAGATTAATGTTTGCCCCTAGCATGTTAAATTCTTATACTGTTGACTGACTCCATACCACTGCTGGCAGTCCATTCCAAAAAATAACTATAACTACAGTATATATTATTTAGTCAGTGTGAACGTTATTGAGTTTAAAAAATATGGCATATACTGGATATTTGAAAATTGATCAATTCTGACGTACTGAGTATCTAGTTTCTTGAGATCCTAAAATGCCAGGACAGTACAAATACCCCCCAAATGACCCCTTTTTGGAAAGTAGACAGTCCAAGGTATTTAAAAAAAATATATAAAGTCAGCGAACCAACAGTAGCGCTAATCAAGAACACAGTAATGAAAAGGGAAATTAGTCATAAAAACTAAAAACAGTCCACTTTTGTAACCCTCAATGTGGAAAGGGTGAATCAATAACGCCAACATAGGTATCCAATATAGGAACAGGAGAGAGATCTTCTGTCCAATGTCCACCACCTTACACCGCGTGATCAATCAGATGTGCGTTAACCCCCACAGGAGAGATTCTTACCAGAGGTATATGCTAGGCACTCTCATGCACTAGCAAATATCGCCTGTTGTGCTTCCCTGTGCACCAGCTGATCCTGGGTCTCAGTCACTGATCAGATTCACGGTGTAAGGCAAAACTCCATATGTGGAATCATAGAAATGACAAGGATTGCAACATAGTGTAAAACCATTTAAAGATATTTATTTAGACATCTAAAATCATGAGAGGCAATCCCCCCAATGTAGAAACTCTTACCAGAAGGTATGAGGAAACAGACACGTAATGACAAGAGCAGCACACACTGCAGACGCCGACCATCCCAGGACCTCTTTCAGACCTATGGCAGCGTTCCTCCCCAGCACTCCACCCCCTCTGTCCAGCGGTGAGAAGTGAACGACAGGAGAGTTTGCAGATGGCTGAATTGAGTGAAAGCCGTCCTAGCCAATCACGACGCGTTTCGTCGCATATCGGACTTCTGCTGGTGACCACCAGCACTGGTGGTCATCTCTCCTGTGGGGGTTAACGCACATCTGATTGATCACGCGGTGTATGGTGGTGGACATTGGACAAGATCTCTCTCCTGTTCCTATATTGGATACCTATGTTGGCGTTATTGATTCACCCTTTCCACATTGAGGGTTACAAAAGTGGACTGTTTTTAGTTTTTATGACTAATTTCACTTTTCATTACTGTGTTCTTGATTAGCGCTACTGTTGGTTCGCTGACTTTATATCTTTTTGCCATCTATTGTGTGTTAAAGTAGCAGCTTACATATTTATGTCCTTTCTTATGATTTAAGTTCATTAGGCGCAGATTGAGACCCATTTAGTGATTAGGGATATTTTTAAGGTCTTGCTTGCTTGTTACAGTCCAAGGTATTTAGTAAGAGGCATAGCAAGTTTTTGAATTTATCTTTTTGTCAAAGTTTTTTTGGAAAATAGAGAAATTAAATTAAATTTGTTTTTTTTTTTTTTTTTACAAAGTTGTCATTTTAACAAATTCTTTCTCACGCACAGCATAAGCATACTTTTAATTATACCCCAAAACACATTCTGCTATGCCTCCTGAGTATAGGGATACCACATGTGTGAGACTTTTTCACAGCCTACATGCATAGTCTAGTCTAGTGACATTGTCTAAACCAGCCTTTTTCATGGGGTGGCTTGGCAAAATGCCGAAAAATTGGTCACAAATTGTATACAAGCCAGCAGGTAGATGAAGCTTTCCTTTTAGTTACACCAAGCCACAGGTTTTCATTATGCGCCATTACGACTTTCTAGACCAGCCTTTCTCAACACTGAGGAACCCTTGAAATAATTCTCCGGTCTCAAGAAACCCCTGCTAAAAATTAAAAATCTACAACTCCTGATACATTAGTGTGATGGTCAATGGGAAGAATGCTCCTTACACTTGTGGTCATTGGGAAGAATTCCCCCTAACAGATAGCTAAAAAGATCAATGATGTCATTGGGAATTTATCTGAGAGGTAGAAATTGACCATTGTTCAAGGAACCCCTAGCAACCTCTGGAGGAACCCTAGGATACCACGGAACCCTGGTTGAGAAACCCTGTTCTAGACACTGGCATCCTAACAACCAGTGATGTCTTCAGTTGATAAGGAGGATTCCTCCACAGTATCCTTGTTTAACCCTCCTCTGCTCTTTCCCTCAACACTGGGGTCACATTAGCTAAGTGATGGAGGGAAATTAGGGAAGAAGAGAAACATTGGAATACTAGTCAGTACCCGTGTGCAAAAGTGTATTTGCTTTGGAAGAAAAAAAATCATCTCTAAGGTTGGGTGTCCTACATATGTGGATGTTGATGCATTATGCAAAACTATTAGAATAGATTTTTACATTTTAGAATGAGGTGCCATTGTCCATGATTTCAAAGAGGAAGTAAACGCTGATGGGTTTTACTTCCTCTTTATTACCCTGCAATGTAAAAGCATAATGGGCTACTGTGCATCGCATATTGGCACTTACCTGCATTGAAAGCCTGCGATGTCCCCACTCCAGGCCGCGTCCATCTTCTGCCCCTCTTCCTTCCAGGGCCACGAACTCCGGCCCTGTGACTGGCCGGAGTGGCATGACGCATGCATGCGGAAGCCACCAATCAAAAAGAAAACTTCAAAACCAATCAAAAGAAACTTCACGGAGGCTGTTTCTTCACTGCACATGCACCCGATGACGTGGGCACATCACAGTACACTGTATATCTCCTAAACTGTGCAGGTTTACAAGATATGCAGGGAATCTACAGGTAAGCTTTATTATAGGCTTACTTGCAGGTTAAAGTGGTTGTCAAGGGTTGACAACCACTTTAAAGAGTGCCTTGAGATTGTCTAGAATTTTAAAGGGTGCCTTGACTGAAAAAATGTTGAGAAACACTGGTTTAAACTGATATGATGGCAGCAATTATTACAATGAACACATATTAATACCACACGATATGGACTTCTCATACAGCTTAATTTCCAAATAGAGAATACATCATAAGGCTCAACGCGTTTTGTGGATCGTGGTTCCTGGACCGTTGCTGACAGGGTGTCTGTGAAGTAAATAACAGAAATCAAACTCTTTTAAAATAAGCTATCGCATAAGGGAGTTGCCCACCTCTAGAAACAGAGGATAATGGGCTCCATTGACAGAACCAGGTCACATGCGGTATGTAGGTGTCCAGACACATTTTCCCTAAATATAGCATGTGGTCCTGCAACTGTCAATTTACTACAGTATACTGTTTTGCAGTATTTACCGCAAAATTCTCAAAGCTGTCAGTAAATACCACATGAAAAAGGTTTAAAGTCAATTCACAGAAGTAAATAAATAATTAAATGTATGCGGTAATTAAAGGGTTGTAAAGGCAAAAGGTGCATTCTAGGCATTAAGATAAATAAAAACCTTCTGTGTGTCGCAACCCCCCTCAGGCCCCCCTAATTACTTACCTGATTCCCATCTCTATGCAGTGATGTCCACAAGTGTTTTAACCATCCAGGACACTCCTCCTGATAGGCTAAGACACAGCAGAGGCGACATTGCCTCCAGCAGCTGTCAATCAAAGTCAGTCAGCCAATCAAGGCAGAGAAGGGGTGGGGTGGGGTCGGGGCTTCGTGTCTGAATGGACACAGGGAGCTGTGACTCGGCTCGGGTGCCCCCATAGCAAACTGCTGGCTGTGGGGGCACTCGATAAGAGGGAGGGGCCAGGAACACAGAAGAGGGACCCGAGAAGAGGACTGGGGCTGCTCTGTGCAAATCCACTGCACAGAAGAGGTAAATATAACATGTTTGTTATTTAAAAACAAAACAAAAAAAATGAGCCTTTAAAATCACTTTGTGGTCCAGGCATACAGTATTTAAGGAATGTAAAATATAATAGCCAATTTTGAGTAGTTTCTGCCTTTTTCACTCAGTTCTCTCAACAGTAATACATAGAAACCTAAATATGGAAATCATTGGAGTTAATTTTCTTAATGTATAACTAAAGTAAAAGTTTTGAATAGAGTGGAGATGTATTAGAACCCCTGTCAGTTTTTTATTGTTGTCTGTACCCCCATTAGGGAGAGACCCCCTCTCTATTTGTCCTTTTTACCACTATCATTTAAAGTAAAAGTAAAAGAAAACCCTAAACGTTGGGTTTTCCCCAGAAAATAATGGTGGGGAAATCTTCCAATGGGGACACAGATGGCAAAAAAAGTTTGCCTAAAGTTCCACTTTAAAGTGATTGTAATGTCTTGTTTTTAAAAATAAAATAAAAAATAACAAGCATGTTATACTTACCTTCTCTGTGCAGTTGGATTTGTACAGAACAACCCAGATCCTCCTCTTCTCGGGTCCCTCTTCTGCTCTCCTGGCCCCTCCCTCCTCTTGAGTGCCCCCACAGGAAGCAGTTTGCTATGGGGTCACCAAAGCAGAGTCACAGCTCCGTGTATCCATTCAGACATGGAACCACAACCCGGGCCTGCCCCCTATCTCCCCTGATTAGATAACTGACTTTGATTGACAGCCACGGGAGTCAATGGCACTGCTACTGTGTCTTAACCAATCAGGAGGAGGGCTAAGACACTTGTGGGCATCACTGGAGAGAGAAGGGGCTCAGGCAAGTATTAGAGGGTGCTGGGGAGGCTGCTACACACAGAAGGCTTTTTATCTTAATGCATAGAATAGACCTTCTGCCTTTACAACTGTTTTACCACTTGCCAAACAGCCACTACAGTTATACTGCGACAGGTCGGCTCTGCTTAAATCGCCGTACTGGTACAGGGCTTTGTGTAATAGATGCGCCAGGCGCGAGCATACTGCCGGAGGCACGCATGCACGCCCATGGCATAGCACCAGTTCCGATGTGCATGACCGACGGCCGTGGTGTCTGCCGGCCACTCACGGTCACTGGTCAAAGGGGCAGAACAGGGATCTGGCAATGTAAACAAGGAAGATCCCCGTTCTGTCAGGGGAGTACAGTGTGGCCGTCTGTCATAGTGGTTAGGAACAGCGATCTCTCTGTATTCCCAGTCTGTCTACCCCCCCCCCACAGTTAGAAATCAGCTCCCTAGAACGCACTTAACCCCTTCATCGCCCCCTAGTGTTAACCCATTTCCTGCCAGTTTCATTTATACATTGGTCAGTGCATTTTTATAGCACTGATCGCTGTATAAATGTCACTGGTCCCAAAGAAGTGTCAGAAGTGTCCAATCTGTTCGCCGCAATGTCACAGTACCACTAAAAATTGCAGATCACCGGCATTACTAGTAAAAAATATATATATATTAAAATGCCATAAATCTATCCCCTATTTTGTAGACGCTATAACTTTTGTGCAAACCAATCAATATACGATTATTGCGATTTTTTAATCAAAATATGTAGAAGAATACACAGTGGCCAAAATTAATGAAGAAATTAAATGTTTTACATTTTTTTGGATATTTAATACAACAAAAAGTAAAAAATGTTTTGTTTTTTTTAAAAATTATAGCGCAAAAAATAAAATCCACAGAGGTGACCAAATACCACCAAAAGAAAGCTCTATTTGTGGGGGGGGGGGGGGACGGTAAAATTGACTGTTAACGTACCAGCACGTTACAAAATGGGTTTGTTCTACCTACAGGAAAAAAAGAGGTATTTATCTCGAAAGAAAACCACCATAAACCAGTGGAGAGTCCTAAAAATTGAAAAACGACATTGTTTATAGGTTTTTTTCATTTTATAGCTTAAAGAAGTAGTTAAATCCGGTGATACATAAGAAGATAAAAACCTCTTTTTTTTAGCGTTATTCGTAACACAGCGAAATTGACTGTTGACGTACCCAGACGATTCAAAATAGGTTTGTTTTACCTACAGGAGGGGGGGGGGGGGGTGTTTATCTCGAAAGAAAACCACCATAAACCAGT
>BLSH010319473.1:596417-606566 GCA_018402905.1 Glandirana rugosa | reverse complement strand
AATTGTTGCTCTTCTTTTGTTTATAGCAGCGATCAGAAATGACGCAGAGGGGATCAAATACCACCAAAAGAAAGCTCTATTTGTGGGAAAAAAAAGGACGCAAATTTTGTTTGGGTACAACGTCGCACGACCGCGCAATTGTCAGTTAAAGCGACGCAGCGCCGAATTGCAAAAAGGGCTCCGGTCCTAAAGCTGGAAATCCTTCCGGGGTTGAAGTGGTTAAAGGACATTTTTTTCTCTTTTATATGCCTTTTTACGTTAAGGTTTAGCCACCCAGGTTTAATCTTAGCTCTTTTATATTTGTTGCCCATTCTAATGTACTGGCAAGTACCTTTATCTAACATGTTGTTAAAGCACTACCATTTGTACTCAGTGTTCAATATTTCAATAATTTGATCCCATTGAACATATTGTAGTATTGAGCGCAATTTAGAAAAGTTGACTCTCTTGAAATTCAGTGTTCTTCCCTCGTGCTTCCTTTTTCTATGATTTATGTTGAATATGTTATGTTATGTTGAACCCTGTGATTGCTGTTTCCCAAGTTGTTCTATATTTCCACATTTGTAAACAGATTTGTGTTATTTGTAATTAGTAAATCTAGCAGTGCATCATTTATAGTAGGGGCACCCACCAAGTTACACATGAGGTTGTCCTGCAAGATGTTTAGGGAATGACGGACCTTAGATGAGTGAGCAATTCCATCTGGCCAGTCAATATCTGGATAATTGAAGTCCCCAATTATAATCACTTTGCCCTGCCTCGCCGCCGTTTCTAACTGTGACAGGAGATCAGGCTCCTCCTCATCCTTCAGGTTAGGAGTTTTGTACCATAAGTCCACTATTAATTTCCCATTTGTTTCCTCCATTTGAAGCTCCAGTCGCAACGGTTCCAACTCCTTCCCTGCCCCATTAGCAATGTCATCCTTTGCATTCACCAGCAAATCATACTTGACATTTACTGAAATAAAATGGTGAAGTATGCCACTGGATAAATGAAGGTACACACAAGTACAACATTTTGCACAGACATTGCCACAACTGTTATGGGGAAGGATAGTTTGAGACCAATAGAGAAGCTGTTTGGCTCCCCTTCCTGTACTAAGCAATGTATAGCAATAATTTATATGGTATCGATAAACGTAACGGGACCTACATGCCTGCTGTATCTTGGAACATGGGAGTGAGAATTGAGAGTTAAGTTAGATGAGAATAAGTGGAGGAAGGTTTTGAGATTAGCATGTTTCTCATCAATCGAGGCTAACAATGATGGAAGTTTTTAAGAGATTTAAAAGTGAAGTATAGGTTTTTTTTTAAGAATCATACTTACCTAGGTGGATGCAGCATCTATCAGATGCTGCATCTGTCCCCCGGCGCCTTTAACACTGAGAACTGAGAGATGGAACACCGCTGGTCACTCGGTTCTCGCAGCTCCCTGGGCATAGAGCTGCTGACTGTCAGTCACTGGCTCTCTGCTCTGTCCCCTCCAGGCTTTATGGAGTGCTGGGCTGTGGAGGGGGCAGGGGTAGCTGAGCTCAGGCTGATCGGGATGATGTGGAATGTGGACCGACTCTGTGAGGTCAGCAGAGAGCAGATTTCAACCCGCTCTCTGCTGAAAATGTGTCACAGGAGTGAAAAATGAACTGCACTCCTGTGATCCACAAGAAAAGTACAGCCAAATGAGCTATGGCTGTATTTCTCCTTAAGGCTTTTCGCCAGGTGGTATGTAACCCCGCTAAAGGCAAGGAGGTTCTGGGCGAACGTGTCTCCATCATGTTGGAGGGGTGGTGGGAATGTATAAAGTTAAAGTCCTACTGGGCAATCTAGGAAATAATGGGATGTACAGGTTGAGCCATGGAGTTGTTTGTTCCATAGCAAAGATAAAATGATAGTTTAATACAAGGTTTCTTACGCATTTACTAAATGCGGCTAAAAGCCTAATACTGGCGAACATCAAAAGTACCTAGCATGAGAATGGATCCTAAAGATTGATTGGGTATGGTCCATTGCAGAAACAATGTATATAGGAGAGGAGTCCTTAGGGAAATATTATGCCATCTGGGGGAAATTGTTGGAGTTCAAAAAATCTAAGAAGTATATGGATATGTTGGGCATCTGAAATTGAGGATGGTCTCGGGCTACTATATAGGGCCACTCTGGGCAAGGGGTGGCTATAATACCAGAATAGATAAGGAAGATAAGGAGGAGGGGTCCTTGAGGGAGGGAGATATATGAGGAGGGATATGATTTTATTTTGATATGACTGGGGTTTTTTTGGGGGGTGTGGGGGAGGGAGAGTAAGGGTAAGAAGCTTTATGTGAAATATTTTGGAATTGTAAGATAAAGTTTTGTGCAATATTATGGAATGGAATACTGAGATGTCTTTCATACAGCCGAGGCGATGACCCAACATAGACTTGCTAAAGATTCTGCAATGTACTTGACTTGTGTAAGCTCCAACATCAGCTGATACAAAACGAAGATTTGCATCCACCAATCCCAAAATAACAATCAAAAAGTATTTTTTTTTTTTAAATTGAAATACTTTGATCTTGAACTTGGGGGCATTTTTATTGAAACATGTTTGCCATCAAGGGCTCCAATAAAGTTGGGTAAATTTGTTTTCCACTGTGCTAACTCCCATTAATAATAGTGTAGAGAGGCAAAACTTTGTCCAGATGCCAGAAATCTACAAGTGACTGATATAAAATTAAACCTTTCATTCAATATTTTAATTTCAAAAGAATTGTAAAATATCTACCATATTTTGATTAAATGTGAACAAAAAATGTATGATTATAGAATATACTGTATACATATATATTACCCGAATTAAAAAACACAATTCATTGAAAAAGTTTTGTACAATTATATATTGTATATAAAAAAAATAAGCCTGGCTGTGTTTTTTTTCTCAGGGAAGGAAGTCTGTGGGGAGCGTTCAAAGGTGAAAAATGAAGAATCTCTGCGTCGTCTTCCTGTTCCTTCACACTGGTGAGATGTTCTTATGATCATTTCCATAATCAGATAGAGGACTTCAGTCATGATAACAAGATTGTATAATATTTATGTATCCATTGTGAAATACTATGAGGGAGAGATAACTGCATGGTAACTTTAATTAGTTGTTTTAAAAAACCAAATAACATTGTGTTAAAATAAATGGCCACATGAGAAAAGTGGTCTTCACTTTGAGCTGTGGAAGATCAGGCCATCAAGAATTGAATCTAGAAAAAACAATACAGTTGCTACTACTACTAATACTAATCCTACTATTTCTACTAGTACTACTTATACTAACACTACTCCTGTAGTTCTTTTACTACTACTGTATCACTGCTACATGGTATACTAAATTTCTATTACTACTACTACCACCAGTGTAATACTGCTACATCATATACTGTACTAAATTTCTACTTCTACTACTACCACCACTGTAATACTGCTACATCATATACTAAATGTCTATTACTACTACTACCACCACTGTAATACTGCTACATCATATACTAAACGTCTATTACTACTACTACCACCACTGTAATACTGCTACATTGTAAACTAAACGTCTATTACTACTACTACCACCACTGTAATACTGCTACATTGTAAACTAAACGTCTATTACTACTACTACCACCACTGTAGTACTGCTACATCATATACTAAACTTCTATTACAACTACTACCACCACTGTACTACTGCAACAACTGATACAGCTACGTCTACTAATATTTTTTCTACTAACACTACTCCAACTTCTATTACTACTACTAGCACCATTAAGCTACTGCTACCTCTACTAATAAAACAACACCAACTACTACTACTAATAATTATTATTCCTACAAATTAGTAATAGTAGGAATAATAATAGTTATTATTATTATTAGTAGTAGTAGTAGTAGTAGTATTAGTTGTAGTAGAAGTATTTTTACTTCTACTACTATATTATTATATTTCGTTATTTTTACTATAAAAAAAAATTCTGTTTCTTCTTCTGCTACTACTACATTTTTTGCATTATTTTTTCTACTATTACTTCTCCTATAAGGCCTCATACACACAGACATTTTTTGACGCCGGCGTTTTCTGGTGTTTTTTGCAGCTCTCCATGTTAGTCAATGGCCCCATAAAAACGTCGGCGTTTTTGAGCTGTAGATGGCGTCGGCATTGGTGAGCTGAAAGTAGAACCCACGGCCATCACGTTCTGAGGCTGTAACGTTTTGGCATTTTTTGACGCCGACGCCGCAAAACGCCAACAAATGCCAGCTAACGCCAACAAACGCCAACTAATATTGTACCGGTGTTTTCCGGCGTTTTTTGACGCCAACGTTTTTAGGTTGAAAAATAGCAGAGGGATGATTTTTTTTTTTAAAAACGCCTATTGACGCCGACGCTCACTAACGCTCACTAACGCCGATGCATAACGCCGAAAAACGCTGATTTTTTTTCCTTGACATCGGGCCCGACTTTTTGTTTATTTTAAAAGATACGCCTGTGTGTATGAGGCCTAACTCTTACACTACACAACGGATACAACACTTTTCTACTCTTACCACTCTTAATCCTGCAGCTTATATTACTACTCTTATTACTTCTTCAGCAACAACAACAACAACTACTACTGCTATTTCTATTACTCTCTTGATACTACTACTTATAGTATTACTTTTACTTCTGCTGCTATAACTTAGAATTATTTTGCTACTACTATTACAACTACTTCTACTACTACTATTACTCTTACTATTACGACGACTACTTTTATTAAAAAAAAAAAAATCTTAGCATTATTATAACTTATTATAAAATTGTCCCTAGTATGTGTATGTTTAATGTGAGTTAGGGACCTTCGATTATAAGGGTAGGGAGTGATGTGAATGTACAATGTATATGTAAAGCGTAAATTGACATCGCTATATAAGTACCTGAAATAAATAAATCAATAAAATAAACTCCTGCTTTCGCCAATACCTCTTTTACTGCTTCTGCTTTTACTATTTCAACCACTACTATTTTTATTACTACATCTACTATTTCAGTTACTGCTAATACTGTTGCTACTATTACTATTACTACAACTGCTATTGTTATTGCTCCTGCTACTATTCCTGCAACGATTCCTCAAATTACTGCTTATGGCGTATTTCTAATACTCCTACTTGCCCTACAGCTGCTCTTTCAGCTAATATTCCTCTTATTCCTCCATCTATTATCACTACTTGTTCTTTTCTTGTTAGAGAACTCTGAAATAAACATTGCTATACCTGTATAAGCATTTACTATACTTATTAGGGTAAAACTATTTTATAATTGTTTGTGTTGTGCTATTGTGGATGTTGATTAGATACATCTGTAAAGATGTATCTAAAAAAGAGAGGGCAAAAGCCCTTGGGATCGGATTTTAAAGGCACACTAGACGGTATATATATATAAAAACAGTAAACTTTATTGGTACAAACACTTGTTGTCAGGGGTGTAACTACAGGGGTTGCAGGGGTTGCAATTGCAACCGGGCCCCATGTTCCAGGGGGCCCGTGTGTCTCTCTTGTACACCTGGATAGGAGGGATGGCAGGGGTGGCATTTAAAGGAACCAATCTCCTCCATTTTCCTCCTAATGCAGGAGATTGGTTCCTCTATATGCTGCCCCCGCCGCCCCTCCTATACAGTTTACTTGTCTCCTGCTGTTCCCAGGGTCCCTGTGTGCTTCCCTGATCCCCCCCCACAGATCTGATGGCTTCCCCCCTCCTCTCTCCTGCCAGCTGCTGTAGAAGATGTGTCATGATGGAGAGATGGGAACGGGTCGGTAAACTTGTCATTTACCGGCTCCTTCCTTTTCTGAATGGACAGAGTCAGTGATTGGTACCAATTGGTTCATTCATAACTGAAGCATAGTAAACTGTTCTTACTGTACTTCCATTTCAGAATGAATAAGAGGCTCGGTACTCAACTATTCCTGTCCATTCATTCTGTGCAGCTGAGGTTACACAGATGGAGATTGAGGGCTGAGGTTTGTTTAGACCCCTGATATCTCATCAAAGCTCCCCAACAGAGCTCCTAAAATAAATTGTAAAACATAATAAAAATACAATTGTAAAATAAATAAAATGGAATGGTAAAAAAATAATAAAATTAAAATAAAAATTAAAAACTACTGACACCAGTGAGGGAACTATCAGGATTGCAAAGGTTGCAATTGGGACTGGGCCCTGGCATTTCACTACCATGGGGCGGCCCGAACATGGCAGAAAGGGGGCCCGCTGCGGAACTTGTGAAAGGGTGCCGCTGCGGGACCGTAATAAAGGGACCCGCAATGGTAGTAAAGGACCCCAGGATCAGCGGGAAGAGGGAAGGACCCTGGCCAGAGGGGGCCCTTCATAATTTCTTGCACTGGGGCCCTGAAGTTTCTAATTAGGCCTCTGCTTGTTTTGCAAACAAAGCAATAAGCATGGGTTTAAAAACATGCACAATGGTAAACAGAATGTACATGGTGTTGATGGAGTTTTTTTTCAAACGACCCCTGTATGTGACCTGATGAAGCAAACCAACGAAACACGTTGGTGCACAGTGGCTCATTGATCTCATATGGTGTAATTGCTATCTCCTTTGACACCATGTACATTCTGTTTACCATTATGCATGTTTTTAAAACTATACTTTTTGATTTGTTTGCACAACAAGTGTTTTTGTACCAATAAAGTTTATATTCTTTATATATATACCGTCTAGTGTGCCTTTAAAGTCCGATCCCAAGGGCTTTTGCCCTCTCTTTTGTACTTATCGCCTAAACAGCTATATAGAATTGAATCATTAATTAGTGACTTTATCTTTTTGTCTAGAAGCTCTTCTCTATCCCTATGGACCCTCAATTGACAGTGTTACCCCAAAAAGTGAAGGAGGGGTTTCACCACCAATACCCGCCGCTGTTACCTATTTTGGGAAAAATTATTCCTCTATATATGTGAGTTGTAATATTTAAAGCTGAATTTTAATCTGGATATATTATGTGGCCCCGGGTTTTCTCCCTCACCCCATCAACATGCTAGTGACGTTTTTTAAATAAAACCTTTCCATTTCCTTTTATACTTTATTTTAGACCCAGTGATGCCAATGCTGGGTCTCAAAGATCATGGCTGGTGGAAGGGGCTGTAGATACCTTTCCAAAAATATCACAGCACCTGGCCTCCTCTGAAGAGTCCTTAGCCCTTATGATAGCAGTGGGCTGGGTCTTCAGAGGGGCAATGCAAATATCAAAATGCCTTGATAGAGATGAGTCTGGAGAAGTGAGCATTTGCATGCAGATTGCACTAGACAATGCCCACATGTGATGCTGAGCTTCCACGACTGAAAGAATTTAAAGAAGAGGTAAACGCTGCCTCTTTTTTTTTGGTGACCTGCAAAGTAAAGGCATAATGTGCTAGTATGCATTGCATACTAGCACATTATGTGAAACTTACCTGCAAATGAAGCCCTCATTGTCCCCGCTGGAGGCCGCATGCATCTTCGCCTCTCTTCCTTTCGGGTTCACGGGCTCCGGCGCTGTGAGTGGCCATGTGACATCACTCCCACGCTTCCACTTGGGAGCCGCCGGTCACAGCACAGTTCCTTCAGAGCGCATGCGCTGATGACGGCCTATACAGTAAATATGTCCTGAGGCCCCATACACACACACGGACGTTTTTTACCGCTGCGTTTTTTGCAGCTCTCCATGTTATTCAATGGCCCCATACAAATGCCGACGTTTTTGAGCTGTAGATGGTGTCTTCGTTCTTAAGGTGTAAATCGAATGCAGGACCCGCGCATTCTGAGGATGTAGCGTTAGAGCGTTTTTGATGCTGAGCCGGCGTAACGACGTTGACCAGCGTTTTTAGCGCTGGCGTTTTCAGGTTCAAAAATAGGAATGTTTTTTTAAACAAAATGCAACGTAGCACTGGCGCTCGCTAACGCGCATTAATGCCGATGCAAAACGCTAATGAAATCGCGTTTTTGACACCGATTTTTTTCCTGAGGACGGTCCCGACATTTTGTTAATACTCCCGTGTGTATGAGGCCTAAACGGTGCAAGTTTATGAGATTTTTACAGTACCTTTAAGTAAGCCTTATTATAGGTTTACCTATAGGTTCATACAATCAAGGGAAGATTACTTTCTCTTTAACCAGTTGCCGATCGCCCGCCATGGATTGACGGCGACAACATGGCTCTCCTGCGTAAATTGCACGGCGAAAATTGACGGCGGGCACAGGATCATGTATTGTGAGTGCTAGCGGGGGAGCCAATCAGTGGGTGGGGCAGACTCAATGTCCGCCAGCCACCCGCGATCGCATTCCCACAGTGACAGAACGGGGATCTGTGAATGTAAACAAGCGGATCCCCGTTCTGACAGGGGATAGGAGAGTGATCGTATGTTCCCAGTATATGGGAGCAGCGATCTCTCTCCTCCCCATAGGTGTGCGCAGCCTATTGCATTAGGGTGTGCACCCAAAGCTCAAACACACGGTACCAATCACTCACTGTGTTAATCCACAAAGGAAAGGGGCCTTTAAATGACACCCCCTTCCCCCATTTATTGTAAAACACCCCCTGTGTGTGCCCACAGCAGAGGAAGGAATGGGGTGAAGCCAGGGCAATAGAGGAAATCTGTGCTGCACAGGTTGATTAGGGTGTGCCTGGGCACACCTGGCACACCCTGTGCACACACCTATGCTCCTCCCCCACTCATCCCAGCCCCCACGCAGTTAGAACACACTGACAGGGAACACAGTTAATCCTTTGAGCGCCCCCTAGTGTTAACTCCTTCCCTGCCAGTGACATTTATACAGTAACCAGTGCATATTTTTAGCTCTGATCGTTGTATAAATATCAATGGTCCCAAAAAAGTGTCAAAAGTGTCGATCTGTGCGCTGTAAGTCCCGCTAAAAAGTGCAGATCACCCCCATCACTAGTGAAAAAAAATGTAAAAAATAAAAACGGCATAAATCAATTCTACAGTTTGTAGACATTATAACTTTTGCGCAAACCAATCAATATACGCTTATTGCAATTTTTTTTTTACCACAAATATGTAGAAGAATATATATCGGCCTAAACTGATGAATTCATTTGTTTATTTATATATTTTTTTTTTAATATTTATTTTAGCAAAAATTTAAAAATATTGTTTTTTTTTTTTCAAAATTGTCGCTCTATTTTTTTTGTTTATAGAGCAAAAACTAAAAACCGCAGAGGCGATCAAATACCCCCAAAAGAAAGCTCTATTTGTGGGAAAAAAAGGACGTCAATTTTGTTTGGGTACAATGTCGCACGACCGCGCAATTGTCAGTTAAAGCGACGCAGCGCCGAATCGCAAAAAGTACTTTGGTCAGGAAGGGGGCTGAAGGGGTTAAATTCAATGAATGAAAGGGGTGGGCCAGGGACTGTCAGGTTGGGGAGGAAATGACAAGATAATGCTGGAGGTCCTCCAGACAGGAAATGAGGCGGGCCTCTGTTTGACTTGTTGCTTCTAATGCACATGGTGAGAAGCTCACAGTGTGCAGCAAACGCAGAGGAAGCCGTTTCAGTCCAGGAGAGGAGGCGGTACAACTGTGCAAGACTGAAGGGGAGCCATATATTGCATTCATAACACACTAGAACTCATTGTTGACAACTAGTGTTGAGCGAACCCGGACTGTAACGTTCGGGTCCGTACCGAACTTTCGGGTGTCCGTGGCACGGACCCGGACCCGGACATTTCAAAAATCGTTCGGGTTCACGGTGCCTGTGGGCTTTCAAGCCATGCCTGGGCTTGCAATGTCAGGCCCAAGCGAGTTGTGATCAACAGTTGTTACTCAAGATCACACAATACTTACGTTATATACCGAGGGGAAGTCAGAACGTGTCAACATGGCGGAGGAGAGGACCTGACTTTGCCGAAGGAGACGCAAACGACGTGTGACACTCGAAGAGTGGTACACGTAATCTTCGTTGTTCAGTTTGTCTCCGGGCGGAGTAAAGGACAGACCTCCTGGAGGTCGTAATAGAACAGTAAAGGAGGGGTTGGACTGTCAGGGACCGGGTGGGGAAAGTAAGTAACTTAAATTGGGGAAGTCGGGGGAAGGACTGGTTTCATGAAAAACGCTAAGCCGCGACGCAGCGAAATTGACTGTTA
>BLSH010319473.1:577941-594757 GCA_018402905.1 Glandirana rugosa | reverse complement strand
TAGGGCACTTGCCCTAGTTTGAAGATGATTTTAGAACAGTTATATGGCTTCTACCGTTAATTAATACTTTTCAGACACAGTTTGAAGATGAACCACATTCATCTCCATTTTTGCATTTTTTATGTTTTTATTTTTTTAAAAATATTTAAAGTTATTTCCCTGTCCCCATTTTTTTGTAGGGCGCTTGCCCTACCCTTACCCCCATTTTACTTCCTTTTGCAGCCCTCTGGGGCTTTCCAGGACTTTCCTACAGCCATTTTTGTGCCTAAAAGTTCGGGTCCCCATTGATTTCAATGGGGTTCGTTGTCCGTGCGATCGTTCGGGTTCCGTCCGGACCCGGACCCGGACTTTGTCCCGAAGTTCGGACGGACCAGCAGAACCCGAACTTCCAGGTGTTCGCTCAACTCTATTGACAACATTTGCTATCTGCTGCAAATCAGTTTACTGTTTTGTCATCAGATTTTATTTTGTAAACTTAGAGCAGAGATATAATCACTTCCCTTGTCGGCGCCAACATATTTTGTCTGTCTTCTTCAAGATCGGGCTGGAATGATGTATTGTAACTCCTGTGCATGCCTAAAAGAGTTCATTCATTCTGACACCGAAGTATGCTTTTAACTTGACCTCCAGAAGGTTTTACCCCCTTTATGACCAGGGCATTGTTTGCTATTCAGCACTGTGCTACTTTAACTGACAATTGCGCAGTCATGCAACACTGTACCCAAATTAAATTAATATAATTTTCTTTTTATACCAATAGAACATTCTTTTGGTGGTAGTTGATCAGTGTTTTTTTATTATATAAATTAAAAATAAAAATGACAATTTTCTCAAAAAAATTATATTTTCTACTTTCTGCTATAAAACATATCCAATAAAAAAAAAATCAAATTTCTTCATAAATTTAGGCCAAAAATAATTCTGCTTTGGTAAAAAAAAAAAAGAAAATCCCAATAAGAGTATATTAATTGATTTGTGTGAAAGTTATACAGTCTACAACCTATGGCATATACTGTATAGTTTAAAATCGATCAGTCCTACTAGGCCATCGATATACTGATGGCCTGGTACTGATCTCATTTATTGAAGCACTAAAATGCTAGGACAGTAGTAATGACCCTTTTTTAAAAAATAGACAGCCTAAGATATTTAGTAAGAGGCATTGTGAGTTTTTTTTTTTTTTTGGAAATTGTCATTTTTTTCGTTTTTGAAATTATAATTTTTCTGCACTTTTTTTGGAAAATTAAGAAATTAATTAAAATTCTTTTTTTTCACAATTTTATTTTTACATGGTGTCACCAGCACAGTACAGCATCACCATATAACTGGTATGACGGGGATCAGGGATACTGACTGGTGACAGTATGTAAAAACAATGAATAATCTTTTATTCAATTTTTTTTTGTAATCCTTTTTATAACATTTTTTCCTTTCTTACTATTTTTTTTCTATCCTGTCATTAGAGTAGTTCAATCTCACCCTAGTGACACTGTGCTACTCTGAGAGGATTTTTTTTACACTGTTATTGCTTATAACAGTGAAGTTCACTTCACTGTTTGTTTAATTGGGCATGTATGGTGGTTGCTAACTAAATCCCCTGAGGAAGCCTGTGAAAGGCGAAACATGTCGGGATAAACAGCACTACAATTTCCACCATATGTATTCCCGTTTGGGTAACCCCTGCAATAAACTCGGACCACTGTTTTTATGATGTACTAATTGTATATGTCAAATTTGCCTCCCTTTTTAAAAAAAAATGTATACAATAAAGCTTTGATGTTTTATGAATATGTTTGGAATTATAACTTTATCCTCTTGCACCGTATAATCCCACTGGGAACCCTACTTGCCTGTTATAAGGAACAATTTTAGCTGTCATGAATGGGTTAACATTCATGACGACTTAGTTACTGTTGACATGCTGTGATTGGCTACAGCTAATCACATGGTACAGGTAACCAGGTACCGTGTGATAGCTGTGAGCCAATCACAGCTTCACAACACTAAGCAAGCTGTCTTGAATGACCAACCAATCATAATGAACATATGATACCCGGTTACCGGTGGCTACTAAAAGAAACCCCCTGTGTCTGGTGGACACGGTGGTCAAAGGAGCGGTGCACTGCGTGCCCTTAACCTGGGGCATGCCTGGATGATGTACATGTACGTCATCCAGCCTGCTCGAGCCGCCTTCCCGCAGTATATGGGCACTGGACTGCAGCCTTGATCTTATTTGATACACCGATTGTTACCCAGGTCTTGTCATTCAACAACCTCACAAATGCTCTTTTGGCTGAATGGGCACAAATTGCCACCCAAGATCTTGTGGAAAGCCTACCCAGACGAAAATGTAGTTGCAAAGGAGGTGGGAGGACTCCATTTTAATGTCCATAAATTTCGGAATAGAATGTCCAACAAGATCATATAAGGTCAGGTGTTTTTGGTCATATCGCTTACTTCAAAAACCTGCACATGCATTAGGGAATCATTTTGATAATGAAAAAAAAAAGTATAACGTTTTAGAAATCGATCATTTTATTTGACCATTTTTCAATATGTAGCACCCTCCTGGTTAGGTTGCTAGGGATGTAAAGGTACATTTTGTTTTTGGCTCCTCTGTAGCCGTTAGAGCAGAATGTGTATGCTTGTGGCTGTTCTCGGACTTGCTGGTTACAGGGTCTACTACTTTCCTCTGCCATCTAGTTGATTCTAGTGGGCTGGAACAGGCAGACCCTGGACCTGCATAACCTGGACCAGCCAATCTCTGGTAGAGAGAATGACCAGCAGGGGGCTGAGGTGTGTCTAAATAGGCTGGGGACTGGACCAGCAGTGTCCTTATCCTGGAGGAGAAGACCCAGCCTGAAGAGTGTCTGCCCTTCTGGGCAAGCTATCTGAAGACTGCAGGAGTCTCAACGAGGGTTTTTCCAAAGGGGTTCATTGAGGTCCCAGCTCAGGGAGAGTTGAGGGGCCTACTTTCTCAAAGGGGTTTATTGAGGTACCAGCTCAGGGAGAACTGGGAGGCCTATCTCTAAAGATGCTGAAGTCAGTTTAAAGGGAGTCCACCGATGATCTGGCCCAGAGGCTCATGGTACAGGGGTATTGAAAGCATCCAAGCATCCAAGGACATAGTGAGTAATGACCCGAGTGAGAGAGATCCTAGTGACTGTTGCTCTTTAACTCTTTGGGTGACTGTTACAGAAATGCAGGCTTAAGACTGCTCTTAAAATTAAGAATACTCTGAGCTGTGTGTCCATTTACTGCAAGTCCAAAAATGGGCCCTTCCTGGAGGGTCCAGTTATAACCAGAGAGTGTCCACTGTTACACTGTGCACTCAATTTCAAGCATTAAACTTCAATAAGGACATTCATTGCCCATTATTGTGTTGCGAGATTGTGGAGCTGTTGTGTGCCTGGCAGCCGTGCACCGAATAGGGAATAGAACCGGGGACAAAACTACCGGACTGCGGTCTGTGCTACAAATATAATAAAAGTGAGTTGGAATTCATGATCAAAATATTACTTTAAATGCCTGAAAGGATTGATGGCTTGACCTTCACCTGCTGGCAGAAAGTGAGAACATACCATATTCATATTCAATACTTTATATTTATCTGAATACTAATTTTTTCATTACCTTTTATATTTAAATCCTGGCCAAATAAATAAAGAAGATGCATCAATAGATCCCTATAGATTCCACAAAGCAGATACTGTATAAGGCAGAGGCAGCCTGAGCTATTTGGGAAACAGAACCACCATTAAAAAATATCAGTCTCTATATGTGACGCTGTCATAGAAAATAATAACCTAAGTGTTTTCCTATCACAGGTGAACAACAATGGTCTTTTGTCATTCGATGCAGAGCTTGGGAGTAGCAGCGTGCTGCATTCACCCATTGCCACGGTGGGGCCATTCTTAGCTCCGTTTTGGACTGATGTGAATAATGACGTTTCGGGGGAGATATATTACCGTCTCAGCAATGATTCGGAGCTTCTTACTTTGACAGGAAATGACATTTCCAGCTATTTCCCAGAAGTTCCCTTCTTGCCAAAATGGGTTCTTGTGGCAACATGGGACAAGGTTTCATATAATGATTCCCAAACAAACAAGGTGAGTATTATATTGGTATAGAGAAAATTAACTACTGTGGCAACTGAATTCAGAATCTACCATCTTTTAACTATCTGCTAACTACTACTCATCTACCTTTTTCTCCTCAACTACCTACTCTGTACCCACTAAATCAGGGTTTCTCAACCAGGGTTCCTCCAGAGGTTGCTAAGGGTTCCTTGAACAATGGTCAATTTCTACCACTCAGATAAATTCCCAATGATAGCATTGATCTTTTTAGCTATCTGTAAGGGGGGTAATTCTTCCCAATGACCACAGGTGTAAAGAGCATCCTTCCCATTGACCATCACTCTAATGTATCATGAGTTGTAGATTTTTAATTTTTAGCAGGGGTTCCCCGAGACCGGAGAATTATTTCAAGGGTTCCTCGGTGTTGAAAAGGTTGAGAAAGGCTGCACTAAATACTACTTTTTCTACTCTGCTGCTCCTTCTCTACCACCTACTAACTACCAGCTAATCAACTATGAATGCAACTAATCCTCAACTTACGCACTACTCACTAACCACTACTAATCTATCATCTATTAACTAACTACTAACCAGCTGCTACTAGTCCTCCTCCTCCTCAGCTACCTATTCTGTACTTACTAATTACTATATCTCATTCTCTACTGCCTACCCACTAACAACTGATACTCCTTCTCTAATAACTAATCACTAGCTAACAAATCATTAAAGACATTCACCATTTTTTTTTTCATTTTTAGACAAACACATTTCAAGCTGTTCTGAGCACAGATGAGAACTCAACATTCATCATGTTTAATTATGGTGATATTCAGTGGCCAACAGGCAAAGAAAATGAAGGCCCTCCTGCTTTGGTATGCATTTTCCCATCATTCATTTGATTATTCTTATATTATTGGCTTTATTAGTTGCAACCCCGGTATTCCATGAGTACACCCATAGATCATTTTATTCTACTCTGCACAGAGCTTGGACCTCAAAGGCCCTACACTAGTTTGATGATGTCTGTGAACTTCAATGAAACTCTATAGAGTAACTTGTATGTAGCATTTTATTGTGATTAAAGGGTTAGGAGCAATCATGGTTCTGGATACTTAAAAGAACAGAATGCTCCATCAATGGTGAACGCCGTTCAAAATACGTTTCGGCATTTCCAGTGAAGGGTCCTGTTAATGCTACACCATACAAAGACATTGTAAACAACTGTGCTCTTGGTTGCTCCCAGCTTGGTAAAGACCCTTTTCTGTTCCAGCATGCCTATGCCCCTGTGTACAAAGCCAGCTCCATAAAGACATAGGTTTGATAGGTTTGATGGGTTTGTTGTGGAGGAGCAAAGCCCTGATCCCAACCCTGCTGCATAGTTTAGGGAAGAATTGGATTACCCACTAAGCCCAATCTTTTCCTTTAACTTTAGCACTTGAGGCCACAAATGCTCCTTTGGTTTAATTGGCCCATATCCCCACAGACATACTCCATAATATGGTGTAAGAAGAAGAAGAGTGGAGGCTTTTATAGCCACAAAGGATGGCCAACTCTATTTTAGCACCCATGGTTTTAAAATAAGGATGTCAAACAAGCTCATATAAGCCCTACAAAATATATGTATAGAAATAAATTAACAGAACATAATTTTTCTCTAGGCCGGAGGTAGCAGTGGATTTACTGAACTGAACTTTGAAATCCCAGGATCTTTAACTGATGACATAATCAACATAACTCACACAAGTAATATCAACTTTCCAGGACGTTGGGTGTTCAGAGTTGACCAGGTAGAGGTTGGGTCACCTACAATGAACATAGGTAAGAAACATCTTCTCAGTTGTTAAATGTAGTTGTAGATAATACAGTTTAAAGATATAAATAATTTTTTAACGAGTGGAAAAAATGTATTCTTTCCAAATGCTTTCTTTCATATTCTTTTTATATTGTTCTAAGAGAAGATTTTCATTTTACCCTTCAAGATGAAACATTGTTAAAATATGAATTTGAAAAAAAAAATTGCTGTTGATTTTATTAAAGGGATTGTAAAGTCTCATTTAAAAAAAAAAACATGTTATACTTACCTCCTCTGTGCAGTTGGTTTTGCACAGAGCAGCCCGGATCCTCCTCTTCTCGGGTCCCCATTTTTCTGCTCCTGGCCCCTCCCTCCTATTGAGTGCCCCCACAGCCAGCAGCTTACTATGGGGGCACCCGAGCTGAGTCACAGCTCTGTGTGTGTCCATTCAGACACAGAGCCTTGACCCTCCTCCTTCTCTCCCCTGATTGGCTGGCTGACGTTAATTGACAGCCTTGGGAGCTAATTGCACCGCTGCTGTGTCTCAGCCAATCAGGAGGAGTGCCCTGGACAGCTTAGACACCCGTGGACATCGCTGGTGAGAGATGGAGCTCGGTAAGTAATTAGGGGGTGCTGAGGAGGCTGCTACACACAAAAGATGTTTTATCTCGCTGCATAGAATGTATTAAGACAAAAAAAACCTTCTGCCTCTATAACCCCTTTAAAGTGATTCTAAAGGGTCAGCTTTTTTTTTATAAATAACAAACATATCATACTTACCTCCTCTGTGCAAGGGTTTTGCACAGAGTGGCCCCGATCCTTCTCTTCTGGGGTCCCTCAGCAGCGCTCCTGGCTCCTGCCCACATCTAGTGACCCGTCAGGGAAATGCTTTCCCTGGGGGCACCCGTGTGGGCATGATCCCATGTCCTGCTGCTGCGTCCATTGACACAGACAGCAGGACTCTGCCCCCACCCCCCCCCGGCTCCCACATCATTGGATTTGGTTGACAGAAGCCATTGGCTGCGCTGCTATCGATTTATCCAATGAGGACCCAAGACATCGGCTGGAGCGGGTGTGCTTGTCCCCGGTGCGGGAACGATCGAGCTCAGGTAAGTAAATGGGGGCTCTGGGGGCAGCTGCAACAGAAAATGTTTTTCACATTAATGCATTAACCTTTACCTTAAAGGGATTGTAAAGGCAGAAGGTTTTTTATCTTAATTCATTCTATGCATTAAGATAAATAGCCTTCTGTTTGCAGCAGCCCCCCCAGCCCCCCTAATACTTACCTGACGTCCATCTAGCTCCAGCGATGTTGTAGGAATGTCACGGCCATCCGGTACTCCCCTCCTCATTGGCTGAGACAGCAGAGCGGCGCCATTGGCTCCCGCTGCTGTCAGTCAAGGTCAGTCAGCCAATAAGAATAGAAAGGGGAGGAAGCCGGGATGCAGCTCTGTGTCTGAATGGACACACGGAGCTTTGACTCAGCTAGGGTGCCTTTATAGCAAACAGAGAGGGGCCAGGACAGCTGAAGAGGGACCTGAGAAGTGGAGGATCTGGGCTGCTCTGTGCAAAACCATTGCACAGAGGGGGTAAGTATAACATTATTATTATTATTATTATACAGGATTTATATAGCGCCAACAGTTTACGCAGCGCTTTACAATATAAAAGGGGGACAATACAATAGAGTACAAAAGGATTAAGAGGGCCCTGCTCAGAAGAGCTTACAACCTAATAAGGGGTTGGAGCAGGTGGTATAAAAGGTTGTAACTGTGGGGAGTGAGCCGATGGAAGTGGTAAAAGATTAGTTGGAGGCATGATAGGCTTCCCTGAAGAGATGTGTTTTCAGGGATCGCCTGAAGGCAGCTAGAGTAGGAGATAGCTGGACAGGTTGAGGTAGAGAGTCCAGAGGATGGGAGAGGCTCTGGAGAAGTCCTGGAGACAAGCATGGGAGGAGATGACAAGGGAGCTTGAGAGTAGGAGGTCTTGAGAGTAGCGGAGAGGACAGTTTGGGTGATATTTGGAGACAAGATTGGTGATGTAGCTCGGGCAGAGTTGTGGATGGCTTTGTATGTTGTAGTTAGTATTTTGAATTTTATTCGCTGGGCGATGGGGAGCCAGTGTAGGAATTGGTGGTGAGGGGTGGCAGACACTGAGCGGTTGGTAAGGTGAATAAGTCTGGCAGCAGCATTCATGATAGACTGAAGAGGGGATAGCCTATGGAGAGGGAGGCGAATGAGAAGGGAGTTGCAATAGTCAAGGCGAGAGATAACAAGGGAGTGAATGAGGAGCTTGGTGGTTTCATTTGTTAGAAAGGGGCGTATTTCAGAGATGTTACGGAGGTGAAGTCTACAAGCTTTCGACAGCGATTGAATTTGGGGCTGTGAGGACAGGTCAGAGTCTAGGATTACACCTAGTACCCTGGCATGAGGGGAGGGATTGATGGCTGCATTATTGATTTTGATGACGTTTGTTATTTTTTATTAAAAAAAAACAAGACTTTACAATCACTTTAACTCTAAACCTGACACTGACCTAGATCAAACCCTGATCTAGCTATTTTATCTTTATTTTATTTTTACACAACTCATCTTTTGTTTAAAAGTTCTCCTCTAGCATACAGAAAAAGATACAAAGAATGATATAATAGATCCTGTATGCATACAATGTATTATATAATGTATCCTGTATGTATAGAATGTATTATATAATGTATCCTGTATGTATAGAATGTATTATATAATGTATCCTGTATGTATAGAATGTATTATATAATGGATCCTGTATGTATACAATGTATTATATAATGTATCCTGTATGTATACAATGTATTATATAATGGATCCTGTATGTATAGAATGTATTATATAATGGATCCTGTATGTATACAATGTATTATATAATGGATCCTGTATGTATAGAATGTATTATATAATAGATCCTGTATGTATACTCTGTATTATATAATGTATCCTATATGTATACTCTGTATTATATACTGTATCCTGTATGTATAGAATGTATTATATAATGGATCCTGTATATATACAATGTATTATATAATGGATCCTGTATGTATAGAATGTATTATATAATAGATCCTGTATGTATACAATGTATTATATAATGGATCCTGTATGTATACAATGTAGTATATACTGTATCCTGTATGTATACTCTGTATTATATACTGTATCCTGTATGTATAGAATGTATTATATAATGGATCCTTTATATATACAATGTATTATATAATGTATCCTGTATGTATAGAATGTATTATATAATGTATCCTGTATGTATACAATGTATTATATAATGGATCCTGTATGTATACAATGTATTATATAATGGATCCTGTATGTATACAATGTATTATATAATATATCCTGTATGTATACAATGTATTATATAATGTACCCTGTATGTATACAATGTATTATATAATGTATCCTGTATGTATACAATCTATTATATAATGGATCCTGTATGTATACAATGTATTATATAATAGATCCTGTATGTATACAATGTATTATATAATGGATCCTGTATATATACAATGTATTATATAATGTATCCTGTATGTATAGAATGTATTATATAATGGATCCTGTATGTATAGAATGTATTATATAATAGATCCTGTGTGTATACAATGTATTATATAATGGATCCTGTATGTATACAATGTATTATATAATGGATCCTGTATGTATACAATGAATTATATAATGGATCCTGTATGTATACAATGTATTATATAATGGATCCTGTATGTATACAATGTATTATATAATGGATCCTGTATGTATACAATGTATTATATAATGGATCCTGTTTGTATAGAATGTGTTATATAATGGATCCTGCATGCATACAATGTATTATATAATAGATCTTGTATGTATACAATGTATTATATAATGCATCCTGTATGTATGCAATGTATTATATAATGTATCCTGTATGCATACAATGTATTATATAATAGATCCTGTATGTATACAATGTATTATATAATAGATCCTGTATGTATACAATGCATTAAAAAACTTATCTTTTCTGTAATATATTTGGGTTGATTTACTAAAGGCAAATAGTCTGTGCACTTTGCAAGTGCAATTGCACTCAGATTCCTTAGTAAATGTAATATGGTTGCACTCAATTTCCTTGGTAAATTAATATGGTGAAGCTTCACTTTCTGAAGAATACCCAGACTGGGAAAATGAAAAGACAAAAACATAATGTTAACTGAAGCTATGTAAAAAAACACTGGAGTTGATTTACTAAAGGCACTTTGTGACTGCAGTTGCACTCATTTTCCTTAGTAAATATAATGCATCAAAGCTCCACTTTGTTAAGAATTTCCAATCAAGCGCAAGGAAAATAGAAAAAAAGCATTTTTTTGCTTGCACATGATTGGATGCTGAAAATCAGCAGAACCTTAACGCATTTACTAAGCTCTTGGGAAAATGAGCACAACTGCATTTGCAAAAGTGCACAGTCTATTTGCCTTTAGTAAGCCTGTGCCATTGTGTGTCTTTCTTAGTCCTTTTTATTTACCAAAATCATAAAGTGTTATTTCTTCCTAGATGCTTCTACAGGAAATGAAAATTCTACGGACACTCCATTGACAACTACACCTGGACCCTTCACCACGCCCTCTACAGCTATTACCTCTCCTTTCATATTGTCTTCAGGTAACAGAAATAAACAAGCAGCTATTCAAAGTAGTATAAACTAGGCATTAGGAATCCCTAGATCCTTCTAAAACATGATCTATGATGAATCCTACCCTACCACTGCTCCAACAGGTTCAGTGCAATAGTCTTCACCCATGCGGGAGACTAAGGCAATAATAAAAACAGAGGCCATAGTTATAAATGTCTGATTTGGCAGTAGAATCAGATGCATGGGAGGGCAATGTGGACAATTATTATTATTATTATTATTATACAGAATTTATATAGCGCTAACAGTTTGGGCAGCGCTTTACAATATAAAAGGGAGAAAATACAATTACAATACATTAAAATACAAGAGGATCAAGATGGCCCTGCTCAGAAGAGCTTACAATCTAATAGGGTAGGGCAGGTGGTACAAAAGGTTCTAACTGTGGGGAATGAGTTGATGCAAGAGGTAAAAGATTAGTTGGAGGTGTGATAGGCTTCCCTGAAGAGATGAATTTTCAGGGATTGCCTGAAGGTAGCAAGAGTAGGTGATAGCCGGACAGGTTGAGGTAGAGAGTTCCAGAGGATGGGAGAGGCTCTGGAGAAATCCTGGAGACGAGGGAGCTTGAGAGTAGGAGGTCTTGGGAGGAGTGGAGAGGACGGTTTGGGTGATATTTGGAGACAAGGTTGGTGATGTAGCTTGGGGCAGAGTAGAGAATGGCTGTGTATGTTGTGGTTAGTATTTTAAATTTAATTCGCTGGGCGATTGGGAGCCAATGTAGGGTTTGGAGGAGAGGGGTGACAATGTGGATAACAATTCAGCAGATTTGGGTAAATAGATGATAAAGCAGAGTTTTCCATTTTACCCTCATCCAGTACAAATTTATATTTGTTGTACAGGTCATGAAGCTTTCTGAATATTTTTTTTTGTGTTAAATGTTTTCCCATGTAACATCCCAATGAATTCTGCAGTATTTCCATACTTACTATAAATGTATTAAAGGTTTGTGATCTCCCAACATAACAACAAATTGATACAAAGTGGTAATACCAAAATGTCCCATAATTTCCATTGTGGGAGTCCACACCTTTAGAAATGCTTCAAAAAGGAGATGCCCGAAAACAGTTGTGAATTCCTTATTGTGAATAAGGAATTGATTGTAGCAATGGTTTAGGATGAAAACTGTTGGCTCTGAGTATTGTATTACCTGCAGAGGGTTTGCAGTTAAAATTGCTGACTAAAGTTCCATAAAGAGAGGCTTTCATCTCAACATCTAAGAACGTCACCTTCTGTTTGTCAAATGACATGGTGAAGGTGAGATTATAAATAATTAGAGTTTATATCTCTAAGACATTTTTGCAGCAGATCATTTGGCCCATCCCACACAAGAAAAACATTGTCTATATAACGTAGCCAAATCAATATATGTTAATAAAATATTGAAAAATAGTCAGAAAGCAAAAAGTGACACTCCCATTCCCCCAGGTACAGGTAGCCATAGAATTGGGCACAAGATGTCCCTATTGCTCTTCTCTGTATCTGGAGGAAATGGGAAACATCAAAAACAAAAATGTTGTGGTGTAGAATGAAACTCAAAATCTCTAATACAAAATCAAACAGGTCTCTCGAGTGGGAGGAACTTTGTGTGAAAAAAAATCTTAATAACTTGGAGACCTTTTTCATGAGGACTCAAACTATAGAGTGCCTCTAAGTCTATAGTGATAAGGAGAGCATGAGGGGAAATTGTAAGATTTTTAAATGATTGGAGAAAATGTGAAGTGTCTTTTGTATGTGATGGTAAACTGGTGACAAATGGTCTGAGGAAGGAGTCTACCCATTTGCTGGTGATCTCAGAGATGCTGGAGTTGCCAAAAATGATGGGCATGCCTGGAGGGTCAGTGGAAGATTTCTGAATTTTAGGAAGGACATATAATGCTGAAATTCCCGGATGCTTGTTGTTGATGAACTTCCGAGTCTGTGTCTAAATAAGTCCCCTATTTAAACCCCTGTTGATCAAGGTATAGAATTGTGTGTTGGTTCAATCAATCCACGTAGGAGATATAGGTTATTACCAGTTAAGGTTTGTGAGGATATTCAAACACATTTCTTTGTACTCATCCCTATTCATGACCACTGTGTTTCCTCCTTTATCTGCTGGCTTTCTAATAAGGGACTTATTTCTAGACAAGTCCCCAAGGGCCACATGGAGAGTAGACATTAGATTAGAGACCAAGTGGGAAATTGGCTTGATGGATACTATGGCTTTGCTAGTGCATTTAAGGAGGCCGCTACATGGTGGTTGGAGTATACTGAAGGGAATGTCTGGGATTTTTTTCATGAAAGCATGTGGAGCATTCAATGGTTCATTACCTGCAGAAGCAGTCACCACTGCTAGTAATTTATCATGGTCAATCTGATTAATTTGGTCTTGAGTCTCGTCCTCTTCATATAGAAGGGTCAAGTCACGTAAGGCCCTGCATTCTTTAATTGTGAGACATTCAGGGGTTACATCCTCAGGTTGTTTTAAAAAAGACAATTGTAAAATAATCTTTTGGGCAAATAATTGAAGATCTTTGATAATAGAAAATTTATCAAGGTCTATCGATATGATAGAACCTCAGTCTCATCTGGTGATAATTGATATGGAGACAGGTTAATCACCTTTAATTTAGTTTGTAGGGGTATGGGTGTTTCATGTATGTGTCTTTCTTTTTGGGCCTTTTCAGGGGTCTGTTGTGTTGGGGTAAGTGAGAGAAAAAGCCGCTGTAGAAAAGTTGGAAGAATAAGTGATATGTGAAGGAGAATGTTTGGGTGTGGTTTTGGGGTACAGGAATACACTGTACAAATAGATAATTATATTTTTCATGATCTTCTATCTTTTATATCAGTTGTAAATATCTATAGGTTACACTCTAAATTCAGAGTAGATTAAAGTGTTTGTAAAATATATGTATATATTTTTAAAAAAAATAACAAACAGAATTATACTGTGGTCCCAATCCTCCTCTTCTCAGGTCCCCTGCCAGCACTCCTGGCTCCTCCTCTTCATGGTGTACCACCATAGGAAGCCATTTCCCATGTGGTACCCTTGTGTCCTTGATATAGACACAGATAGTGTAGCTTGGCCCCCAACCCCTGCTCCCTCTTCACAGGATTTGACTAACAGAAGTGGGAGCCAAAGGGAGAAAGCTGCTACAAATGGGCACAGCGATGGACCAAGTGAGGGCCTAGGTATGTATAACGTAAGGGTTAGGGAGGCAAACTGCTACATAAGCAATTTTTGCCCCAATGCAAGGAATGTATTTTTTAGAATATTCTCAGAAGGCAGGCTGTGTCTTTCTTGATCCTTACCCATTTTACCAAAACCAAAATAAAGTAGGTGGATTAGCGGGGCACTGTGTGTACAAATGTTTAAACGTGTTTTCATTCCTAGATGATTTTACAGAAAATGATGATTCTACGGATACGTATTTCACAGCTACCCCTGGACCATTCACCACAAGCACCACAAATAACACCTCTCCTTTTATATTGTCTTCAGGTAACAAAAGTCCACAAGTAACTTATTAAACTTGTTTATAACAAACATGATGGCTTCTGAAATGTTACTAATACGATTTACATTAAAACCTACACTTCAGCTGCTCCAACAAGTTCTGAGCAACAGTCTCCACCTTCGAGGGAGGCTGAGGCTAGAGTATCATATTTGCACATTTATGCTTCTATGTTGATGGTTATAGTGTAGATATATTCTTGGATGGGGAAGTGAATTATGATTGTTCTTTTTCCCAGATCTGCTCTACCCATATGGATCTGCAATTGACATTATCAATCCAAAGATAGATGATGGAGGATCTCCAAAAATATTTTCTTCCAGAGACATCCCAATATTTGGGAGAAATTACTCTTATCTCTATGTAAATATACCATTTATACAAAATCTCTTTTTTTTAAATATTAAATTCTGATGCAGCTTTGAGTACCACCCATCGAAATGTTGTTCTCAGGTCATACACCCATTCCTACTTTAAATAAATAGGTAGCATTCCTCATAAACTCTACATTGCTACATCTGGCTAAAACTGTTGTCTTCTCAATTTTTCTCCTTCACAGGTGAATAATAATGGTTTGTTATCATTTGCATCACCAATCAGTCAATTTATACCACAAGCTCTTCCTGTTGCTTTTGGAAACCCGTTCCTGGCTATCTTCTGGGCTGATGTAAATAATGCATTAGCGGGTGATGTATATTATCGTGAGAGCACCGATCCCGCTCTTCTGTCCCAGGCCACCACCGATATCAGAACTTACTTCCATGCCGTGAATTTCACAGCTCAATGGGTGTTTGTGGCCACATGGCACCAAGTTGCGTATTTTGGTTCTTCAACAAACAAGGTGAGGGAATTACCATGATGCTTTTTTTAAGCTAAAACAGTGGCTGTTTTCTGACCTTAAAAAGCTTTTTCTGAGATTTAGTCTTCAACTATCATTTTCTGTACTTTCAGGTGAACACATTTCAGGCTGTCCTGAGCACTGATGGCAACCAGACCTTCCTTCTGTACAATTATGAAGATATTCAGTGGCCAACTATGAATTGGAATGTTTCCTCCCCTGATGGACCTTTGGCATTGGTGAGAAGATCACTTTATTTCTGAACAACACATTTTTCAATTTACTGGGGGCTTTTAGGGATGTATCATTTCATGAGTTAAGCGCTGCAAAAGAAACACATGTAGAATCTGTGATCACATGGCTTTGTTTATCAGTGGAGAAACTGTTTACCATGCTAGCAATGACAATTGTTTTGTTGAAAAACATCTAAAACAAACTTTATTAGTACAAACAGATGCAAAATACAGGTATCAAGATTGGAATGTCTTGACACGTTTCAAGCTCAACGTGATTAGAACTTAAGACTAAACTCTTTGTATGTGTGAAACTCATCAAGGCTACCTATCTTGATATTTGTCTACATTACTTATGATTGCGCCAATAAGCATTAGTCTAGCAGGGAGAACAAGGAAGTATTATTTAGTTGGGGTTTTTTTGCACGTAGTCAAAATAGTTAAGCCTTGATGCCCGCAGGAGACTCTGGTCAGTTACGAAATGGAAACCCCTCCTTTAGAGCAGTAGTAATTGTTTTTGTTAAATCGTTATGACAAAGTTTGTTTTGGCACATGTTCAAGGCAAAGGAACTTTTCTAAACCTCTGGAGCAACTTAAAGATTCATTGCATGCTTAATATTCTAGTTCAGGGATAAGCAATTAGTGGACCTCAAGCTGTTGCAAAACTACAAGTCCCATCATGCCTCTGCCTCTGGGCACCATGCTTGTGGCTGTCAGAGTCTTGCTATGACTCATGGGACTTGTAGTTCTGAAACATCTGGAGATCTGCTAATTGCATATCCCTGCTCTAGTTCATTGACTCTTGTGCATTTTAAAGGATATGCCCTTTACTAACATGTTATGCAGCACTCTGCCCATCGCTCAGTCCCCCCCCCCCGCCTCTTCCCCCACGCGTGTCAAGAGGCAGGAGATTTACTCCCTGCACCAGCATTCACATTTAAAAAATGGAGCAGCCAGCAGAGACACATCATTCACTGGAATCTATGAATGAAAACTACAAGTCCCGTTTTCCACTGCAGCAGATGGCTTCAATTTTTCCAATGCACTTGCATGCTGATGATGACCACCATCATAGTCTTCCTCCAGCTTTGTAACTGAAATCCATATGAAGGTACGAGCACAAAGCTGAAAGGAGAATGTGCAGAAATCTGATATTGTACCCAGGATCCATTGATCTTGGATGCAATGCTCTGCAGGCTTCTGAGAAGAAAAAAAGAATTAATACACACTTGCAATGGTGAAATTTTGCCACAACATTCCAAAGTTTGGCAAAATTTCAGCTAAACAAAGTGTAAGACTAAGATGACAAAGACATAATGTACTCTAAAGCCTCATACACACAGTGTGATGGCCGTATGCAAACGGTTATACGACCCTAACATGCTAGCGAACAACATGTTGTTTTCAAAAGTTTAAACGAGTAGGTTGAATACATGATTGCCAGCCTACTAGCATTTGTTTGCCAGCATATTGGCAAACGTATGCCGGTAGTGTGACACACATACTCCGAAATCTCATGTAATACAGAAACAGTAGAATCAGAATGTGAAACAAATCGACTTTAAAACGGTTTGAAACCTTACAACACCGTTTTAAAGTGGTAACGTTCACACATAATTAAGAAAAAAAGAAGAGTCTTCGGACGT
>BLSH010319473.1:558646-576162 GCA_018402905.1 Glandirana rugosa | reverse complement strand
TCAATAATGCATTAGCGGGTGATATATATTACCGTGAGAGCACAGATCCCGCTCTTCTGTCCCGGGCCACCTCCGATATCAGAACTTACTTCCATGCCGTGAATTTCACAGCTCAGTGGGTATTTGTGGCCACATGGCACAGAGTTGCTTATTTTGGGTCAACAAACAAGGTGAGGAATTTTACCATGATGCTTTATTTTAAGCAGCAACAATGGCTATTTTCTGACATTAAAAATCTTTTGTCAGAGGTTTAGTCTCCAACTATAATTTTCTGTACTTTCAGGTGAACACATTCCAGGCTGTCCTAAGCACTGATGGCAATCAGACCTTCCTTCTGTACAATTATGAAGATATTCAGTGGCCAACTATGAATTGGAATGGTTTCTCCCAGGATGGACCTTTGGCATTGGTGAGCACTGCAGATGACTTTATTCGTGAACTACAAGTTTTTCAGTTCACTAGGGACTTAAGTATAATTTCAGGAGTCAAGCACTACAAAGAAACACATTTGGAAACTGTGATCAAGTGGCTTCGTTTATCAGCGGATAAACTGGTAACCACGTTAGCAATGACATGGTGATCATTTGTCTTGTTGAAAAACTTTTAAAACAAACTTTATTAGTACAAACAGATGCAAAAATTAGACAGGTATCAAGAGTTCAATGACTTGATACGTTTCAAGCTCAACGTGATTAGAACTTAAGACTAAACTCTTTGTATGTGTGAAACTCATCAAGGCTACCTATCTTGATATTTGTCTACATTACTTACGATTGCGCCAATAAGCATTAGTCTAGCAGGGAGAACAAGGAAGTATTATTTAGTTGGAGTTTTTTTGCACGTAGTCAAAATAGTTAAGCCTTGATGCCCGCAGGTGACTCTGGTCAGTTACGAAATGGAAACCCCTCCTTTAGAGCAGTAGTAATTGTTTTTGTTAAATCGTTATGACAAAGTTTGTTTTGGCACATGTTCAAGGCAAAGGAACTTTTCTAAACCTCTGGAGCAACTTAAAGATTCATTGCATGCTTAATATTCTAGTTCAGGGATAAGCAATTAGCGGACCTCAAGCTGTTGAAAAACTACAAGTCCCATCATGCCTTAGCCTCTGGTTGTCATGCTTGTGGCTGTCAGAGTCTTACTATGACTCATGGGACTTGTAGTTCTGCAACATCTGGAGGTCCGCTAATTGCATATCCCTGTTCTAGTTCATTGACTCCTGTGCATTTTAAAGGATACGCTCACCTTTACTAACATGTTATGCAGCACTCAGCCTCCCCCCCGCTTCTTCCCCCACACGTGTCAAGAGGCAGGAGATTTACTCCCTGCACCAGCATTCACATTTTAAAAATGGAGCAGCCAGCAGAGACACATCATTCACTGGAATCTATGAATGAAAACTACAAGTCCCGTCTTCCACTGCAGCAGATGGCTTCAATGTTTTCAATGCACTTGCATGCTGATGATGACCACCATCATAGTCTTCCTCCAGCTTTGTAACTGAAATCCATATGAAGGTACGAGCACAAAGCTGAAAGGAGAATGTTCAGAAACCTTATATTGTACCCAGGATCCATTGATCATGGATGCAATGCTCTGCAGGCTTCTGAGAAGAAAAAATAATTAATACACACTTGCAATGGTGAAATTTTGCCACAACATTCCAAAGTTTGGCAAAATTTCAGCTAAACAAAGTGTAAGACTAAGATGACAAAGACATAATGTACTCTAAAGCCTCATACACACAGTGTGATGGCCGTATGCAAACGGTTATACGACCATTTGTTTACGATCATCCGACCGTTAGTACATAAGTTGGATGAGCAAATTTGAAAACTTTTGTTATACAACAAGCAATTGTACAATCGTTGTATCGTGTGTACAGAGAAGTTGGTCCATCAGCTTGTACTATGCAAAACACGTATGCTTTGAAGTCAGGAACGCTCTGATGTGTCCGTTCATGTAAACCTACATTCCTAATTCACAAATCACATTCACCTGAACTTCCTCTTTATACGTAACACATCACTACGTTCGGCTTGGTCGTACGATTACTTAGTGCATGTCAGTATGCGAGATACATCAGCCAACATACGATTTGGGCCATTCGGTCGTACGACCATCGCATCGTGTGTACGAGGCTTTACTGTGATTTTCTCAGCCCACCATCAAGGTTTATTGTCAGCACATGTGTTGGGCCATTTGGGTAGCAAAACAGCTGCAATGAAGAGTTTTATTTTTGGCAATGTTTCGATTTTGAAGAATACCAATTTTTTTCCATTTGGTTTGGTGAAGTGTTAAAAAAGACAGTTGGCGGTGCTCCCTATGAAAAGATTAAGGGGGAAAAAAAATGAATAATCAAATATTTTTGATTTTTATAGGACTAAAGTAGGTTAGAAGAATGGTTGAATCCTGACTTTAATGGAACAATTGTACAATGAACACATCTTGCAAGGTGATCTACTTAGTCCGTATTTTTTTCTGTACTTGGTTCTAAAGGCTGAAGTCAATCGGCTTCAGATGCAGGTGCCGGAATCTCTAGTAAGGGAACAGGATGTGAAGCATTGCAGCTTTAATGCCTGTTTCCTGCTGCACATTTGTGAGTTGTGATGTGCCTTGCAAATGGTCCCATAGTCTTCTGGGACCTGTAGTGTCCCAGAACACTGCGGGGGAAGGACGGGGTCTGAACTTCCGGCTTATATCACCGCGGTGATGTGTGCTGGAAGTGGGAGTGAGTACCTCTCCAAACCTGCTCCCCCCAAAAAAGTGCCAAGGGGGTGTGAAAACAAGTGTAGCTTTTGGATGGAGCTCCACTTTAAGGAACACTTATCACCAAAGTTGCTTTTCTGGTTAAAACCTGGATTTTTTGTCTTTCTTGAAAATAAAGTTTTAAAGCGTACAGTATACAGTGTAATGTGCATAGACAACTCTTGAACTGCATAGGCTGGACTGAACAGCGGCTATGAGACAGGATACTACACACTTCCAGGATCCCTCACAATCTCAGTCGCCAATTTATCATCTACAAGCAACGTCAATGTAACCGGCCGTTGGGCATTTAAAGTGGACAGATTACATCCAGAAGATGTCAATGGAAACATAGGTGAGGCTCCACTGTTAATAAATCACTGTAAATATTATCTGACCATATCTGTTGTAGCTAATTTCAAGGGAAAGTATTGCAAATTTTTGTGCACATATATTTACAGTATATACTGTAGATATTTGTACATGCAGCTCAGTGTTATTTTGTTCTGAATCGAATGATAAAGGTACCCACGTCCCAATTTATATAAAACGATGTTGTCCCTTCCATGAGAATGGGGATTAACCGAACAAGGAGAAGAAAATGGGGCTACGGGACTTTTCCTGGTACCACAATAGGCTCACAGACTTTGCGTTTGTATAAAACACGAAAATTTTATTCCATATACATACAACATACTGTAGATAGTTAATAATACGCATTAATATGATTAGTATCAATAAGCTGATTTACTTTACAAAACAATGTGCTGTACATTTTTTTTAAGAGTAAAAATAAGATACATAGCCATTGTTAGCTGAAAAAATTGGGTTTCGGAGGTCGCTGTGTGTAAAAATATTTAGGTATGTTTTCCTTCCTAGATAATTCTACAGAAAATGAAAATTCTACAGACACTCCATTGACAGCTACGGCTGGACCCCTCACCTCGCGCAACACAACTAATACTTCTCCTTTCACACAGTCTTCAGGTAACAAAGATTAACAAGCAACCATTCAATGTAATTTAAACTAGGTGTGAGGAACCTTGAGATCTTCTTATTAAATAATGATCTATGCTGAATCCCCCTCTTCAGCTGCTCCAACAAATTTGTTGCAACAGTCTCCACCTATGCTGGAGGCTGAGGCTAGAGTATCATGTTTACACATTTATGCTTCTAGGTTAATGGTTAAAGTTTAGATATTTACTTGGATGAGGAAGTAAATTATGATTGTTCTTTTGGTCAGATCTGCTCTACCCATATGGATCCGCAATTGACATTATCAATCCAAGGATAGATGACGGAGGATCTCCAAAAATATTTCCTTCCAGAGATATCCCACTGTTTGGGAGAAATTACTCTTATCTCTATGTAAGTATACCATTTATTCAAAATCTCTTTCTTTAAAATATTAAATCCTGAAACGACCATCATTTCAAAATTAGGCTTCACCCAATGAAATATTGTTCTCTGGTCATACACCCATTTTCTCACAAATTCTACATTGGCACATCTGGCTAAAACTGTGTTCTTCACAATCTTCTCCTTGGCAGGTAAATAATAATGGCCTGCTATCATTTGCATCACCAATCAGTCAATTTACACCACAAGCTCTTCCTGTTGCTTTGGGAAACCCGTTCCTGGCTATCTTCTGGGCTGATGTCAATAATGCATTAGCGGGTGATATATATTACCGTGAGAGCACAGATCCCGCTCTTCTGTCCCGGGCCACCTCCGATATCAGAACTTACTTCCATGCCGTGAATTTCACAGCTCAGTGGGTATTTGTGGCCACATGGCACAGAGTTGCTTATTTTGGGTCAACAAACAAGGTGAGGAATTTTACCATGATGCTTTATTTTAAGCAGCAACAATGGCTATTTTCTGACATTAAAAATCTTTTGTCAGAGGTTTAGTCTCCAACTATAATTTTCTGTACTTTCAGGTGAACACATTCCAGGCTGTCCTAAGCACTGATGGCAATCAGACCTTCCTTCTGTACAATTATGAAGATATTCAGTGGCCAACTATGAATTGGAATGGTTTCTCCCAGGATGGACCTTTGGCATTGGTGAGCACTGCAGATGACTTTATTCGTGAACTACAAGTTTTTCAGTTCACTAGGGACTTAAGTATAATTTCAGGAGTCAAGCACTACAAAGAAACACATTTGGAAACTGTGATCAAGTGGCTTAGTTTATCAGCGGATAAACTGGTAACCACATTAGCAATGACATGGTGATTATTTGTCCTGTTGAAAAACTTTTAAAACAAACTTTATTAGTACAAACAGATGCAAAAATTAGACAGGTATCAAGAGTTCAATGACTTGACATGTTTCATGTTCAAAGCGATTAGAACTTATGACTTAACACTTTGTATGTGTGAAACTCATTAAGGCTACTCTTGATACCCGTCTACACTACTTCTGATTGCACTTATAACCTTTAGTCTAGCAGTGAGCAACAAGGAAGTACTATTTCATTTTTTCACATATGAAAATAATTAAGCCTTGAAGCCCGCAGGTGATTCTGGTCAGTTACAGAATAGTAAACCCCTTCCTTAAAGCAGTAGTTGTTTTTGCTTAATCATTATGACAGTGTTATTTTGGTACAGGTCCAAGACAAATAATTTTTTCTAAAACCCTGGAGCAACTTAAAGATTCATTGAATGCTTGACATTCTATTTCATTGACTCCTGTGCACTTTAAATTATACACTCACCTTTACCAACATGTTACATGTTATACCCGTATTTAGGGGGTACCATGTAACATGTAACATGTTACTATCCAGCACTCCGACCCTTGACCCGTCTCCACCTCTTCTTCCCCCACCTGTGTCAACAGGCAGGAGATCTACTTCCTGTACCAGCGTTCACATTATAAAAATGGAGCGGATATATTATTTATTCACAGGAATCTATGAATGAAGATACTACAATCCCGTCTTCCACTGCGGCAGATGGCTTGTAGCTTTCAATGAACTATGAGGGTGCTAATGAATCATGGAATGAAGAATTATATTTTTGGCAGTTTTTACATTTTGAAGAATACCAATTTTTGACCCTTTTGGTTTGGATACATGTTAAAGCGGTTGTATGCCGCGGGACGTTTTTGTTTTTACCTGCAAGGTAAAGTCATAATGTGCTAGTATGCATCGCATGAAACTTACATTAAAACAAAGTTGTTCCAAGGCCACAATGTCAGCACTGCAGCCGCTTCCATATTAACCCATCTTGCTTCCGAGTTTCCGGGCTCCGGCTCTATTACTGGCTGGAGCTGCGATGTTATCACGTTCACGGCACAGGGCTCAGAAGAAACGGCACGTGTGGCCGTTCCGTCATAGCGCATGCGCCAGTGATGTCATTGGCTGCATGATATGTAAATATCTCCTAAATGGTGCCCATTTAGGAGATCTTTACACTACCTATAGGTAAGCCTTATTATAGGCTTACCTATAGTTAAAAGGCAGTAGAGGAAGTTTACTTCCTCTTTTAAAATGACAGTTGGCAGTGCTTCCTATAAGGAGATAGAGGGAAAAAAATGAATAATGAAATATCTTTAATTTTTATAGAACTAAACTGGGTTAGAAGGACTAGGAAGATGGTTGACCCCTGTCTTTAATGGAACAATTATACCATGAACACATCTTACAATGTTCTACTTAAAATGTATTTATTTTGTACTTAAAGTGGTTCTAAAGGCTTACATATTTTTTACCTTAACGCATTCTCTGCAATAAGGTAAAAACCTTCTGTGATCAGAACCCCCAGCCCTCCCCCAAATACTTACCTGAGCCTGATCTTGGTCCAGCACTGTGCCTGAGAGCAGCGGTTCTCCACATTCTATTTCTCCTCACTAAACAGGGAAGAAGTAGCTGGCTCATACTATTCTCAATCAAATCTTGTGATGAGAGAGTGGGGAGGCGGGGCCCAGCCATTCTATCTGTGTCTATAGATATGACCAGCACAGCTCAGGCTCGAGCCCATATGAGTGCCCCCATAGCAAAGGGCTCCGGCGAGGATCCCTTAAACAGGAGGTGCGAGGATGCTCTGTGTAAAACCATTGCACAGAGCAGATAAGCAAAATATGTTGTTATTGAAAAAAAAAAGGTTTACAATAATGTTAAAGAGGAGCTCCAGGCTCGTTCAGAAAAAAATACTGTAGCTGCTGACTTTTAATATAAGGACAGTTACCTGTCTCATAATATTAAGATGTCCTCACCTAAACTGATGCCAAAAAGTGTCAAATGTGGCAGTGGAAGGGGGGGGTGCAAACAAGGGGAGCTTCACATTTTGGGTATAGATCCACTTTAAGGAATACTTATCACCAAAGTTCCTTGCTGGTTAAAACATGAGATTGTTGTCCTTGAATATCAGTAAATAAAGTTTATACAGCGTACAGTATACAGTGTAATGTACATAGACAACCATTTATACATGTTCTTGAACTGCATAGGCTGGACTGAACAGTGGCTATGATACAGGATACTACACCCTTCCAGGATCCCTCACACTCTCCGTGGCCAATTTATCATCTACAAGCAACGTCAATGTAACCGGACGTTGGGCATTTAAAGTTGACAAAGTACATCCAGAAGATGTCAATGGAAGTATAGGTGAGGTTGTACTGTAATTAGCCCGGTGTTAATAAATGACTGTAAATATTATCTGACCAAATCTAAAGTAACTCATTTCATGGGAAAGTATTGTATGTTTTTGTGCTCATATATTTATGGAAGAACATTGATAGGAGTATTATAAATAAGCTGATTCACTTTACAAAAGAATGTACTGTACATTTTTTTCAAGAGTAAAAATAAGATGCATAGTCATTGTTAGCCTAAGTCTATCAGAAAAATAGTCTGAGAAAACTTGTTGTGTGTCCTTCTTGATCCTTACCCATTTCACCAAACCAGAATGGGGTAGGTAGGTTAGGAGGCCGCTGTGTGTAAAAATATTTAGGTGTGTTTTTTCTTTCTAGATAATTCTACAGAAAATGAAAATTCTACGGACACTCCATTGACAACTACGACTGGACCCATCACCACACCCTCCACAACTCTTACCTCTCCCATCACATGCAACACAACTAATACTTCTCCTTTCGTACTGTCTTCAGGTAACAAAGATTCACAAGCAACTATTCAAAGTAGTATAAACTAGACGTGAGGAACCCTGAGATCTTCTTACTGAAACATGATCTACAACTAGTTCTATTTTTTAGTTGCTCTTCAAAGTTCTTAATAATAAGTATGAAGGTCTCTGAGATCTCCTCACTGATACACAGTTTGCAATGAATCCTATACTTCAGCTGTTCCAACAGATAGAGTACAACAGTCCCCCCCTCCCCATGTGGGAGGCTGAGGCTAGATTATCATATTTGCACATTTATGCTTCTAGGTTGATAGTTACAGTGTAGATATATTCTTGGATGGTGAAGTAAGTTATGATTGTTCTTCTGGTCAGATCTGCTCTACCCATATGGATCCGCAATCGACATTATCAATCCAAAGATAGATGATGGAGGATCTCCAAAAATATTTTCATCCAGGGGCATCCCACTATTTGGGAGAAATTACTCTTATCTCTATGTAAGTATACCATTTAATCAAAATCTCTTTCTTTAAAATGTTAAATCCTGAAACAACCATGATTTCAAATTTAGGCTTCACCCAAATACACACATTTCCTACTTTAGATAAATAGGTAGAATTCTTCACAAATTCTACATTGCTACATCTGGCTAAAACTGTCTTTTTTTCAATTTACTCCTTCACAGGTGAATAATAATGGTCTGTTATCATTTGCATCACCAATCAGTCAATATATACCACAAGCTCTTCCTGTTGCTTTTGGAAACCCATTCCTGGCTATCTTCTGGGCTGATGTCAATAATGCATTAGCGGGTGATATATATTATCGTGAGAGCACCGATCCCTCTCTTCTGTCCCGGGCCACCACCGATATCAGAAATTACTTCCATGCCGTGAATTTCACAGCTCAGTGGGTGTTTGTAGCCACATGGCAACAAGTTGCGTATTATGGTTCTTCAACAAACAAGGTGAGGATGTTATCAAGATGCTTTTTTTAAGCTGCAACAATGGCTGTTTTCTGACCTTAAAAATCTTTATCAGACGTTTAGTCTCCAACTATAATTTTCTGTTCTTTCAGGTGAACACATTTCAGGCTGTCCTGAGCACCGATGGCAATCAGACCTTCCTTCTGTACAATTATAAAGATATTCAGTGGCCAACTATGAATTGGAATGGTTTCTCCCGGGATGGACCTTTGGCATTGGTGAGCAGATCACTTTATTTCTGAACTACAAGTTTTTAAATTCACTGGAGGGTTTCAAAGAAGTATCATTTTATGAGTTAAGCACTGCAAAGAAACTGATTTAGAAACTGTGATCGCGTAGTTTAGTTTATCAGCAGAGAAACTGGTAACCATGTTAACAATGACACGGTGATCAATTGTTTTGTTGAAAAACTTCTAAAACAAACTTCATTAGTACAAACAGATGCAAAAATTAGACAGGTATCAAGATTACAAAGTCTTCACACATTTCAAGCTCAAAGCGATTAGAACTTATGACTAAGCGCTTTGTATGTGTGAAACTCGTTAAGGCTACTTATCTTAATACCCGTCTACATTACTTCTGATTGCACTTATATAACCTTTAGTCTAGCAGTGAGCAACAAGGAACTACTATTTCGTTTTTTGCACATAGTCAAAATGGTTAAGCCTTGAGGCCTGCAGGGGATTCTGGTCAGTTACAGAATAGAAAATCCCATCCCTTAGAGCAGTAGTAATTGTTTTCATTAAATCATTATGATGGCATTTTTTGGTACAGGTCCAAGACAAATAAACTTTTCTAAACCTCTGGAGCAACTTAAAGTTTCATTGCATGCTTAACATTCTATTTCATTGACTCCTGTGCATTTTAAAGGATAAGTATAAAGCACTTTGCGAGTGGAAAGTGATTGCTGGCGAGTGTGGGGCTGCCTCGGGGGGGGGGGGGGGCACCACTGGCAGGCGGGGTTGATTGTGAGCCATTCTCCCAGCCAGGGGAAGAGAGAGGAGAGGAAGAGGCGAGCTGACAGGATTGTCAGAGAGCGGGGATTGCCAGCTGTAACAGCTTTCAAGTGAATTGCCCTGTGTTCCCGGAGCTCACCATCACACAATCCCACCTCCTGACCCAGGTGCCTTGGATAGACGGAACACTGGTCCAATGGCAGGACATGTGACGTCATCAAAGTATCCCCACTTTCTGATGATCTGGCTGGCTTGCCTCTTCCTCTGCACAAGTAAGGCTGCATTGATTTGCACAGGTCATGCTGTATTGATGGGCACTGGTTATGCTGCATTGATGGGCACTGGTCAGGCTACATTGATGGGTATTGGTTATGCTGCATTGATGGGCACTGGTGAGGCTGTACTGATAGGCACAGGTCATGCTGCATTGAAGGGTACTGGTTATGCTGCATTGATGGGCAAAGGTCAGGCTGCATTGAGGGGCAAAGGTTTAGACTGCATTGATGGGCACAGGTCAGGCTGCATTGATGTGCACTGGTTGCACTGCACTGATGGGCACAGTCACACTGCATTGATGGGCACAAGTCAGGCTGCATTGATGGACATTGGTGAGGCTGCATTGATGGGCACAGGTGAGGCTGAATTGATGGGCACTGGTTATGCTGCACTGATGGGCACAGGTCACACTGCATTGATGGGCAAAAGTCAGGCTGCATTGATGGACATTGGTGAGGCTGCATTGATGGGCAATGGTGAAGCTGCATTGATGGCCACTGGTGAGGCTGTGCTGATGGGCACTGGATAGGCTGCACTGATGAGGCTGCACTGATGGGCACTGGTGAGGTTGCACTGATAAAGATGTTTATGAGTGTGTGTTTAGGGCTGGGATTAGGGGCGGGCATGGTAGGGGTTGGGCGGGGCAACTGGTGGTGAGTAACCCTTAAGGCCTGCTAGTAGCTCAGGACTTGAAATTTTGAGCCCTGTGTTACATGTTCTACCCATATTTAGGGTGTACCTTGTAACATGTTATTATCCAGCACTCCGCCCCTTGACCCGCCCCCACCTCTTCTTCCCCCAACCGTGTCAACAGGCAGAAGATCTACTCCCTGCACTGGCATTCACATTTTAAAAATGGAGCAGCCAGCAAAGACATATTATTGATTCACAGTAATCTATGAATGAAGATACTACAATCTCGTCTTCAACTGCGGCAGATGGCTTGTAGTTTTCAATAAACTATGAGGGTGCTGATGAATCATGGAATGAAGAATTATATTTTTGGCAATGTTTAGATTTTGAAGAATACCAATTTTTGACCCTTTTGGTTTGGACACATGTTAAAGCGGTTGTATACTGCAGGATGTTTTTTTTTTCCCCTGCAAGGTAAAGTTATAATGTGGTAATATGCATTGCATAATAGCACATTATGTGAAACTTACATTAAAACTAAGCTGTTCCAGCGCCGCAATTTCAGCGCTGTAACGGCTTCCATATTCACCCGTTTTGCTTCTGGGTTCACGGACTCCAGCTCTGTTACTGGCCGGAGCCGCGATGTTGTCACAGGGTGGCCGTTCCTTCAGAGCGCTTGCACCAGTGATGTCACTGGTTGCATGTAATGTAAATATCTCCTAAACAGTGCCCATTTAGAAGATCTTTACACTACCTATAGGTAAGCCTTATTATAGGCTTACCCATAGGTAAAAGGCAGTAAAGGAGGTTTACTTCCTCTTTAAAAATGACAGTTGGCAGTGCTCCCTATAATGAGATATAAAACAAAATGAATAATGAAATATCTTTGAATTTAGGACTAAACTGGGTTAGAAGGACTAGGAAGATGGTTGAACCCTGATTTTAATAGAACAATTATACCATGAACACATCTTACAATGTTCTACTTCTACTTCTACTGTATTTTTTCTGTACTTAAAGTGGTTTTAAAGGCTTAAGTGTTCTTTTACCTTAATGCATTCTCTGCAATAAGGTAAAAACCTTTAGTGATCTGAGCCCCCAGCCCCCCCCCCCTAAATACTTACCTGAGCCTGATCTTGGTCCAGCACTGTGTCTGACAGGAGCGGCTCTCCATATTCTAATTCTCCTGACTAGGAAAGGAAGCAGCAGCGGGAGCCATTGGCTCATGCTATTGGCAATCAAATCTTGTGATGAGAGAGTGGTGAGGCGGGGACGAGCCATGCCTGTGTCTATGGACATGGGCAGCACAGCTCAGGTCAGAGCCCACATGAGTGCCCCCATAGCAAAGGGCTCTGGCGAGGTTCCCTTAAACAGGAGGTGTGAGGATGCTCTGTGTAAAACCATTGCACCGAGCAAATAAATAAAATATGTTGTTATTAAAAAAAAATGAAGCTTTATAATAACTTTAAAAAGGAGCTCTAGGCAGACAAATATTGTAGCTGCTGACTTTTAATATAAGGATACTTACCTGTCCAAGGTTACTAAGATGTCCTCACCTAAACTGATTCTTTAAGCAGGCACCAGCTTCTCTAGTAAGGGTTTCCTACTGTGCATGTGCAAGCCATGCTACGCCTTGTGAATAGGAGTATCTGTCAAAACCAGGTACCCCCTCCTCCCAAAAAGTGCCGAATGTGGCAGTGGAGGGGGTGGAGGGTGCAAACAAGTGAAGATTCACATTTTGGATATACCTATAGATCCAGTTTCAGGAATACTTATCACCAAAGTTCCTTGCTGGTTAAAACATGGAATTATTGTCCTTGAATATCAGTAAATAAAGTTTATACAGCATACAGTATACAGCGTTATGTACATAGACAACTCTTTATACATGTTCTTGAACTGCGTAGGCTGGACTGAACAGTGGCTATGATACAGGATACTACACACTCCCCGGATCACTCACACTTTCCATAGCCAATTTATCATCTACAAGCAACGTCAATGTAACCGGACGTTGGGCATTTAAAGTGGACAAATTACATCCAGAAGGTGTCAATGGAAGTATAGGTGAGGTTCCACTGTGTTTAGTCCCATGTTAATAAATCACTGTAAGTATTATCTGACCAAATCTGAAGTAACTTATTTCAAGGGAAATTATTGTATGTTTTTGTGCTGATATATTTGTATAGAACATTGATAGGATTATTATAAATAAGCTGATTTACTTTACAAAAGAATGTACTGTACATTTTTTTTCAAGAGTAAAAATAAGATGCATAGTCATTGTTAGCCTAAGTCTATCAGAAAAATATTCTCAGAGAACATGCCGTGTGTCCTTCTTGATCCTTACCCATTTCACCAAACCAGAATGGGGTAGGTAGGTTAGGAGGCCGCTGTGTGTAAAAATATTTAGGTGTGTTTTTTCTTCCTAGATAATTCTACAGAAAATGAAAATTCTACGTTTACTCCATTGACAACTACGATTGGACCCATCCCCACACCCTCCACAACTCTTACCTCTCCCTTCACACGCAACACAACCAATACTTCTCCTTTCATGCTGTCTTCAGGTAACAAATATTCACAAGCAACTATTTAAAGTAGTATAAACTAGACATGAGGAACCCTGAGATCTTCTTAATAAAACACGATCTACAATGAATTCTATGCTTTCGTTTCTCTTCAAAGTTATTTATAATAAATATAAGGGTCTCTGAGATCTCCTTACTGATACAAAGTTTGCAATGAATCCTATACTTCAGCTGTTCCAACAGATTGAGTACCATAGTTCCCACCTATGCAGGAGGCTGAGGCTAGATTATCATATTTGCACATTTATGCTTCTAGGTTGATAGTTATAGTGTAGATATATTCTTTAATGGGGAAGTAAATTATAATTGTTCTTCTGGTCAGATCTGCTCTACCCATATGGATCTGCAATCGACATTATCAATCCAAAGATAGATGATGGAGGCTCTCCAAAAATAATTTCATCCAGGGGCATCCCGCTATTTGGGAGAAATTACTCTTATCTCTATGTGAGTATACCATTTAATCAAAATCTCTTTCTTTAAAATATTAAATCCTGAAACAGCCATCAATTCAAAAGTACCCAATGAAATATTGTTCTCCGGTCATACACCCATTTCCTACTTTAGATAAATAGGTAGAATTCTTCACAAATTCTACATTGCTACATCTGGTTAAAACTGTTTGCTTCTCAATTTTTCTCCTTGACAGGTGAATAATAACGGTCTGTTATCATTTGCATCATCAATCAGTCAATATACGCCACAAGCTCTTCCTGTTGCTTTTGGTAACCCGTTCCTGGCTATCTTCTGGGCTGATGTAAATAATGCATTAGCGGGTGATATATATTATCGTGAGAGCACCGATCCCTCTCTTCTGTCCCGGGCCACCTCTGATATCAGAACTTACTTCCATGCCATGAATTTCACAGCTCAGTGGGTGTTTGTAGCCACATGGCACCGAGTTGCTTATTATGGTTCTTCAACAAACAAGGTGAAGATATTATCACAATGGGTTTTTTTAAAGCTGCAATAATGACTATTTTCGGACCTTAAAAATCTTTTTCAGAGGTTTAGTCTCCAACTATCATTTTCTGTACTTTCAGGTGAACACATTTCAGGCTGTTCTGAGCACGGATGGCAATCAGACCTTCCTTCTGTACAATTATAAAGATATTCAGTGGCCAACTATGAATTGGAATGGTTTCTCCTGGGATGGACCTTTGGCATTGGTGAGCAGATCACTTTATTTTTGAACTACAAGTTTTTTAATTCACTGGGGCTTTCAAGAAAACATCAAGCACTGCAAAAGAAACACATGTAGAATGTGTGATCACGTGGCTTAGTTTATCAGCAGAGAAACTGTTTACCGTGCTAGCAATGACTTGGTGATCAATTGTTTTATTGAAAAACTTCTAAAACAAACTTTATTAGCACAAACAGATGCAAACATTGGACAGGTATCAAGAGTACAATGTCGTTTCAAGCTCAAAGTAATTAGAATGACTAAAGGCTTTGTATGTGTGAAACTTGTCAGGGGTTCTTATCTTGATACCCATCTACATTACATCTGATTGCATTAATAAGCTTTAGTTTAGCAGTGAGAACAAGGAAGTACCATTTTGGTTTTTTTTTTTGCATATAGTCAAAATAGTTAAGCTTTGCAGCCTACAGGTAACTCTGGTCAGTAAAGGCCTGTGCACACGATGCAAAATTTGTAGGGGAATTTCCGTTCAATGACCGATCTGCTGATTTCTGGATTGCTAGTATGGTGCTTTCAACAGCCGATTAAGATTTTTCGGAGGACAAAAGCTGGATGCGCACACTATAACATTTTTGTCGAATGTGAGCACAACGTCTGATTTCCGTTTAAATAGTACAGTTTTCATCCAAAAGAAATCGTAAGAGCAAGACTACTCATGCTCAGAAATGAAAAAATACATACAAATCTATTCAACACATTACATCACTTCTGGCGTTGAATTCAGTTGTACGAGAATTTTTGTATGGTGAGTAACCTCTTCAAAAGTGATCAAGAAAGAGGAAGGAAAGGCGCACCAGGTGAATATGTGAATCCCAAGCAACTGTGTGTTCGTCCGGTCCGTGTGCCGATCAGTGGAAACATCTATTGAAGTAGGGTTGACAGCACCACCATTGATTGAGAAAAGTGTTTATTCCATAAAAACACGGAATATTACAACATTTCCACAGGAACATACATTACAGGATACTAGTAGATTGATGCGTTTCACGGAAACAGAGTCCGCTTAGTCATAACCTAGATTATGACTAAGCGGACTCTGTTTCCGTGAAACGCGTCAATCTACTAGTATCCTGTCATGTATGTTCCTGTGGACATGTTGTAATATTCCGTGTTTTTAAGGAATAAACACTTTTCTCAATCAATGGTGGTGCTGTCAACCCTACTTCAATAGAGTGACTTCTTCACTTTTGATATGAGACTAGCATCCTACAAAAAATGGGCGTTTAGTCTTCCAAAAGTCTAAGCGTGTGTACGAGGCTTTATAGAATGGAACATCCTGTTTCCTACGGCACATGCGAACCTTCGGCTCAGAGCGCCACAGTGATCTGGGTCAGAAGTGGGAGCGGGTACCTCTCAAAACCAGGTACCCCCCAAAACATTGCCAAATAGGACAGTGGAAGGGGAGGTGAAAAGAAGTGGAGTTTCACATTTTGGGCGAAGCTCCACTTTAAGGAACACTTATCACCAAAGTGGCATTTATGGTTAAAACATGAACCTTTTGTCCTTCTTGACTATCAGTAAATAACGTTTTTACCGCATTCAGTATACAGTGTAATGTGCACAGCCAACCATTTATACATGTTCTTGAACTGCGTAGGCTGGACTGAACAGCGGCTATGGGACAGGATACTACACACTCCCCGGATCACTCACACTCTCCATAGCCAATTTATCATCTACAAGCAACGTCAATGTAACTGGACGTTGGGCATTTAAAGTGGACAAATTACATCCAGAAGGTGTCAATGGAAGTATAGGTGAGATTCCACTGTGTTTAGCCCCATGTAATAAATCACTGTAAATATCTAACTTTATCTGAAGTAACTTATTTCACGGGTAAGTGTGTTGTATGTTTTTGTGCTAATATATTTATATAGAACATTGATAGGATTGTTATCAATAAGCTGATTTACTTTACAAAAGAATGTACTGTACATTTTCTTCAAGAGTAAAAATAAGATGCATAGTCATTGTTAACCTAGTCTATCAGAAAAATAGTCTCAGAGAACATGTTGTGTGTCCTTCTTGATCCTTACCCATTTCACCAAACCAGAATAGGGCAGGTAGGTTAGGAGGTCGTTGTGTGTAAAAATATTTAGATGTGTTTTTTTCTTTCTAGATAATTCTACAGAAAATGAAAATTCTACGTTTTCTACATTGACGACTACGACTGGACCCATCACCACACCCTCCACAACTCTTACCTCTCCCTTCATACTGTCTTCAGGTAACAAAGATTCACAAGCAGCTATTTAAAGTAGTATAAACTAGACATGAGGAACCCTGAGATCTTCTTAATAAAACATGATCTACAATGAATTCTATTCTTTAGTTATATATAATAAGTATAAGGGTCTTTGAGATCTCATTACTGATACACAGTTTGCAATGATTCCTATACTTCAGCTGTTCCAAGAGATTGAGTACCATAGTTCCCACCTATGTGGGAGGCTGATGCTGGAGTACATCTATGCTTCTAGGTCGATGGTTAGAGTTTAAATATATTCTTGAATAGAGAAATAAATTATAATTGTTCTTCTGGTCAGATCTGCTCTACCCATATGGATCTGCAATCGATATTATCAATCCAAAGATAGATGATGGAGGCTCTCCAAAAATATTTTCATCCAGGGGCATCCCACTGTTTGGGAGAAATTACTCTTATCTCTATGTGAGTATACCATTTAATCAAAACCTCTTTATTTAAAATATTAAATCCTGAAACAGCCATCAATTCAAAAGTAGGCTTCACCCAATGAAATATTGTTCTTTTTAACTCTTCGTTTGTCAAAATCGGTCTACATCGTTACATCTTAAACACTTCTTAAGATGGATAAATAGATTTCATCCTTTACCCACATACTGGCCTCTTGTTATAAAGTAACCCACTTCGGATGAAAACTTAACTACCGACAAAGTCCTAAATTATAAAATTTATTTCTCCAAAACTAATTTACCATATGAGTGTATCTCTATTCTCATTAAAGAGGGTTTGTCACCCTACGGGGACCTACTTTTATAAAAACCTCTCGGAG
>BLSH010319473.1:543254-555596 GCA_018402905.1 Glandirana rugosa | reverse complement strand
TCACCAAACCAGAATTGGGCAGGTAGGTTAGGTAGCCGTTGTGTGTAAAAATATTTAGATGTGTTTTTTTCTTTCTAGATAATTCTACAGAAAATGAAAATTCTACGTTTTCTACATTGACGACTACGACTGGACCCATCACCACACCCTCCACAACTCTTACCTCTCCCTTCATACTGTCTTCAGGTAACAAAGATTCACAAGCAGCTATTTAAAGTAGTATAAACTAGACATGAGGAACCCTGAGATCTTCTTAATAAAACATGATCTACAATGAATTCTATTCTTTAGTTATTTATAATAAGTATAAGGGTCTTTGAGATCTCATTACTGATACACAGTTTGCAATGATTCCTATACTTCAGCTGTTCCAAGAGATTGAGTACCATAGTTCCCACCTATGTGGGAGGCTGATGCTGGAGTATCATATTTGCACATCTATGCTTCTAGGTCGATGGTTAGAGTTTAAATATATTCTTGAATAGAGAAATAAATTATAATTGTTCTTTTGGTCAGATCTGCTCTACCCATATGGATCTGCAATCGATATTATCAATCCAAAGATAGATGACGGAGGCTCTCCAAAAATATTTTCATCCAGGGGCATCCCACTGTTTGGGAGAAATTACTCTTATCTCTATGTGAGTATACCATTTAATCAAAACCTCTTTATTTAAAATATTAAATCCTGAAACAGCCATCAATTCAAAAGTAGGCTTCACCCAATGAAATATTGTTCTCCGGTCATACACCCATTTCCTACTTTAGATAAATAGGTAGAATTCTTCACAAATTCTACATTGCTACATCTGGCTAAAACTGTTTGCTTCTCAATTTTCTCCTTGACAGGTGAATAATAATGGTCTGTTATCATTTGCATCATCAATCAGTCAATATACGCCACAAGCTCTTCCTGTTGCTTTTGGAAACCCGTTCCTGGCTATCTTCTGGGCTGATGTCAATAATGCATTAGCGGGTGATATATATTATCGCGAGAGCACCGATCCCTCTCTTCTTCGGAGGGCCACCTCCGATATCAGAACTTACTTCCATGCCGTGAATTTCACAGCTCAGTGGGTGTTTGTAGCTACATGGCACCGAGTTGCTTATTATGGTTCTTCAACAAATAAGGTGAAGATATTATCATGATGGTTTTTGTTAAAGCTGCAATAATGGCTGTTTTCAGACCTTAAAAATCTTTTTCAGAGGTTTAATCTCCAACTATAATTTTCTGTACTTTCAGGTGAACACATTTCAGGCTGTTCTGAGCACGGATGGCAATCAGACCTTCCTTCTGTACAATTATAAAGATATTCAGTGGCCAACTATGGCTTGGAATGGTTTCTCCCGGGATGGACCTCTGGCATTGGTGAGCAGATCACTTTATTTCTGAACTACAAGTTTTTCAATTCACTGGGGCTTTCAAGAAAGCATCAAGCAATGCATAAGAAATACATGTAGAATGTGTGATCACGTGGCTTAGTTTATCAGCATAGAAACTGTTTACTATGCTAGCAATGACATGGTGATCAATTGTTTTATTGAAAAACTTTGAAAACAAACTTTATTAGTACAATCAGATGCAAACATTGGACAGGTATCAAGAGTACAATGTCTTGACACATTTCAAGCTCAAAGTAATTAGAACTTATGACTAAATGCTTTGTATGTGTGAAACTTGTCAGGGGTTCTTATCTTGATACACGACTACATTACATCTGATTGCAATAATAAGCTTTAGTCTAGCAGTGAGAACAAGGAAATACTATTTTTTTTGCATGTACTCAAAATAGTTAAGCCTTGTGGCCTACAGGAACTCTGGTCAGTAAAGGCCCGTACACACGATGCAAAATTTGTACGGGAATTTCTGTTCGATGACCGATCTGCCGATTTCTGGATCGGTAGTATGGTGCTTTTGACAGATCGTTCTGAGTTTTCGGATGAAAAAAGCTGGATGTGCAGAATATAACATTTTTGTCGGATGTGAGCACAACGTCTGATTTCCGTTTAAAGACTATGGTTTTCATCCGTAAAAAAAACGTAAAAGCAAGACTATGCATGCTCAGTAATGAAAAGATACATACTAGGGTTGTCCCGATACCGATACTAGTATCGGTATCGGTTCCGATACTGAGCATTTGCCCGAGTACTTGTACTCGGGCAAAATGCTCCGATGCCTCATCCGATACTTGGGCAACCAGGGGATGATCAGTGCAGCGCTGGGGGGGATTTACAATCACTGATCTCCCGACTCCCTGTATATATTTCATTAAAGCAACTGACAGTCACTTCTCCTCCCACGGCTTTCAGCTGCTACAATGAAATATATACAGGGAGTCGGGAGATCAGTGACTGTTAACTCCCGCTGCACCAATCACCCCCCCCCTTGACTGTCCCTGTATCCTTCTCCAGTCCCCCCTGTCCTCGATCTGTCAGGATGGAGAGCGGAGGAAAGAGCCGGTAAATCTGTAATTTATCGGCTCTTTCCTTTTCTGAATGGACAGTCAGTGATCACTGACTGTCCATTCATAAATGTCACTGAGCATCGTAAACTGTGCTTACGATGCTTCAGTTTATGAATGGGGAGGAGCCGCTGTCTCCTCTCCATTCATCTTCAATGCAGCTGAGGCTTCTGAGAAAGGGACTGGGGAATCTCCATTCTCAACCCCCTTCTCCCTGTCTCAAAAGAGAGATGTGAGGGGTCTGTTAAGACCCCCTAATATCTCACCAAAGCCCCCCCCCCCAACAGGGCTGATAAAATAAATAAATAAAAGAATTGTAATAAAAAGGTTAAATTGTAAAAATAATAAAAAATAAAACAAAAAAACACACTGACATCGTCCACTCCCCCCTCCCCCCAAAAAAGAAAGCATTGTAAAATAAATAAATAAGTAAATAAATTGTAAAAAATAATGAAAAAATAAAATTGTAAAAAAAAAAATAAAAATAAAAAACTACTGACACAGTCCACGCGTCATCAGTGCTGCATATTCGTGCCACTGTCACATGACATTAAAAAAGTATCGGTAATTGGTATCGGCGAGTACTTGGAAAAAAAGTATCGGTACTTGTACTCGGTCTTAAAAAAGTGGTATCGGGACAACCCTAATGCATACAAAGCTATTCAACACATCACATAACTTCTGACGTTGAATTTGGTCATACGAGAAGTTTCGTATGGTTAGTAACCTCTTCACTTTCCTCATGAGACTAGCATCCAACAAAAAACGGATGTTCAGTCGTTCAAAAATCTAAGCGTGTGTACGAGGCTTTACAAGATGGAACAGCCTGTTTCCTACAGCACATGCATGAGTCACGCTGTACCTTGTGAATGGTCTCGTAGTCCTTTGGAACCTTTGATGCGTCCCAGAAGACTGCGGGAGTAGGACGGGGTCCGAACCTTCGGCTCAGAGTGCCACAGTGATCTTAGCCAGAAGTGGGAATGAGTACATCTCAAAACCAGGTACTCGCCCACCGCCCCAAAACATTGCCAAACAGGGCAGTGGAGAGAGGTGAAGGGTGAAAAGAAGTGGAGTTTCACATTTTGTGTGGAGCTCCACTTTAAGGAGCACTTATCACCAAAGTGGATTTTCTAGTTAAAACATGAACTTTTTTGTCCTTCTTGAGTATCAGTAAATAAAGTTTTAACAGCATACAGTATACAGTGTAATGTGCACAGACAACCATTTATACATGTTCTTGAACTGCGTAGGCTGGACTGAACAGCGGCTATGGGACAGGATACTATACACTTCCAGGATCCCTCACACTCTCTATAGCCAATTTATCATCTACAAGCAATGTCAATGTAACTGGACGTTGGGCATTTAAATTGGACAAATTACATCCAGAAGGTGTCAATGGAAGTATAGGTGAGGTTCCACTGTGTTTAGCCCGGTGTTAATAAATCACTGTAAATATCTAACTTTATCTGAAGTAACTTATTTCACGGGTAAGTGTGTTGTATGTTTTTGTGCTAATATATTTATATAGAACATTGATAGGATTGTTATCAATAAGCTGATTTACTTTACAAAAGAATGTACTGTACATTTTCTTCAAGAGTAAAAATAAGATGCATAGTCATTGTTAGCCTAAGTCTATCAGAAAAATAGTCTCAGAGAACATGTTGTGTGTCCTTCTTGATCCTTACCCATTTCACCAAACCAGAATTGGGCAGGTAGGTTAGGTAGCCGTTGTGTGTAAAAATATTTAGATGTGTTTTTTTCTTTCTAGATAATTCTACAGAAAATGAAAATTCTACGTTTTCTACATTGACGACTACGACTGGACCCATCACCACACCCTCCACAACTCTTATCTCTCCCTTCATACTGTCTTCAGGTAACAAAGATTCACAAGCAGCTATTTAAAGTAGTATAAACTAGACATGAGGAACCCTGAGATCTTCTTAATAAAACATGATCTACAATGAATTCTATTCTTTAGTTATTTATAATAAGTATAAGGGTCTTTGAGATCTCATTACTGATACACAGTTTGCAATGATTCCTATACTTCAGCTTTTCCAAGAGATTGAGTACCATAGTTCCCACCTATGTGGGAGGCTGATGCTAGAGTATCATATTTGCACATCTATGCTTGTAGGTCGATGGTTAGAGTTTAAATATATTCTTGAATAGAGAAATAAATTATGATTGTTCTTTTGGTCAGATCTGCTCTACCCATATGGATCTGCAATCGATATTATCAATCCAAAGATAGATGATGGAGGATCTCCAAAAATATTTTCATCCAGGGGCATCCCACTGTTTGGGAGAAATTACTCTTATCTCTATGTGAGTATACCATTTAATCAAAACCTCTTTATTTAAAATATTAAATCCTGAAACAGCCATCAATTCAAAAGTAGGCTTCACCCAATGAAATATTGTTCTTCGGTCATACACCCATTTCCTACTTTAGATAAATAGGTAGAATTCTTCACAAATTCTACATTGCTACATCTGGCTAAAACTGTTTGCTTCTCAATTTTCTCCTTGACAGGTGAATAATAATGGTCTGTTATCATTTGCATCATCAATCAGTCAATTTACGCCACAAGCTCTTCCTGTTTCTTTTGGAAACCCTTTCCTGGCTATCTTCTGGGCTGATGTAAATAATGCATTAGCGGGTGATATATATTACCGTGAGAGCACTGATCCCGTTCTTCTGTCCCGGGCCACCTCCGATATCAGAACTTACTTCCATGCCATGAATTTCACAGCTCAGTGGGTATTTGTAGCCACATGGCACCGAGTTGCTTATTATGGTTCTTCAACAAATAAGGTGAAGATATTATCATGATGTTTTTTTTAAAGCTGCAATAATGGCTGTTTTCAGACCTAAAAAATCTTTTTCAGAGGTTTAATCTCCAACTATCATTTTCTGTACTTTCAGGTGAACACATTTCAGGCTGTTCTGAGCACGGATGGCAATCAGACCTTCCTTCTGTACAATTATAAAGATATTCAGTGGCCAACTATGAATTGGGATGGCTTCTCCCGTGATGGACCTTTGGCATTGGTGAGCAGATCACTTTATTTCTGAACAACACGTTTTCAATTCACTGGGGCTTTCAAGAAAGCATCATTTCATGAGTTAAGCACTGCAAAGAAAACCATTTAGAAACTGTGATCACGTGGCTTATTTTATCAGAGGAGAAACTGGTAACCAAGTTAGCAAAGACATGGTGATCAATTGTTTTGTTAAAAAACTGCTAAACCAAACTTTAAAAGTACAAACAAATGCAAATATTAGACACTTATCAAGATTAGAAAGTCTTGATGCGTTTCAAGCACAAAGTGATTAGACCTTACGACTAACCACTTTGTATGTGTGAAGCTCGTCAAGGCTACTTATCTTGATACCTGTCTACATTTCACCTGTTTGTACTAATAAGCTTTAGTCTAGCAATAAGTAATTAAACTAGGTAAGTCTTGGGGCCCATGGGAGACTGTGGTCAGTTACAGAATGGAAAACCCCCTCCCTTAGAGCAGCAATAATTGTTTTTGTTAAAGCGTTATGACAGCGTTTTTCGGTACAGGTCCAAAACTAATGAACTTTGCTAAACCTCAGGGGCAACTTAAAGGTTCATTGCATGCTTAACATTCTATTTCATTGACTCCTGTGCATTTTAAAGGATAAGCTCACCTTTACTAATATGTTACATGTTATACCCATGTTTAGGGTTAACATGTAACATGTTATTATCCATCACTCCGCCCCCCCCCCCCTCTTCTTCCCCCACATGGGTCAACAGGCAGGAGATCTACTCCCTGCAACAGTGTTCACATTTTAAAAATGGAGCAGCCAGCACAGACACATTATTGATTCACAGGAATCTATGAATAAATAAACTATAAGTCCCGTCTTCCACTGTGGCAGGTGACTTGTAGTTTTCAATGTTCTATGAGGATGCTGATGACCACCCTCATAGTCCATTTACTCTTCCTCCATCTTTGTAAATGAAAGCCCATATGAAGATAAGAGCAGAAAGCTCAAAGGAGAATGTGCAGGAGCCTGACATTGCACCCATGATCCATTGATAAGTGGGTGCAATGCTCTGCAGGTTTCTGATAAGATAAAATAATGAATGCACATTTTTAACCTGCAAAAACATGTGCATTTATTATTTTTTTAAAGGTCAAATTAGCCTTTAAGGAATGGTGAAATTTTGCCACAATGTTCCCAATTTTGTCAACATTTCAGCTAATAAAATGTATGACTAAGATGACAAACAAATAATGTACTCTAGGTCTATTATCAGCACATGTGTTGGGCCATTTGGGTAGGAGAACAGTTGAAATGAGGAACTATATTTTTGACAATATTTCGATTTTGATGTTCTACCATTTTGGTTTAGTGAATTGTTAAAAATGACAGTTGGCAGTGCTTCCTATGAAGAGATTTAAGGAAAGAAATGAATAATGAAATATCTATGGTTTTTATAGCATTAAACTGGGTTAGAAGGACTAGGAAAATGGTTGAACACTGACTTTAATGGGGCAATTGTACCATGAACACATCTTGCAATGTGCTCCACTTAAGCTGTATTTGTTTTCTGTTAAAGTGGTTCTAATGGCTTAATTTTTTTTTTTACCTTAATGCATCCTCTGCAATAAGGTAAAAACCTTATGTGATCATAACCCCCATCCCCAGCCCCCCTAAATACTTACCTGAGCCTGATCTTGGTCCAGCACTGTGCTCTCCACATTCTATTTCTCCTGACTGGACAAGTGCTTTTGGCAATCAAATCTTGTGATGAGAGAGTGGCCCGAGCCATGCTGTCTATATCTATGGACATGGGCAGCACAGCTCAGGATTGTGCCCACATGAGTGCCACCATAGTAAAGGGCTCCAGTGGGGATCCTTTAAACAGGAGGTTCATGGATGCTCTGTGCAAAACTGTTGCACAGAGCACATAAGTAGAATATGTTGTTATTTAGAAGAGAACAAAAAAAAACAAATGTTTATAATAACTTTAAAGAGGAGCTCCAGGCCCCTAAGAAAAAATTAAAAGTCAGCAGCTACAGTATTTAATATAAGGACACTTACCTGTCCAGGAATACTAAGATGTCCTCGTCTGAACTGATTCTTCAAGCGGCTTCAGATGCCGACACTGGCTTCTCTAGTGGGAGAAACAGGAAGTGAAGCATTGCAACTGTCAGGACCTGTGTCCTTGCTTGGGTCACCTGCTGGTGGCAGTGTTTGGAAAACCCAAATGGTGTAGTTCTGGTGTCCACCAGCGGGTGTCTCCCAGGAGATTGAGCTTACAGGTCATTAAGCTGCACCTGATGGGTCTGCTGGGTCCATATAAGCCTGCCTTGCTCCCTGTCCCAATGCTTCGGTATTTTCCCTGCAAGCTGTGTCCATTCCTGAATTTGACCTGCTCTGATCCTGACCTGCTCTGATCCCCGATCCAGACCCAGAGACTTGATTCCTGAACCTGCTCCCTTGCTCTCCTTCTGCTCCAAGTACCTGGCTCCCTGTTCCCCTTATCTGGTATCCCTGTTGCTTATTGTATTTGTGTGTTTTCTGCACTTGTATTTAGTTAGTCAGATAGTTAGGTGTTTATTTTGGGGTTTGGTGTGTTTTCATCTTTTACTTGCTCATTTATGTTTGCTGGTGTTTGGTGTTGGAAGTGTGTGTTATTTGTCTAATAAATATCTTCATATTTTCACCTTACACCTGGTCCTGATTCCTTTAAGTGCAGCCAACTGATCTGACCATCCCTGCTGAATACCTGCATATGGTATCCCTGACAGCAACTTCACAGCCTGTTTCCTACTGTGTATGTGCAAGTCACACTGCATCTTGTGAATGGGAGCGAGTACTTACTAAAACCAGGTACCCGCCACCCCCCCCTCAAAAAGTGGCAGTGGAGGGAGGGAGGTGCAAACAAGTGGAGCTCCACATTTTGGGTAGAGATCCACTTTAAGGAATACTTATCACTAAGTTGCTTTGCTGTCCTTCTTGAATATCAGTAAATTAAGTTTATACAGCGTACCGTATACCTAGTAATGTCCACAACTCTTTATACATGTTCTTGAACTGCATAGGCTGGACTGAACAGCGGCTATGATACAGGATACTACACCCTCCCAGGATCCCTCACACTCTCAGTTGCTAATTTATCATCTACAAGCAACGTCAATGTAACCGGACGTTGGGCATTTAAAGTGGACAAATTACATCCAGAAGATATCAATGGAAATATAGGTGAGGTTCCACTATGTTTAACACTGCACTAATAAAATAAGCATTATTTTACCCAAATCTGAAATAACTCATTTCAAGGGAACGTATTTTGGTGCACATACTTTATATTTAGTGTTATTGCAGTGATTACTTTAACATACTTTTGGTATGGCTTTTAGATTCTCAATGAGCTTCTGTTTTATTATATCAGTGTAAATATGTATGGCAGCTCCCGCTGCTGTCAATCACAACCAATGAGGAGTAAGCAGGGGGCAGGGTTGAGCCATGCTGTGTGTGTCAATAAATACAAAGAATGCTGCTCGGGAGCATTGGTCGCACAAATGCCCCTATAGCACGCGGTTTGCTATGGGGGCACTTGTAAGCTGGGAAGAGGGGAATCGGGGCTGCTCTGTAGAAACCACTGCACAGAACAGGTAGGTATGATATGTTCATTATTTAAAAGGCAAAACAAATGTAGGTGTAGAATCAATTTAACAGCTCTTGTTGAGAAATCATCCACACAGGAAGTGCATTGTTTTTAATCAGGGGGCCAACTTAAAGCCTTACATTGTGAGAAGGAACTATGAAACACAACCACTGGGGAGCCCTACAAAGCATGAAGCACAATCTGCATACGTAATCAAATATTTTATTTTATTTCAGGTACTTATATAGCACTGCCAATTTACGCAGCACTTTACATATACATTGTCATCAGTCCCTACCCTCAAGGAGCTTACAATCTAAGATCCCTAACTCACATTCATACATATACTAGGGCCAATTTAGACAGGAGCCAATTATGTCTTTGGAGTGTGGGAGGAAACCAGAGTACCTGGAGGAAACCCACACAGGCACAGAGAGAACATGCAAACTCCAGGCAGGTATTGTCGGGGGTTGGGATTCAAACTTGCGACCCTTTTGTTGCCAGGCGAAAGTCCTATCCACTACACCACTGTGCCGGCCGGATATGTCAACTTCCATGTGCATGTAACTATACAAAAAATAAAAAGATAATACACATTGATGGGATTAATATCAACAAGCTGATTTACTATGCAAGATACAATACTGTGTATATTCTTCTAGAGTAAAAATAAAACACATAACCATTGTTTGCTGAATCATTAAAGTTATTACAGTCATATTAGTGACGCATTCATAGGAAATTCAGTTATCAAAAAAAAAACATGAGAGAGGGGCCAGGAGCACAGAAGAGGGACCCGAGAAGAGGAGGATCTGGGCTGCTCTGCAAAATATTTTCAGAGGACATGTTAGGGTTGATTTACTAACTGCAAAATCCGGTGCAACTCTGCATAGAAACCCATAACCTTTTTTTTTTTTTTTTTGTCAAAGCTTAAAGGAATTGTAAAGGCAGTAGGTTTTCTTTTTAACTTAATGCATTCTATGCATTAAGATAAAAAAAAGAAGACAAAAAGGAGGCGCCTCTAAGTGCAGTATTACAAAGGATTTATTATAATAATGGTATAAAGCATAAACAGCATAATCAGCATGGGTAGTCCATAATGGCGCCACTGCAACCTCTGCGATGGGGGAAGCCTCTACAGGTATAGACAGGTGTCCAGATGTAGGATGAATCGTCCAGAGGAGATGGTGAAGAGCCGGCTTGTAAATCCAGGACGCAGTATGTGACACAGGAGACAGAACACAGGGGAGTGACGTCATCAGTACGCGACGCGTTTCCTAGGCGAATGTCGGTCCTGATGACACGAGGACCGCGCCTCTTCCTCAGGCAAGTGAGTGTTTTTGTACCATTATTATAATAAATCCTTTGTAATACTGCACTTAGAGGCGCCTCCTTTTTGTCTTCTTCTTTTATAGTTACATGAGGTCTGGTTCAGCTTCCAAGAATTGGCTGCCTCTTGTCCCTGATCATCTGTTATACTCCCTCCTAGAGACTTATTGAAGTGGCAGAGACTTCCACTTATATTGTCTTGAGGATTTCACCAATTAGACTACCTCGTTGCTTTCTATGAACTATTTTTGGACTGGGCTGATTACAAAGTTTGAGCGCACAAACCTGCTTTTTTTATGTCTTAAGATAAAAAAAAACCTAATGAGGCTAGAAGACGTACTTTTTACTTATGCCAATTTTTTTTTTTATTTCATGGTACAGTAATATACAATGTAGCGTTGCTATAACGGTAACTATAACTATGCTATATGTTAAAATGCACTTTTCAATAAAATTATTGACAAAAGAAAAAAAAAAAAAAGTATATACTGTATATATATAAAAAGATAAAAAAAACCTTCTGTGTGCAGCAGCCCCCCTAATACTTACCTGAGCCCATCTCTATCCAGCGATGTTGCAGGAGTGTCTAAGCTGCCCAGGACTCCCCTCTTCATTTGGGTGAAGCAGTAGCTTGGCACGATTGGCTCCCGCTGCTGTCAATCAAAATCATTCAGCCAATTAGGAGAGAGGGCGGAGTCGCGGCTCCGTGTCTCAATGGACACAAGGAGCTGTGGCTTAGCTTGGGTGCTCCAATAGCAAGCTGCTTGCTGTGGGGGCACTCAACATGAGGGAGGGGCCAGGAGCACAGAAGAGGGACCCGAGAAGAGGAGGATCTGGGCTGCTCTGTGCAAAACCAAGTGCATAGAGTAAGTATGACATATTTGTATTGTTTTTGTTTTTTTAAAACAAGACTTTACAATCACTTTAATTAAACAAGTTGAAAATAGAAGCTGATTGGCTACCATGCATAGCTGCATCAGATTTGGCACTCTCCAGTTTTACTAAATCTATCAACCCCTGTTGTGTCTTACTTGATCCTTCCCATTTCGCCAAAGCCTGAATGGGGTAGGTGGGTTAGAAGTGTGCTGAGTGTACAAATATTTAGGTTTTTTTTTTTCTTCCTAGATAATTCTACAGAAAATGAAAATTATACGGATAATCCATTGACAACTACACTTGGACCCTTCACCACAGGCACCACAACTAATACCACTCCTTTTATACTGTCTTCAGGTAACAAAAATTCACAAGCAATTTTTTGTAGTATAAACTAGGCATGAGGGATCCTAAGATCTTCTTATATGATCTACGATGTATCTTACTCTTCAGCTTCTCCAATGTATTCTATGAATCTATCCAGTCCTGAGATAACATAAATTTCAGGACTGGAATGAACATATTTTAAAATCCTTTGCTAGGTAAAAAAAGCTCCCCATATGCATTTTTTCTGTGTTTTTAGCCATTTTTCTGGAGATCATCTTTAACCCCTTCCTTACCGGGCACTTAAACCCCCCTCCTGCCCAGACCAATTTTTGGCTTTCAGCGCTGTCGCATTTTGAATGACAATTGCGCGGTCGTGCGACGTTGCGTTAACAGTAAGTTTTACGCTGTCGCGACTTTCGGTTTTTAACCAGACCCGTCCTCCCCCCAAATTCACGGGCCATTCCTTCCCCAATTTCTACTAGAGGTCTTTTTACCGATTTTTGTGTCTTTTTTACGTATACCCCTCGAAAAAAATGGATCGTTTCCTAAAATTTTATACAAGTAAGGTCAGGACTTTAAATACAATAGAGTCCTGACCTATCTAAGTATCTTATGTAACCTCTTCGACTTCTCATTCTATGTAGCATCTAGTATATTCTTCTAGAATCCTAGGGAGTACGGAT